>CM069857.1:152030651-152630651 GCA_036172795.1 Pelodytes ibericus | reverse complement strand
CGTGCAGACATCCTCCGGCTGTCCCCACTAGCCACCAGGGAAAGAAACAAGGTGAGGGGGAGGGAGGGGAGACATAGAGAGAGAGACAAGGGGAGAGGGGGAGAGAGAGAGAGACAAGGGGAAAGGGGGAGACAGAGAGAGAGAGACAAGGAGAGGGGGAGACAGACAAGGGGAGGGGGGAGAGAGAGAGATAAAAGGAGGGAGGGAGGTGGAGAGAGAGAGAAACGTTTTGGAGGAGGAAGAGACAGATAACGGGGGGGGGGAGAGAGACGTGGGGGGGGGGTGTCCAAAGTGCAGAGGGTCTCTAAGGTCCTGGTCATTAACAGAACAGTACAAATGAAAAGCGTTCACCACTAAGGCTTGAAGAAAGGAAAATTAGTCTACGACAGCTGAAGGGATTCTTTATGGTAAGGACAATAAAAGTTTTAAATTCACTATATAAAGAGGTGGGGCTAGTAAATACATGAGATGCCTTTTAAAAGGTGCCTAAGTACTTTTTTAATGAAGCAGAAAATAGAGGGCTATGTATGTTAGTTGGAGAAATCTGATTGCTATTTGGAGTCAAGAAGGACTTTTGAATTCGAAATTGCTGAAATGGATCAACAGCAGTAAACAAGCAATAGGAAATGGGTTGAACTTGATGGACGCAGGTCTTTTTTCCAACCTATACTGCTATGTAACTACCGTATTTGCTCGAATATAAGACAAGTTTTTTTTCAGAGCAAATGCTCTGAAAAAGACCCCTCGTCTCATATTCAAGGTCGTCTTACAATCTGACCTCAAATCGAGGTCAGATTATAAAACTGGGATCCAGGTCCCCTGCAGAGCTGCAGGGGACCTGGATCCCCCTCGCTAACAGCAGGTGGATGTCTGAACGACCGCCGGGACTTCTATGATGAAGCCGGGTCCTTCCGGGGAGAAAGACAAGGGGAGGGAGAGAAACAAGGGGAGGAAGGGGGGGAGAGAAAGACAAGGGGAGGAAGGGGGGGAGGGAGAGACAACGTGGGAGGGGGAGAGAGACAATGCGCGGGGGGGGGCAGCATTGGCACATAAAAGGAAATAAAAACAAGAAATGCATTTGTTTAATATCATAATTTTTATTAAATATTAAAAAGCAATTTACATGTGAATATATACAAGTTAAACTTTTTCCCTATAGGGTAGTCTTATATTCAGGCTTTTAGTTTTATTACTAAAGTAATATCCAAAGTTTGGGGGATCGTCTTATAATCAGGGTCGTCTTATATTCAAGCAAATACGGTATATAACACTGTACAGTTTAATCTAAAATTGCACACATTTACCACATTCTGTTTAGTTTTAACAAAAATAGCTGAGATTAAATTGTGATGATCATGCAGTACAATATGGTAATAGATGTAAACAAATGTTGCATTAAATCAACAAATATGAAATAACTTTCTTACATAAGCCAGCAAGAAATTCAGTTTCTTAATGATACTATTTTGCACAGATATTGTTTTTAATAAGAGCAGAATTAGGCATTCACAGAAGCTGCATAAACAATTTTTAATTAGACAAAGGTTGCCCCTGGCTGGTATAAAATTTTTATTTTAACTGCATGTTACAGACGATGATACAGAAGTCTCTTATTGATTTAAATGTTGCCTTGTTTCAGTAAAACACAAAACGCCTTATTATAAAGGCCTGATGAAACTAGTAGTGCCATATTAAAATATATGTAATTATATTAGGCTTATTTTATATGAGGAAAGTATTGTTTGTATAATAATAGAGCATTTTTGCAATAATTAGTTGAGCAATAAAATGATCAATTAGGCTGACATGGAGTTCTGCATGAGGTATACAGGAAATGGTGAAATTTAAAAAGATATAATTAGGAATCGAAAGCTCAGATGCATTGTGTAAAAATTATTATGATCAAGTTCACAAGAGACAATTTGTTTAAACATACCTTACACTGTTTTTTTAAACAAACATTTATACAAAGTGTACAAAACTAGATATTGCTGGAGCACTATATATTGAACATTATAAATTATAATGTTATTAATAGTGTTCAGGGAAAAAAGTGAATAAAGTATACAAAAAAATGTATACTTAAAGGAATAATAATAGTCCCGATAATTTCATAGAATGAAAGTGAATTGCAGGAAACATATGTGAAGAAAAAAGAAACAATTTACCACATAGCAAACAAGATATTTTATGTAACAAAATCCCGAGAGATTGAATTATAATCTGTAAAGCAGAAAATGGATGATTTATACCCCTAAATTATCTAGTATATTACTGTAGTTAAAATGTATTACACATTAATTCAAAAGAAACACAATAAAAATGAAGCCTTTTCGGAAGCTTACAGAAAAAGTTGGTGAGTCCTAATTAAAGGCACCCACTAGTAGCACTTTGTGCTTGTTGCACCATATACACTTTGCTAATTCAGTGTTGTATTGTATCAGAACGAGGGAGGAAACCTCTTCAGAATTCCACTATAGCTTTCGGTCTCCACACCAGATCGGGTTATGACGAACAGGAACAACATTTCTGCCAGGTAAATAGGTTTCAGCTGTAGATGATCTTGTGTTAATCCGCTCAGCTTGAAAAGAGGTCCGTACCTCGTACTAATAAATTAAATAGATCCGAATTTGCACACTTAAATGTAGTGGTGCGAAGGTTCTGGGGCGCCACCCAAGCCAGCAATGTAGAACAATCAAAACAAGGATCCAGCACTCGACAATTTCAAGTGAAGTGATTTATTCAAACACAGGCGACGTTTCAACCCTGGCGGGTTTTTCTCAAGCCTAGCTTAGGCTTGGCCAAGGGTGCGACGTCTGTATGGGTGTATGAATGTGTGTATGAATGGATAGGAATGTTTAGTAAAAGGATATTTTGATATATATGTGTAATTATAAATATTCACTGTTTTTATATTGTATTTTTGTACCTTGCAAAATAAAAATAAATAAATAAAAAAAAGGCATGGTGGGTACATCTATTGCTCACCAATAGACACATAGAACATTGTCTTGGTTCCTTCCATATGATATATTCATTATAGCACGGAAGATTTAAAGTGGCACTAAGTTTTTTTTTTTTTACAAAAAATGTATCTTTAATAAAAGTAAAAAAAAAAAAAGGAATAGTTTGTTTTTAATACTTGTGTTAGTTAAAATAAGAAATGTTCTGACATATCTTCAATTTTGCAATAAAGTATAATGAAAATGCTCAATTTCTGGGACCATTTGACATTAGTAGTGCCATTTGACATTCTCATAAGGGTACATTGCCATGATTTTTTTTAAAGATTATCCTATTAAAGAAGAACTAATCCCTAAATATAATTTTAATAGGAAAAAAGACCATTTATTCATGATTAGAACATCATCTGAATGGTGCCCCTAGTGCCACAATAGTGACAATTAACTATGAATAAGTTATACTAATTTTAGATGTCACATGTAATAAAATAGCATTTTAACTAAAAATTAGGTGCAGGTTGAAAAAAGAGTTGAGGCGATCTTACAGGAGAGACACACCATATTTGTCAAATTATATTAAAAATGTAAAAATGTTTATCTTGCCTCATTCTACCTGCACCTCACATTTGATAGCTATATATACTACATTGATGCAGAAAATGCTTAAAAGTAGTATAATAAAATAGTTTATTGAAGCGTGCATTTAATGGTTATAGTCAAATATGCATAAATAATAAAATATTTTTCTCAATTTTAAAAGGTGCATTTTCAATGTGATATAATGTCATATTTTTTATTTATAGATTTCAGGTTTAAAAAAGGAATAATAATCCAATGTATTTTACAATTCAAAAGTTATCTTTTTTTGATATATAGTAACAACTCTTATGAATCTTTTAAGAAACATCTTAGTTGGTGTGATGTGCAGGTATGTTAAAGGTCGAATTCACCTTATTTCCAAAGCTGAGTTGGAGGCTCCACCCATTTTGTGACGTCATTGTGGCGCATACGTATTCCAATGACATCTCAAAATGAGCGGAGTCTCTGATGAGAGGAAACAACGGCTAAACTGTGCAAGCAAATATTTCAGGAACCTAAAAGTAAGTATGACCGTGGCAATATTTTAGGTCACATTGTCATGAAACAATGAATTACTTGCAAGAGGAAGAGTTATTAACTCTTGGTCACAATCCATCAATATAAATACCGTATTTGCTCGATTATAAGACGACCCTGATTATAAAACGACCCCCTCAAATTTGTACATTCCTTTAGGAAAAAAACTAAAAGCCTGATTATAAGACTACCCTATAGGAAAGTTTAACTTGTATATATGTAAATTGCTTTTTAACCCCTTAACGACAGATGACGTGCCAGGCACGTCACGGCAAATCGAGGACTTGCCGACAGGTGACGTGCCTGGCACGTCATGCACTAAACTGAGTAAAGAAAGCGACCAGCGGTCGCTTTCTTTACTCTAACGGTGTTGCTACAATGCCTCTAGGTAGAGGCATTGTGCAACACCCCCCAAATGTGCAGGGGCGCGCTACGATCACTCCACGGAGTGATCGTAGCAGCCATTTAAAAATGGCTGCGCCGGCTGCACACATGTGCTTAGAAAGCGAACGATCGTTCGCTTTCTAAGCATCTCCGGTGTTGTTAAAGTGCCTCGCCAGCGAGGCACTTAACAACACCGTTCTGCTCCCCAGAGCCGATGGTGGTCGCTCTCCTGAGCGACCCCATCGGCTCAGTAGAAGGGAACGCTGCCTATACAGGCAGCGCTTCCCTTCTAATGGCAAGAGCATCGGAAGTGAAAGTATTTCACTTCCGATGCTCTAGGGGGAGCCAATCGATGCCGGCACAACAGATCTATGTGATCTGTGTGCAGGCATGTATGGTAAGTGCTCTGATGAGCACTTATCATACTGTCAAAGGCAATATTAGCAAATATTGCCTTTGACAAGTATTGATCTGCCTCCCTCACCTTACTAGTTATAGTAAGGGAGAGAGACAGATCAGATAAAGTAAAAAAATAAAATAAAATAATAAAACAAATATTTAATAAAATTTTAAACACCAAGGGCTTTTATAAAAGCCATTTAACCCCTTCCCTGCCATTGATCGCTGTGTACGCAGTGATCATACACAGCAGCACATTTTTTGCTGTCTGTGCATTTTTTAGGGGTTAATTTTTTTTTACTGTAATTCATTACAGTATAAAAAAAAGCTCTTTTAAGAGAGATTAACCCCTTTCTTGCTGTAGATCACTGCCTAAGCAGAGATCTGACGCAAATGCAGCAATCTTGCTGCAGAAGCATTTTTAATTTTTTTAAAACTTTTTTATTACACCCGTCACGTGTTAATTATACCCGCTAGGGGACTACGTTTAACGTAATTTTTTTTTTAAATAAGAGCTATTAACCCCTTCCTTGCCGTATATCACTTCCTAAGCAGCACATATGGTCACTGCCTAAGCAGTGCATATGGTCACTGCCTAAGCAGCGCATATGGAGCAATCTAGTCGCAGAAGGATTTTTTTTTTGCTATCAGCATTTTTTTTGTCAGACTCGCTAGGGGTTAATTATACCCACTAGGGGATTACGTGTATTCCTTTTGAAGCTGTCTGAACACGTGTATAGCGATCAGTAACAGCCGATCAGTGGCAAAGGTGGTTTGGTGATTTCTCAGATGAGCATCACCATTCGTCTGGTTCGATCAATATTGGTAAATATTGTTCGGACCCATATGGATCTGCCTCCCTCTCCTCACTTGAGTTTTAGTGAGGGAAAGAGACAGATCTGTATAACATAATTTTTTAATTGTAATAAATTAAATAAAATGTTAAAAAAATTGTGAGTCCCAAGGGCTTTTATAAAAGCCATACCCTTTGTATAGTGTAGTGTATTAACCCCTTCCCTGCCACTGATCACTGCACAGCAGAAATTTTTTTCTTGTCTGTGCATTTTTAGGGGTTAATTTTTTTGTACAGTACTACAAAGGCTCTTATAAGAGCTATTAACCCCTTCCTTGCTCTACATGTTCAAATTCCAAGTTTGAAAATCAAAAAGCGCACCTCTCAAATGTAGCCTTTCAACACCCAACAAAGCTGACAAAGCTATGCATGGGTGGTATCCCTGTGCTCGGGAGATGTTGCTGAACATATATTGTGGTATTGTTTGTCAGTGACACATACCGAAATATGTGAATTTGTGTCTAAAGTACAATGTATGTGGGAAAAAATACACAATAAAATGACTACCACAAACTTTGACAAAGGCTGGTGGTAGAATTGGTGCATGGAAAGTGTTAAAATAACACCATTTAAAATAGCCTAGGGTGTCTACTTTTACAAAATATATACTTTTTGGGGTAAAATACACTGTCCTACTTTAAAAAAAAGTCCCAAATGAAAGATGGGCTCAGGCTGGCTACACGTCAATATTCCAAGTTGAAAATGCGCACCTTCACAATGTGGCCCTTTTAGCCCCCAAACAACCCAACAAACCTATGCATGGGTGGTATCCCTGTACTCAAGAGATGTTGCTGAACACTTATTGGGGTGTTATTTGGCAGTGACACATACCAAAATCTGTAAATTCATGTCTGAAGTACAAGGTTTGTGAAAAAAAAACACAAAAAAATTACTACCACAAACTTTGACAAAGGCTGGTGGTAGAATTAGTGCATGGAAAGTGTTAAAATACCACCATTTGAGATAGCCTAGGGTGTCTACTTTTAAAAAATATATGGGTTGATGGGGTAAAATACACTGGCTGGTTTCAAATATGTCCCAAATGGGACATGGGTGCAGGCTGTCTGCATGTAAAAATTTCAAGTTGGAAAACAAAAAACTGCACCTCACAAATTTGGCATTTTAGCCCCCAAACAACCCAACAAACCTATGCATTGGTGGTATCCCTGTACTCAGGAGAAATAGTAGAATCTATTTAGCATGTTTTTTCGTTCGCTATTGTCGATGAGGAGAAGTTGTTTCAAATAAAAACAAAGAAATTTGTGTATTTTTTTTTTTTTTACCATATTTTATTATTTTTTTTTAATAATATGATAAGATATGATCAAAAATATGGCATCCATAGAAAGCCCTTTTTGTCCCGATAAAAACAATATATAATATGTGTGGGTACAGCAAATGACGAAGAAGAAAATTACTGCTAAACACAAACAGCACAGAAATGTTAAAATAGCCATTGTCCAGAAAGGACAAAAATGTTTCAAAGGCTCTGTCCTTAAGGGGTTAATATTTATAAAAAAATTTATATTATACAAATGCATTTCTTATTTTTATTTCCTTTTATGTGCCAATGCGGCCTCTCTCCCCCTCCCCCAGCTGTCTCTCTCTCCCCCCAAAACTTCTCTCTCTTCCCCCTTTCCCTTGTCTCTATCTATCCCCCCCTCACCTTTTCTCTCTGTCCCCCTCCCTCCCCTTGTCTGTGTCTCCCCCCTCCCCCCTTGTCTGTCTGTGTCCTCCCCCCTCCCCCTCCCTTTGTCTCTCTCTATCCCCCCTCCCCTTTTCTTCCCCCCCCTCCCCTTGTCTGTCTGTGTCCTCCCCCCTCCCCTGGTTTCGTACCCTGGTGGCTAGTGGGGGCAGCAGAGGATGTCTGCGCGACTGCCGGGACTTCTGTAACAAAGCCGGAAGCACCTCATCGCGCTCATCGCGCTGACATCCCCTGCTGTTAGAGAGGGGGATCCAGGTCCCCTGCAGCTCTGCTGGGGACCTGGATCCCTGTCTTATAGTCTGACCTCAATTTGAGGTCAGATTATAAGACGGCCTCGAATGTAAGACGAGGGGTATTTTTCAGAGCATTTGCTCTGAAAAAAACCTTGTCTTATATTCGAGCAAATACGGTATAAAATAGCTTGTAAGATATTAGAACAATATTTATATTTTTTTCAGTGTGACAGTACAATATAAAACAGTATGTGTTGACTGTGCTTTATTTCATCGAATAAAGGTTCACCTATTTTCCTATTGTAGTAAAAAAAAGTTGTGGTAGTAACCTATCCTGAAATAGACCGTAATGCATCATCTTAAATACAGCACATATAAATGTGGATGGGTAGGGAAGTTAGTGTATATATAAATGTTTTGGAGCTACTTTTATTTATAAATCTTATATAACAATCAGGCCCTGCCATTAATTTAGTGTTTTCTGATCAGTGATCATTCTTGAATTCTAGATGCACTAATGGCTTTATTAATGAAAGAGGCAATTGAGAAGGGAATTACAAACTCAAGGCCAATAGCTTGCACAATTTACAAAAATGAGTTAATTTCTGTCAAATACTGCACCTTACCAGAACTGTCTGACTCCTAATTTTTTTTATTACATCTAACGGGATATCTTTATTACAAGACTTCGCCCTTTGATAGGCTAGCTTTACACTTTTAAGGGGGTAACCTCTGGCCAAAAATCTATTTTTCAGATCATCAGCTTGCATTACCCCAGTACAATATTAGTGTGTATGGCTATATTTGAATTTGACAGCATTTTAGTGTTTTGATCTTTCCACTACTATATATATTTCTTTATTAGTTTAATAAATACTCAGTGAACAAAGTGAGGGTGCACAAATATAAAGAGGGAGTAATTTTAATCTAGCTCAAAATACTGAATACTATTTTAATTTGTTAAAATAGAGCAATGAGCGTTAGTATGCTTTTCACTAACAACTTGAAAGTTCTAAATTTGTAACCCCGCATTGTTAGAAGTTATTACAATTGACTGTGCTGTTTAACGTTTGATTTTAGAGAAGAAATGTTTTTAGCATATACCGTATTTGGTCGAATATAAGACGACCCTGATTATAAGACGACCCCCCAAACTATGGATATTCCTTTAGGAAAAAAACTAAAAGCATATTATTGGCAAATGTACTGGGGCATACTAAATGGCAATTAACACTGGCATATTATTGGGCAAATTGGCTGTGGGATATTAAATGGAAAATAACACTGGCATATTATTAGGCAAATTGGCTGGGGCATATTAGATGGCAAATAACACTGGGATATTATTGGGGAAATTAGCAGGGGCATATTAAATGGCAAATAACACTGGCATAATATTGGGCAAATTAGCAGGGGCATATTAAATGGCAAATAACACTGGCATATTATTTGCAAATTTACTGGGGCATACTAAATGGCAATTAACACTGACAAATTATTGGGCACATTTACTGGGGCATACTAAATGGCAAATAACACTGGCATATTATTAGGCAAATTGGCTGGGGCATATTAAATGGCAAATAACACTGGCATATTATTGGGAAAATTATCAGGGGCATATTAAATGGCAAATAACAGTGGCATATTATTGGGCAAATTGGCAGGGGCATATAAATAGGAAATAACACTGGCATATTATTGGGCAAATTGGCTGTGGGATATTTAATGGCAAATAACACTGGAATATTATTTGCAAATTTACTGGGGCATATTAAATGGCAAATAACACTGGCATATTATTGGGCAAATTATCAGGGGCATATTAAATGGCAAATAACACTGGCATATTATTGGGCAAATTGTCAGGGGCATATTAATGGGACATAACACTTGCATATTATTTGGAAAATTGGCTGTGGGATATTAAATGGCAAACAACACTGTCATATTATTGGCAAATTTACTGGGGCATACTAAATGGCAAATAAAACTGGCATATTATTTGGCAAATTGGCTGTGGGATATTAAATGGCAAATAACACTGGCATATTATTTGCAAATTTACTGGGGCATACTAAATGACAATTAACACTGGCATATTATTGGGCACATTTATTGTGGCATACTAAATGGCAAATAACACTGGAATATTATTGGGCAAATTTACTGGGGCATACTAAATGGCAAATAACACTGGCATATTTTTGGGCAAATTTGCTGTGGGAATTTAAATGGCAAATAACACTTGCATATTATTGGGCAAATTGTCAGGGGCATATTAAATGGCAAATAACACTGGCATATTATTGAGCACATTGGCTGGGGCTTATTAATGGCAAAAAACACTGGCATATTATTGGGCAAATTGGCAAGGTCATATTAATGGAAAATGATACTGGCATATTATTGGGCAAATTAGCTGGGGAATATTAATGGCAAATAATATTGGCAATGTGTATGTAAAGGGGTGATGGAGGCATGTAAATTGGGTGATGGGGCATGTCTTTGGTGTGCAACGTGGGTTATGGGTCATGTCGTGGGTGTACATCGTGGGTAGGGGGGGTGCCCAAAATTTGTCTGCCTAGGGCAGCAGAAAACCAAGATACACCACTAGTCATATGCATTAGTAAAAATAGGTATCTTACTAGGATGATCAACATAAACAATAAAGCAGCATTATGTCATAATGGTTTGAAAATTAAAGGTAAATATGTGCCCACTGTAAAAGGTAAAATTAACACTTTGTGAGCTTGAAAAACAACACGACACAACTACCCCAGTTTTCAAGGTAGTTCAGTCCCAAATAGCAAAATAGATCCCAACCTGCAGCCTCAATGAATATTTGTAAATCAGCTAATTTTTGCCTCCTGTGTCCCTGAAAGATCCGATAGATTATCTTCCTGAAGAATGATACACAAACCCACTACGACAGATCCAATAAGGATTTCAATTGTTTTGAAAGCCAAGGGCTACCATACTACTCCTATTTAGGAAATTGATATTAATATTGTTTTGGGTTTCCATTATTTTGGCCGGCCTCTCTAGGTCTTGTGGGATAGGTGCTGTTTAACAATCTAAATGCAAAGAAAAATCACCTTTCTAAAAATTACAATAGGTACATGTGACCAAAATACAATACATTTCATCTTTTCCCTCCATTTTTTATATAATAATTGTTTAAAATTAGGAGTGATTTTAACCTGTGGTCATAGGTCATAACCTTTGTATCTTGAGTAGTTAGACATTATTTAATAATAATAACAATAACCAAAGCCCTTTATATTAATATATTTTGCTTTTGAGATGCCAGGATATTGACATTTTAAATCAATATGCACTCCTCTATGAATCATTTATTTATTCAAGCATGGATAAAGTAGTATGTTTCTCATTTAAAAAGGGGGAAATATCAACACAAATGAAAATGCATTTAAAATGACATAAATGAACACAGATAGTGTTGTTCCACAGAGGCATCCCATGCATATTGTATTGTTCTGAGAAAATCATTTAATTATTTCCTAAAGCATAACATGAGACTGCTGTTGCCGTGTGGTCATTTGAGAAGCCTTAAACATCGCCACCATCCTAAAAATGTCTGAACCTTTTCCTGTATAACCATAAATCATCTCACATAACTCTCCATGCTCTCTTTGACACTGCTACTAATACCAGGCAAACAGAACGCATTGTATAAACCGATCAACAGCAGTGCTTTTTCATGCATAGCGTAATAGGTGTACTTGTCAAATAACAGATAGGCTCTTCAGGGTCAGTGCCAATCTACTAAGGAATCTGCTGTGTTTCCTCTGGCTCTCAATCCTGTTGACAATGTCTGATTAGGTGTTGTCTGACAGTTATATCCAGTACAATTGGTTAATCCTTCTGATTGACCTACAAGCCTTGCAAATCGTTTCCATATTTCAGTCAATCGATCTATTATTAATTGCTGTTGCCTTTATGAAAAGTCCATCTCTCTGCATTTCTTGGCTAGTGCAGAATAACAATTAAATTCCCACAGGAATAAAAGTATCTAATGAGGGTAAATTTAATTTAATTCATTGTGCTACATCTGTACATATCTTCACAGGAATAGGAACCGAAAACACTTGTGCGTTTTTTATTAATGGAACAGTATATCAGTCAGGCCTGTAATGCCTTTCGTAAAGCTACCAAGTCTATCTGGTAGTACTTCCTGAAGCAGGTTCCCTTAGCATGTTTGATAGGTCTATTGAGAGGTTTCAAACTAGTGATACTTAAAATTACCTATCAGGGCACAAATTGGCTAATGCTGCTGGCCAGTGCAGAATGTGAATGTTGCCTCTGCTAAGAAAAATTAATATCAATGTAATACTTTGAACTAAGGCATAAATATGGTCACATAAATCTTACCTTCCTAAATACACTTCAGTATTAGACATTAATAGTACTAAACATTTTCTGTACATTAAAGTAATACTGCTAAAACACACCAGAAAATAAGCATTTTTTTTATCTTGCTCATAGCTTACATTTCCTTCCTAATATTTATTCAGTAATCTCATGTAGCACCTGCATCATTTATTTGACCTTTTAGTGAAAGTTCATTTCTCTCAGTTGTATCACATGCACTGTGTAAAATAGACCCATTTTGATACCAAAAGGGATTATCTGACTGATTCTGTTCCATCCACAGCAGCTGGTCATGAGCAGTTTCACTAGCAGTCCAAACAGTTGTTCTGGGATTGCCACATGCTAAAACCGCTGTTTCTGGGATTTCTCAACTGCACTGTCCTCTAACACTTGTTGGTTTTCACCTTGACTTGGCTGGAATGGTATAATCTTGTTTATGTGTAAGAATTATCAGTGGCCATTTTAGGTGTATGGTGACATGATAGATTAAAGTCATTCTGTCTAAGTGCTGTACTCATTATCCTCGCACATAACACCTGTTTTGTGAATCTAAAGGGCTGGGTAAAAATTGTGGGTATTGCCTAATTGCTTTTAAAAACATCTCCCATTTTATTCAACATTTTACACCTTAGAGGAACACCAAACTTTATATATCAATCATGCTTCTACTATAGTGAAGTTTTAGTGACAACTGCTCCCTGGTGGCTGGAATCCCGGAGGTCTCTGGCTAATAGGGAGAACACCTCCTTCCATGTCTCTGGTTCCTGGTTCCTCTATTGTGTTGACTCTATTCATCCTCCATACTCTGCATTGTGGTTCCAACATCCTTTCACCTCCCAAGTTACAGTCCAAGCTATCCAGCTGTGGTATACTCACCTCATGTGTGTCCTCAAAAACTGGGTCCATATGTTTTTTGTTCTTCTGCGGTGACTGTATAAAATCACCATTTTTAGGAGGTTTAAGCAATCCAGAGGATTATTCCACAAGTACTGATCTTTTACTCAAGATCTGGATCCCATCATCAACATATTAAATACACTGATTTGCCTCTGAAGAGGTATGAGAGGCAAAAAACGCCTAAGGCAGGGCTCGACAAACCCTGGGCACCAGATCGCCATGGCGACCAGGAAATCAGACCTGGCGCAATGGGATAGTTTTTTCCCCTTATCTTTAATTCAGCAGCGGTGCGCGAGAGAGCAGAGTGTGTGCACCGCAGGGGCGTTGCTAGGTCTCCAAAACATCCGGGGCTGGAGCCCATGATAGATTTTATAGAAGTAGAGTAAATAAAATCACATGGTTAGGCAGCATACAGACTGATATAATTGACGCCAATGAACAATAGGTATATATGGGTATATATCGGGGCTCAACAAATCCCAGGCACCAGGAAATTATACCTGGTGCCCAGTTATTGTTGTCCCTGCATGGTGCCCTCGCCGCTGGGATCATTTTATTTATCCAGCGGAGCGCGGGGGAGCAGTGTGTGCACCGGCTGCACAGTCTTCCTGCTCCATCCCTACATGCACCGTACTATAGTGTCCGAGCGCTGAGTGTGCTCAGCAGGGCTAGAAACAACAGCAGGGCACAGACCAGGCTAGAATGAGGTATAGCAGCCAAGAGGGGGACATATTGATAGATGCATTTTTTTTTTTATCATAAACAACAACAAAATTGCTGACTTGTGCGTAAGTGTATGTGACAGAGTGTGTGTTTGTGTGTATGACTGACTGCATGTGTGTGTGTGACTGTGTGTTTATGTGACCCACTGTATGTGTGTGTGACTGTATGTCTGACTGTGACAGAATTTATAGGTGTGTGTCTGTGACTGACTGTGTGTGTGTCTGTCTGTGACTGTATGAGTGTGTTTGTGTCTGTCTGTTACTGACTATATGCGTGTGTGTGACTGACAATAAGACTCGCAGCACACAAAAAACTCACATTACTCAAAGTTACACTTATACACAAAAATACACAGCCAAAAATACACACACATACACATGCAGCCACACATACACACACATTCACACTTGCACAGTCACACATGCACAGTCACACATACATACACAATCCCACTTACACACACCAACTTACATCACACACACACACTTGTATGTGAGCAAATTCCCATGATTTAAAAATAACTGAGCATATAAAAATGACTCAACCCTGACCCCCCCCCCCCCCCCACATAGATACCCTTACATAGACAACCTTACACTCACACACACATCCAGACAACCTTACACACAGACACCCTTATACACACAGATGGCCTTTCCCACACAGACATTCTGCCACGCAGACTCGTGTGTAAACCTGCAACTCTCACACTCACATCACAAATATTTTTAATTTTTTAATAAAAAGGGGTAAAAAACTTGGGGAGAATAGGCTGAGGTATGAAGGTATGCTCCTTCTACCAACCTAATAAAAGAGAGAAGTGCAGGGAATTGAGATGGGAATTCAACTGAATGCGAGAATTTTTCCAGCTCTGCTACTTTAGCCTTAATTTTGAAATTCCCATCTCACTTCCCTGCAATTCTCTCTTTCATGAGTAAAGCCTATAATATAATGAGCAGCTCATACACTCATAATGTATGGGTTTAATAGTATAACGAGGTCCATGTGATGTTTAATGCCATGTGTATGGACTCATTGCCATCAACATAAAGACTATATATAAAGATGAATCACTATTATTCATATTGAATGTGATAATCAGGTGTGAAAATAAAAATGGTATGAGCACTGTTTCACACTTGATTATCACATTCAATATGATTAATAGTAATTAATCACATTTTCTCCTAGTAATCTCACTGCCACTGACACACACTCCTAACTCTGCCACTTATGCTTTCACTCTCGAACACTTACACTCTGCCACTCACAAACACTCATAACTCTGCTGCTCACGCTTACACTCACACACACACACTCATATCTCTGCTGCTCACACTTATACACTCCAAAACTCTGCCACTCACCCCCACATACACGCACACTCATAACTCACACTCTTCCAAACACTCACACTATGCACACTCACTCATACAATCACACTCACATTCTGCCACTCACACACATACACACTCATAACTCTTCCACTCATGCTTACACTCACTCACACGCACACTCATATCTCTGCTGCTCACACTTATACACTCCAAAACTCTGCCACTCACCCACACTTACACTCTGCCACACACATACACGCACACTCATAACTCACACTCTTCCAAACACTCACACTCTGCACACTCACTCATACAATCACACTCTGCCACTTACACACACTTACATTCTGCCACTCACACACATACACACTCATAACTCTTCCACTCATGCTTACACTCACACACACTCTCTTCCAATCACACTCTGCCACACTCACACACATACACTTACTTACACTCTGCCACTCATATACATACACATGCACACTCATAACTCTGCCACTCACACCCACTTACACTCTGCAAATTACATTCTGCCACTCACATACATACACATGCACACTCATAACTCTGCCACTCACACCCACTTACACTCTGCCACTCATATACATACACATGCACACTCATAACTCTGCCACTCACACCCACTTACACTCTGCCACTCATATACATACACATGCACACTCATAACTCTGCCACTCACACCCACTTATACTCTGCAAATTACATTCTGCCACTCACATACATACACATGCACACTAATAACTCTGCCACTCACAGTCTGCTACTTACATACACATGCAGACTCATAACTCTGCCACTCACACCCACTTACACTCTGCCACTCACATACATACACCTGCACACTAATAACTCTGCCACTCACACTCTGCCAAACACTCACCTGCAAAACTTGAGGGGGCGGAGCTAAACACGAGGGGCGGAGCCTATCGTGAGGGGATGGAGTCTGCTGCTGTTCAGCATACAGCATGCAGGAGGCGGGATCGAACGTGAGGGGGCGGAGCCGAGCGCGAGGGGGCGTGGTCAGGGTCTCCATTCGGGGCTATGGAGGGGAGATCCGGGGCTTCAGCCCCAGTAGCCCCCCCCTAGCGACGCCTCTGGTGCACCGGCTGCACAGACTTCCTGCTCCGCCCCCTCGCGCACCGCGATATAGTGCTGATTACCGGGGAGCTCAGCAGGGGTAGCTGGGAAGCTGCTCTGTGCCACCAGGCTGGAACAGAACCCCCCCTTTTGTGTGTCAGACCTTTTGTGTGTGTCTGTCTGTGACTGCGTGTGATTGTGTTTATGTGTCATTGACTGGCTCCTAGTTTTTTAAGCTGGCTCCTAAAACTCAGATAAGTTTGTCAAGCCCTGGCGTAAGGTGTGTAGTACCCTATAACCATCATTATGGCCTTTTCTTTTATATTGTAACACATTTTACATTTTTTTTTTTTTATCTATTGAGAAATTGTAAAAGTTATGTGTATGACTATAATATTTTAATCCATTATTCATTAGATATATTGCTATTACATATCATTTGTCCTTACAACAATTTATTCTTTGTAAGGCGTTTGCACCTATTTATTGAATTGCACTATTCTCTTTTTGGAACTCTGGAACATTCAGTTGGTGCTTATAGCTGCCACTTCTTTTTCTTCATCCTATTTTTCTTACCTTTCCTCCTGGCACAGATCGATATCCATTTTTTTTTTTTATTAACGAAAGGCCTATCTTAGAAAACTAAGTTGTTATATATAGCAAATGCATTCATATAGGTAAAATTAGATGAATAGATATGAAGAACATGGATGAAAATCCAAATATATTTTTAATTTAGCATTCAATATAAATGCAGAATTAAAAATGAGGAACAATGCAACTGATCTTGTATTTAATTTTCCTGCCCTCATCATACATTAAACGAAGTGATAATCCTTTCCAGTTGTTTTATATAATAATGCCTCACTGCTCAACCATGCCCTTTTCTCTTTTTTCTTGTCTGCTCGATGGAGATAATGTCTTTGTAAGTAGAACACATTATTCTATTATACTTTTTGCTGTATCTCAGTTTATATAAGTATATACATATTCATACAGATTTATACAGACATACATACAGTTTAAATTAATTCAGTAAGTGTGTTAATCCGAAATTCTACTGTGTTCTAATTCTAAATAGAATATTTGTATCATAATATTTATCAATTTAAAGTTGTATAGTTATGTACATATGGATATTTCATGTGCGCCCGTAAATTTATATTTTGAGTATGTTCACTAAGACTCAGGAGAACCAGTCATTTGCCTATTCACAGCACATTTTGCTTCTCATTTGACTAATTCAACCACATAATTTTTCTTCCTCTACTGTTTTTTTCTACCAATTGGAGGTAATCTCTGATCTATTTACGATCATAAATATACAACTTATTTATAGACTATATTTTGTTGCACATTTTAATTAGATTTTTTATGTTCCTCAGTAAAGTGCATATTAAAGTAATTTCCTCTTCTCAATCTTCATGTGGGTATAATATCACATTAGTATTTTTTTCTTGGTCATTTTTACACATTATCTAAAGCCATATAACATTTAAGATAGAATATGCATTTTCTTTTCATTTTAACTTTTTATTTGGAGTAGTGTTGTGGCTCAGCGACTTACTTGAGATTTCTGTTGTTTCTTCATATTGTTATGCTTGCTTTATGGTGTGTGGATACCAGTTAATAGTTAGTTAATAACCCCTTACATTGTTTACACTATTTTCCATTTGTCAAAATGATTTGTGCCTTTTTAGCATTTTTTGAACATTAAGTGTGTACATTTTGGACATAACCCTATATGAATTTAGCTATAATGTATAATGTAGTTTATTAAATGGTGTCCAGAGAAAACTATGCAAACTTGTTTACAGTACTATTTATATATATATATATATATATATATATATATATATATATATATATATATATATATATATATATATTAAACTCTTGTGTAAGCAAGAAGTTTAGTTATGACATCCCTTTATTGGAAAACCATGATATTTTGTCATGCTAGCCATAAGGGTCTACTTAATGAAGAGTGAATTGCAAGAACTGAGATGGGGAATTTATAATTTTAGGCCAAATTAACTCACTTGCAGTTGTTCTCCCATTCAGCTGAATTGGAGAATTTTTCCAGCTTGGCTATGTTGGCCTAAAGTTTGAAATTCCCATCTCAATTCCCTGCAATACACTCTTTATTAGATAGCTCCCAATAATGTCTCTCTACAATTGTTTTTTCAAATAAGAGGAAGGTTTTTTATGTAGCGTAAAAAAAAATCTGTTAAGTATTTACAATGGTCACTTTAAAGTTATGAAAAAGGAAATAATTTAAAGCTAATGTCTTATTAAACATTTATAACTTCTTTTAAATCATTAAGTTGAATATGGAGTACCTCAAATTTACTTAACATTGATCAATACAACATAAAAAATGCATATAATGTTAGTAACAAAACTGAAGGTGAATTTTATGACCCTCATTCCATTAGAAAACACAAATATTTTTCTACAACATTATGTGACATTGAGTAGAACCTATAATGTCACTCTTCAATTGTTTTTCAATTGGAAGTAAGTTTTTTTTTATATAGCTTTAAAAAAATCTGTTAAGTATGGAAGTATGTAATGCAGCCAAACCCAGACTCGCTCATCAGATTGACAAACAGTGAAGACTCAACAGAACATATTTCCACTGTTCTGGAGGCCAGTGTCCGTAGCACAGTTGTTGTGTCGTTAATAATGCTAGTAAAAGTTTAGAATCTTTTGCTATTGAATAATCAGAGGATTGTTGACCTTTACCATATAGTGTATATATGTCATGATAGACCTTATTGCCCTCTCCTCTATCTCTGTGGGCATCCAAAGGTTTTTTTTGCAAAATATCAAAGTAGGAATGGACTCACAGCATGTGGAAATAAGCAATTTTTAGGAGAAATACATGGAATCAATAACAGTCAAAGTGATATTGTGAGGAGGCAGAAGTAAACTTCTGACAGTTCAACGCATTTCTTGCTATTAGCGCAAAATATGCTTTCCCTAATACCTCCTACCTTCTCCCCTTTGTTTACCTTTGTTGGCTCAGGAGAGGGGTTTCCTGGTGGGAGACAAATGTTTAAAAAATTAACCATTAATTGGACAATTATATGATCATGGTAGTAGTAGCTAACAGACCAGCATATGCCTGAATGCCTGAACATCATGGGACATTTACTATAGCTGGGGTAGTAAAGATTAGCCACTATTACCCCAGTCTACAATTCCTATGGAAGTAAGCCAGTAATCCGCTCGCTGTATATCATGGGAGTTGCTGTCAACAACAAAAAAAGCTAGTGTGCAGTGTAACAATCCCAGTCTATAACTACAAATAAAAGTTAAGGTAGCAATATGGCTGGTTGAATAATATTGTAGATGCAGTCAACAAAAATTAGTGTTTGTACTGTAGACTTACTGTAACCCCATTGCCCCCTCCACCTCAAACAGCCCTGGTTTAACACTTGTTTAAAATCATGGAAGTCAACAAAAGTTAACGTTAGGTTTTGTAATGCAGCTCTGTGATGCACAAATGTGAAGTATTACAAAAAGAGAATTTGGAGGCAATTAAAAGGGACATAATGGTCTGGTTTCAAAATATGAAACTTGGTCGTTATGCAGCAATGGTGACTATCCTTTGGCACTACAGGTGCTGTTATTACATGTATCATGATGTTCAGCCAACAAAATGGATGGCTGAGAATCATGCGATGTGCATTCCACAGCAGCTACAGTATCAATCCATAATCATATAATAACTTAACATTTGGCACTCTATTTGTTGAGTACTCTTTCCCATGATACTTAACACAGTTGCTGAGAGTCATGGAAAATGTAGTCTCAAGAGCAGGAGTATTAACTCTATTTTTATTTCAGAATCCATCCCTCTGGTTGGTTTGGCATGAAAAGGGTTACAAAATAATCTTTCTTTTTACCAGTGAACAGCTCCTGCACAGGCAGAGGAAACATGAAAAAAAGTGTAGGGAATAAATAAAAACCAGCCAGTCCCAAGTTAAAGAAAGTCACAGAGAATGGGAGAGAGGCCAATAGGATGTAAGGAGGGATCTAAGCGGGTCAGTAGCTCATGTTAATAGCCAGTGTGGTGAATGACATCAATGGTAGTTGAAAGAAGCTAAGGGAACTTGGAAAATACCATGATGACGTGTTTAGTGGTGAGTGAGAGAAAAAAATAAAATGGATAATAATTTAAACCAGCATAATGTAATCCAACCTGGCAAGTAAGAATATAAAAAAAAAGATTCACAAACTATAGGGCTCAAGTAGCGGAACCAGTGGATGCTGCAGTTTGTCCACTCAGGGCAGTTTCCCCTAAATAGTTTATAGTAAATTATATGATATGACCAAACTAATGGCATCTAAAGAAAGCACTTCTTATGCCTCCAAATAATATATAATGTGTGTGCATACAGTAATTGAGAGAGGAAAATTACTGCTTAACACAAACTCTGCCAAAGTGTCAAACCATGGAGAAATTCCCAACACCTTTGTGTATTATGGCACTCCTCTTTCATTTGCCGTATATTAATATTCCTTCCCCCAGGGCATCACCTCCTGTAGCTCTTTTCGCATAGCTATAGGATTTTTGGTCACATGATGGGGCACTAAGGACCCTGATTTAACTGTGTTTTAAATATTTTATAGTTATGGCACTACTGCGTTCGTTTTGGAGGTCACTCATATCAGACCTAATTATGTAATGTGTTGGTTGCCCAGTCCAGCGGTCACCCCACTATTGGAAGTGGGAAGAATACTAGCACCTCTGGAACACTCACCTCATACTGAAGTAACCTCATCAGTTTCATGTGCACGGCCATTCCATAGAATTAGCAATACCTGCTAACTTCTTAATATTTGGACCCAAAATACGTAGGGCTATGATTGTTAAGCTATGCATCATTCTTCCCACATTTTATTCTTAGTTTCTAAATTGAAATTGTGACGATCACAGTGCATCTACTGGTTAAAGGTACCGGGCCTTTCTTTTAACTTGCAATTTTCAGTTTCATGTTTTACCTTGCTCATAACGTCTATTATTATCTGCGTATCCTGTACTTTCTATGAGAATTACATTGACATGCAATTGGGGTCATATATAAAAAGAAACCTCCCTCACTGCAAAGTATCAGGAGATATAAAAAGGTGCAATCGCCATTTCTTATGTATCACAACAATTGCGTCTTTTTATAACTACCGACCATTTGCAGTGCCTGAGAGGTTTTCTGACATTAATCCAGTGCTTTTAAGCCCCTGATTTTTTTATACATTTGTCCTCAAAATTTGCCAGGAGTTTGCTTTATACATAGACGCACCATCCGATAGAGCCACTATTTGGCTTGTTTGCTGTGTTTATTCATGACCCCCCAATGGTTCTTGATGAACACAACTGTTGACGTTGCATTTATAATTTTCAAATAACAATAAAAATATATTACATTTAAAAAACTATTGTAACACTTGTGTACTTCAATTTCAACAATTATACACAGTTGGGAAAGCACTTAATATACTGTGCATAAATCCTTTTCATCAGGTTGGCTATTACATAGGATGTGGATGAATGAAGATGCCAGCCCAGCAAAACAGGTTGACTGTTTACTTATGCAAATCTAGTCTTGCTTCCAAATTTTACATGCAACATTTTTCAATCCAGCTTTCACAGCTGCATCCTTTACTATTTAAGCAGAAAAACATCAATAATCCTATATCTATCTGTCTCCCACTAATATACCTGAACATATGTTTCCTGACAAAGAATACAGCAGGAGGCTTAATTATGACCTTGAGATTTCTGTCTATATTTACATTTTAACATGGTCTCAGGAATCCTCAATTGCCATAGAAGTTAAATAATTCTTAAGCACGAGCAGTAAATGTTATGTTTTTCTCAATTTATATGTGAATGGATTGCTGATTTCTTCCGTTTCCCTTAAGCATGATATACATTCATAATCATGGTGCCTCGTATGAAATAGACAAGGCAATTATATACATATCTATTACTTCTGCCCTGTGACTTCAAGTCCATAAATTAGCTCTTCTGCCATTCAGTGTGAATGGATAAAATATTTTGGGCAAACGTTTTTTATCTTGCTTCATCGTATGTTAATTTATTTTTTGATTTACATTTTTGCTTGTTGTAGTTAAAATCTAGCTTTATGAAGTTCCCAAGAAAATTTTTCAGAGGAATTATGCCCGAAAACGTCCACTAAAAATGTCCGCAGCTTGGTTCAACACATGTGTCAGTGTGATGTTATTCCACTCTGTCTCACCAATTGAGGAGGAGTTTAAGTTGCAAACCTGGGACCTTTGTGTGGTAGTGCATACAAATGTGACTTGTCTGCCAGGTGTTTATCAATAAGACTGCAATGGGGGCTAGTGATGCTGAGGAACCACCAATAGGTGTGTGTGTTAGGGTTGCCACCCGGCCGGTAATGCCCCCTTGTGTCTCCTGGCATCCAGCAGGAGGGATGCTAGGAGTGCACAGAGACCAGGCAGCAGGAATGTCCCCACTCGTCTGCAAGCAGGTAATACAGAAGGGAGGAGACACACATCAAGAGAAGAGTACGTTTTTATTTATTTATTTAATGTTTGCCTCTAAAAGCCTTACTAGTTTGTGTGTGTGTGTGTGTGTGTGTGAGAGAGATTGTCACTGAGGGTATGTGCAAGTGTTACTGTGTATGTATGTGCTGCTGTCACTGTGTGTATGTATGTGCTTGTCATGAGTCAATCTGTATTCAGGCTCATCCAAGCTGTATCCAGGCTTTTTAGTTTCATTTCTGCATTTTGCTATTCTGTCTTGCTTATTACCTATGCTCGTTCCTACCTTTGTTTTGCATAACTGTAACCCTTCCCATGCTCGGCCACATAGTGGTATCCCCCACAGAGTGGCACCCCTCTCTAGCTCGGCCACATAGTGGTATCCCCCACAGAGTGGCACCCCTCTCTAGCTTGGCCACATAGTGGTATCCTCCACAGAGTGGCACCCCTCTCTTGCTTGGCCACAGACTGGAACTCCCCCAGAGTGGCACCTTCCCAATCCGGCTATAGTCCGGATCCTGCCCTGTTCCAGAGTAGCCCCTACCTGTGAGCACTCCGTGACATATGACCAGGGAATCTGTACGTGTGATAACTTCTATTCCCTTAAAGAAGTTATCCATCAAAGCAGTAGTGCTGGTCTCCTTCCGGAGGTTGCTCATGTAGGCTAAGTCTGCTCTTAGAGTCCCTTCAGTGGGATGCCCTGAGTCCCTTCAGTGGGATGCCCTGTCCTGTCTCTTTAAATGTTATCCTTGTCAGTTTCCAGTCTGTTCTGTCTCTAGCCTTGTTCCCTGTCTAAGTTATTCCTTTTTAAACCACACCCGTTGCTTTTCAGTCCTTTGCAGCAGTTTACAGATATTTTCTCTGTGTTTAAGTTCAATGCCATTTATGTGTCTTAGATTCTATTTGTTTTAGCTTTGCTAATATTATGTTTTAGTTAGGGACTTGCCTATGTGGGATACCTTGACGTGGTTGGCAAGCTAAACTCTAATTGGCCAATTTGGTGAACCAAACTCCCACCTTTGACATCTTTAGTATTAGGCTAGTTCCAGTATTTACCGTATTTTCCGGCGTATAAGACGACCTTTTAACCCAGGAAAATCTTCCCAAAAGTTGGGGGGTTGTCTTATACGCTGGAAATGCCAAGATTTACTTACCTACTTTCTGCTCTGTCTCCTCTTCCGCTGTTAAGCCGGTCCGTGGCTGTGAGGGAAGCGTTGTGAGCTCCCCTCCAGCCGCGCGGTCAATAGAGTTTGTTTAAACTTTTAAAAAAAAAAAAACTTTATTGACCGTGCGGCTGGAGGGGAGCTCACAATGCTTCCCTCACAGCCACGGACCGCCTTAACAGCGGGAGACAGAGCAGAAAGTAGGTAAGTACTGGGGATTGGGGAAGGGGGGAGAAGGGTCCCAAACTCTATATTTTAACCTCAAAAGTTAAAATATAGATACTATTTTCCAGTGTATAAGACGACTTTAACCCAGGAAAATCTTCTTAAAAGTTGGGGGGGTCGTCTTATACGCCCAGTCGTCTTATACGCCTAAAAATACGTTATGTTCATTCCTTTGTATGTGTCTCTTGTGTTCCTTTGTCCTGTTCCCTGCAGTATTATTATGTTGTTTTCTGCAACCCTGAGCATTGCCTTGCCTTGCCTTGTTTATTCTTAGTTGGTTTCAGTTTTATCTTGCTCATGTCTTGTTTCTGTCCTGTAGCCCTACACTCTGTATTTCCGTTCTGCTATACCTCAGTCCTTTTCTGTTTTAGCTCTGCTTAGCTATCTCTTAGTTCATGTTCTGTCTAGCCCTGGTACCTGGATACAGCAGCTGCTCCACAGGGCCTGGTTGTGGCTGCAAAGACTTGGGGTCCCAAACCTCCTAGCAATTGCAGTTACCCAGCACCAGGTCCTGTGTCTCCACCCTGCACCGTAGCTCCTGATCTCGGGCGCTCAGGGTCTATTAACATCTGGGACCCCGTGCGTTACAGTGCTGCTGTCACTGTGTGTATGTATGTGCTGCTGTCACTGTGTGTACGTATGTGCTGCTGTTACTGTGTGTACGTATGTGCTGCTGTCACTGTGTGTATGTATGTGCTGCTGTCACTGTGTGTATGTATGTGCTGCTGTCACTGATACTATTTTTTTTCCAGAGACTAACTATATGTTGATGGGAGCTATGCTTTTATTTTCTAGAATGTCTGTTGTTTCTGAGTTTGTCACAGAGCTCCATAGCAGTGTGCCATTTATGAGTGTATCACAAAGCTCTACAGCTCCTGACTAACCCTAATATGTGCTGTCACTGTTCTGGTTTTTTATTTTTTTATTTTTTTTTGGGCTGTGTGCTCTAGCTCCTGATCTTCAAGATGCCCAGCAACACTCCTGCAACAAGGTATTTTGTAGTAACTGGTTACTGACCGAGATCAAGGTCTGATTTTTTTTTTTTTCCTGCTCGGATGGCTTAAAACAAAATCCAGGGCCTCAACAGCAAAGTTATTAGAGCTGTAGGAAGAGAAACACACTATTTTCAATTGGGTCATGTACTTTCTACTTCTACATTGAGAATGTAGTCAAGATAACCAACTTAGAATGGAATAAGACAGAAATAATATGACTAGTTTTAATAAGTCATAAGTTTGGTTGATGTAAAATAATCCAGTTAATTGACCTCAGTTGTAAATGCCTTTGTTCCTCTCTTTCCTTTCAGTTTTTATATGTAGAAGGCTTTTTTTCCCATGATAATTAAGGATGTGGATCATCTAACTGCCTGTACTACCTGTATAATAGCAAATAAATACTGAAACTTCAGGCATGGCCATCTGTCTTTGACCAAACAAACTCAGCATTTCTTATCTGATGAGAATTCCCTGAAACAAAATTCATACTATGTTTTATATGATTAAAATGTGCACGGAATTTATGCGTTTTGTTTAACTAGTAAGAAATGTACATCCGCTTCTAGCACTCAAAATATTAAATCTTCAACATACTTTCTACTGGAGTAGTATTGTATTGCAGGAATAGTTTTAGATTTGTGGGGCCCTTAGCAAAACAAAGTTTAGTGGCACTCCTCAATAACACAACGTGTGTTTAGTTTAACACATTACCCCCTTGACGCCACATGGATTCTCAACATATATTTACAATATTATAACCATATCTAAAACATACCACACTATGAACATCATTCCTGTAATTTGGCACTTCAAATAAATCAAATTTTCTAAAGATAAATAAACAGTTAAACCTTCATTTGTTTAAATGAACTGGATTAAAAGTTGTATTAATCTTTCTTTTACAGTTTGTTTATTTGTCAATAAACACAAATAGCACATTGATTTGTTCTTTGAAAACATCCATTTACAAAAAGAAACAAATAACAATATAGAATACAGAACAGTATAGTTCTTTGGTTGTGCAACCATAGAAGACATGCACATGCATTTGACTATTTTAGAACTATATCCAACTCTTCAAACAAAGTTTGTAATGCAATACATTATACATCACATGTATGTTCCTGTGGCAGGGCAGATCTCCTGGCTATGATTGTGGAAGTTTTAGTTTATTGCATTTCCAATTATGCATGGCTTTTACATAATTGAGCTTGCAATCAAATAGACATGTGCCAACATTTTTACATATACTGAGCATGTACCTCTATGTTCAGAATGGTTCAAAATGGTGCATGGGAGGGCAGCATTTCATCCTTTAAAGCACCTTTTGATCCCTTCTTTCTTTGGCTTCTACTGTTTTCCACCCCATAACATTTTAAACCTGCAAGCTTGGCTCACCCTACATTATGTATCCATCTGTTTCTTTTTGTAAATCCTGTACCAACCTCTGCATGTATTATTGGCACTATATAAACATATAAACCGACAGTATAGTCCCCAAACTCACGTTGGTGCAAGATGAAGATTACTGCTTGTATAGTGCACAGACTTTTTCCCAGTGTGATTTGATGCAGGCATTCTGTATAAATCACATTTTTAATATTTGACTCAGCATGTTTACTGCAGGTGCGGCACTGATTATATAGACACAGAGAATATAACGTTTTGTTTCAATTAGTCACTTCCTGTGCTCTTGTACACAGTAGGATCTCTTAACAGTGTAACACATTGTCTGATGACATCACTACAGGATATTACATTAATTTGAATGGCATTATTCTCATTTGTTACTGCAGCAAACAAAAAAAGGAAATTACTTACTCAGCTAGTGTGGGCAGTCTTGGTTTCTTGCAAACTGCTGTGCCGAGGAGTTTTTCCGCTTTCAGTGCTCAAGCGGTATTGCAACGATGCTTCCGTGTGGAAGCATCGTACAATACTGAAAAAAATGCCCGGCGGCATTTCGATTGCTCCGAAGAACGATTGAAATGCCGGTTTTAAAGGCACAGTGCCTTTAAAAGGCGGGCATTTAAAAACGAGCAAAGGAAGCACATTTTTTTTGCTTCCTATGCTCAGTAAGTGTTGCTGATTGCCTCGCAAGTCGAGGCAATCAGTAACACTCCCAAAAAATGCACTGTGTGATCAAGGTGGCGCTGCCCTTCTAAGGGCAAGAGCACAGGAGGCAGGAAGTACCTGCTTGCTGTGCTCTTCCTGCAGTCACACGATTGCCTCTTCACAGAGGCAATCTGTGACTGCAGGCACACTGACAAGCAGTGGGAATGCTCTGATGAGCACCCCCACTGCCTGGTCAGATCAATATTAAACCTATATTGATCTGACCTGTTAGGATCTGCCTCCCTCTCCTCACATTTTTTTTTCGTGAGGGAGAAAGACAGATCAAAGTTATAAAAGTAAGTAAAAGTACAAAAAAATAATAAATACACAACACACGAATAATAAAACAATAAACATTTTATATAAAAGCAATTCCCTGCGTTTAACCCCTTCCCTGCCACTGATCTTGCGTAAGCAGTGATTGTGTACATCAGCGCATTTATTTTAGCTGTTTGTGCGTGTTTTTTAGGGGTTAATTTTTTTTGTACTGTAATTTATTACAGTACTACAAAGGCTCTTCTAAGAGTTATTAACCCCTTCTTTGCCGTCAATCACTGCTTATGCAATGATATTGACGCCAAAGCAATTTTTATCTGTCTGCATATTTACTTTATTTTTTTACACATACCCACTAGGGGATTACGTGTAAAGTAAATATATATATGAAATTTTTTTTTAAGCTGTCTGAGCGCATAGCAATCAGTAACAGCGAATTAGTGGCAAAAGCGGTTTGGTGATTGCTCAAATAAGCTCACCATTCGCCCTGGTCAGATCAAAATTCACAAATATGGATCTGCCTCCCTCTCCTCACTTAAATTTTTGTGACGGAAAGAGACAGATCAGTATTAGTGATATAAAATAACATTTTATAAAATTGTCATGTTTTATGAAAGCCATTCACTGTGTATTAACCCGTTCCCTGCCATTCATCACTATATAAGCAGTAATCTTGCACAGCAACAGTATGTTTTGCTGTCTGCACTGTTTTATGGATTAATTTATTTGTACTGTAATGTATTACAGTACTAGATAGGCTCTTCTAAGAGCTATTAACCCCTTCTTTGCTCAAGATCACTGCTTAGGCACTGATTCTGAGGCTGCGGACTCAGGGTTCGATTTTGACCCTGGTCAGCTTTCTGATACATCATCTAGTGATGTATCGGTGGCTGCTGAGCCCTTGCCACAAGGAGTGATGGGTGTCTACCTTTAAAAAATATATGGTTTGGTGGGGGTAAATTACATTGGCTGGCTTCAAAGATATATCCCATGTAGGACACGGACGCAGGTTGACCACATGTCAAAATTCCAAGTTGGAATTTTGAGATGCACATCTCACAAAGGTTGCCTTCTAGCCAAAAAACAAACCAATAAACCTATGCATGGGTGGTATCCCTGTACTCGGTTGATGTTGCTGAACACATATTGGGTTGTCGTTTGGCAGTGACATATACCAGAATCTGTGAATTCATGCCTGAAGTACAATGCATGTGGAAAAAAAACTCCCAAAAAAGTACTACCACAAACTTTTACAAAGGCTGGTGGTAGAATTAGTACATATACAGTATTAAAATACCACCATTTGAAATACCTTGGGATGTCTATTTCCCAAAAATATATGGTTTGATGGGGTAAAATACATTGGACGGCTTAAAAAATGTTCCAAATGGAACATGGGCGCAGGCTGACTACATGTCAAAATTCCAAGTTGGAAATGCACACCCCCTAAATGTGGCCTTTTAGCCTCAAAACAAACCAACAAACCTATGCATGGGTGGTATCCCTGTACTCAGGAGATGTTGCTGAACACATATTGAGGTGTTGGTTGGCAGTGGCAAATACCAGAATCTGAAAATTCCTGCCTGAACTACAATGTGTGTGGGGGAAAAAATGACATCCCAACCCTTTGGCATAGGTTGGTGGTAGAATTAGTACTTGGAAAGTGTTAAAATACCACAATTTTAAATACCCTAGGATGTCTAGTTTTTCAAAATATATGGTTTGATTGTTATATTTTGACAGGCTTCAAAAGTGTCCCAAATGGAACATGGGCGCAGGCTGAATACATGTAAACATTCCAAGTTGGAAATGCACCCCCCCTAAATGTGGCCTTTTAGCCCTTAAACAACCCAACAAATCTATGCAATATTGAGGTGTTGTTTTGCACTGACACATAACAGGATCTGTGAATTCATGCTCGAAGTACAATTTATGTGGAAACAAAACATTAAAAAATTACTAACCTAAAATTTGACTGGTGGTAGAAATAGTGCATGGAAAGTGTTAAAATACTACCATTTGAAATACCCTAGGGTGTCTAGTTTTCAAAAATATATGGCTTTGTGGGGTAGAATTCACTTTTTGGCTTCAAAAATGTCCCAAATGGGACATGGGTGCAGGTTTTCTGCATGTCAGAATTCCAAGTTGGAAAACCAAAAAGCGCACCTCTCAAATGTAGCCTTTTAACCCCCAAACAACCTATCCAACCTATACATGGGTGGTATCCCTGTACTCAGGAGATGTTGCTGAACACATATTGAGGTGTTGTTTGGTACTAACATATAACAGGATCTGTGAATTCATTCCCAAAGTACAATGTATGTGAAAAAAAATTACTACCCAAAACATTGAAATAGGCTGGTGGTATAATAACTGCATGAAAAGTGTTAAAATACTACCATTTGAAATACCCTAGGGTGTCTAGTTTAAAAAAATATATGGCTTTGTGGGGTAGAATACACTTTCTGGCTTCAAAAATGTCCCAAACGGGACATGGGCGCAGGTTTTCTGCATGTCAGAATTCCAAGTTCGAAAACCAAAATGCGCACCCCCTAAATGTGGCCATTTAGCCCCAAAACAAACCAACAAACCTATGCATGGGTGGTATCCCTGTACTCAGGAGATGTTGCTGAACACCTATTGAGGTGTTATTTGGAAATACCCCTTCACATTTTAAGGTAATGTTTACCTAAATCAGGGCTTGACAAATTTAATTTGATTCTAGGAGCCAGCAAATCTTTTTAGGAGCCAGACAATCACGCAAACATACACACAATTCATAAACACACACACACCAACCCACGTCACATATACACCCCACACACACCAACCCATGTCACATATACACCCCACACACACCAACCCACGTCACATATACACCCCACACACACCAACCCACGTCACATATACACCCCACACACACCAACCCACGTCACATATACACCCCACACACACCAACCCCCTTCACATATACACCCCACACACACCAACCCACTTCACATATACACCCCACACACCAACCCCCTTCACATATACACCCCACACACCAACCCACTTCTCATATACACCCCACACACACCAACCCACTTCACATATACACCCCCACACACCAACCCGCTTCACATATACACCACACACACCAACCGACTTCACATATAAACCACACACACCAACCCACTTCACATATACACCCCCACACACCAACCCACTTCACATATACTCCACACACACCAACCGACTTCACATATACACCACACACACCAGCCCACTTCACATATACACATATATACCCCACCTTCACATATACACCTTACACATATACACCTCACACATACACATACACACCTCACACATACATACACAGGTTTGTTAGTTTTTTTCCTTTCTTAACGTGTGTGAGTGCTGGGTGTCGTCACATGACAACCCAGCACTTAGCTGAAAGAGCACTGAAGATCGGCTGCAGCACGAATGTTCCCCCTCCCTGCTGCCTTACCTCATTGCAGGGGAGGGGGAACATTCGTGCTGCAGCTGATCCTCATGGCTCTTTCGGCTGAGTGTTGGGTTGTCAAGTTACGACACCCAGCACTCACACACGCGTTAGCTGCGGCAAGGGGAACATTCGGGTAACGGCACCCGGGTGCTGAGGCGACGCCCGGGGTTTGTCGAGCCCTGACCTAAATTGCAATCTATGTGAAAAATTAAAAAAAAATTTTTTTGCTGCAAACTTTGGCAAATATTGGTGGTAAAATGGCTACATGAAATGTGTCAAAATACCCCAAGTTAAATGCCCTGAGTGGTCTAGTTTTCAAAAATATGTACCTGTTGGGGGTCATTCATGGATTTAGTACAGATATCAGTGTTACAATGTCACTATCGCTAATTTTGAAAAAAAAGGATTTCAAAATAGCTTTGCACTACTTATAGTTCTGGCCCTGTAACATGAATAAAAAAAAACAAAAACATAAAACATTATTTCTGAACTCAGGACATATGTTAGAAACTATTTAGCAATGTTTTTTTTGTTGTCTCTTGTACATGAGAATACGATTTTTCAAAAAAAAGTCATAAAAAAATATTTTTTAATTTTATTGCCATATTTTATTATTTTTTTTTGCATCAAATTATATGCTATTATCAAAAGAAAGCCCTTCTTATGATGATAATGATATATAGTTTGTGTGGGTACACTAAATTAGACAGAAATAAAGTACAGCAAAACACAAACACCTCAGAAATGTTAAAACAGCCCATGTCACCAAGCGTCGGACAAGCCAAAAAAGTCATGTCACTAAGGGGGTTAATCTCACCATTTTATCGAGCTGTAAGTATTTTAAATTTTAAGCAATGCAAAATGTAAAACATGCATTTGAAAGTGCTATGAAAGCACATGAATATGCATTGATATTTGGATGATGCATTTTGGGCACTAGACAGTCTCCTTAAGCTCCAGGCATCATTGGGGACTTGAGTAGCTTAAATGATAGTGTCAAGACTTTAAAAATTGTTAGTTAACTAAATGAACTAAGAAAGTTAAAGAGATCACCATGTAAAATACATTGAATAAAGAAAAGCATTATTAATAATAATCATACATATTTATTTATTTATTTATTTAGTGGGAATAGCAAAGTTCTGGGATGCATATCCTATGGAGGAAATTAATACAGACAGGGCGGTGGGTCTTAAGTGAGTTTGGTTAAATCTTTGACAAAGAAGAACCTCCATGGCTATCTACATATTTGGAATTAACAGACATTCTAACTGCCAGAGGAGTCATGTGGGAATGAGTCTCCCCTCTATTGGTCAGAGATTATTACCATTACCTTTCCCATTGCATGGAGTGTGTAATCCTAGGTACAACCTGTCATTTTTAAGTTCGCTGATGCTGCTAGATTCTGTAACTCTACCGGTCCAATGATTCTAAGAACCTGGATTTTTAGGCTCTTCCAGGGGATAGGGGGTGATCTTGCCCTATGGCATTGGCTTAGGGCTTGGTGCTCCCTGTCTAGCTTGCATTGGTCTTCACTAGCCATCCTGGGTGAGGCGATGGAAAAACCAGTACAAGAAAACTGTTAAGTCAGTTACAGTCTCCGATATTCCTCTGAATTGTAGGTTCCAGCTCCAGAGCTTTTATATGAGTCACCATCTTGTGCTACGCTTCCTCCAGTGAATCTGTAATGTGCCAGTTTCACTGATCTTTTTCCTGAGCTTGTTTGATGCTAAACTGAAGATCTGTTGCTTTACATACTCAGTATCCTGTCTTGTACAGGCTATATTTTCGATTCAAAACAAGGTTGCAACGTTTTTGAAGGTCAGAGGATTGACTAAGCACTTTTGCAATTAAAGATATTGGGAACAATCCGCTTGGTGGGGTTTCGGTTGGTGCATGACATACTGTGACTTATTCCATTTGTTTTTCCTCTTTACTATGCCCTAATCTGCTTAAAATAAAGTATATGAAAGGGCCGTGTGGCACGGCTCTTCTAATATGTGGCCATCTTGGGCTGATGTCGACAACGACCCCCTCTTTTATATTTAAAAATTTAAAGAAGAATGTAACACACATTGCAAAAATGCTGATACAGTTATCAAGAGAGGCAATGAAACACAATTGCAATATAGACTACCTGCATAGAAAACAGATAATGTTTGACCATTGAAGAGGGATTAAACATAGAAATCCCAAATGAATAAAGTCTGCATATAAATCTCTTTGGATTAGAGTCTGTGTGCAAGTTTGCAGTTATGCAGCTTTTGTCCATTTAATTGTTAAATCTGTTCACTGCAATGTCACATGCAACTATAAAATTCTACTTCAATTCCTCATCACCTTATCAGATACCTTTCCAAATCATATTCTCAATTGGTATTGGGAGTAGTTGAGCAATGTTTTAAGGTTATGGTGAACTGCTTGGAGTTAATGGGTTAATAAAGAAGTCCACTTATTATAAGCTGCAATTCCATCAACACCCACCTTTTAAAAGGTAGGTTCTGCACCTGCATGTTCTCAGACCCCAAGCAAAACACTACTTTTATTGTGCATTGTTCTATACTTTATTTGATTCTTTAAATTACTGAATTTTCCCTATTATAGGCTGCACCCATAAAGTGTCATACATTTTTAAAGAAAAAAATCACTTTAAAGGAGAATGTGATATATCACATAATGTCATGATGCACTATAGCTCTTGGCCCAGTGGCACTTTGCTCCCAGCAGCTCTTGCCACATTGACACTTTGTCCACAGCAACTCTTGCCACAGAGGAACTTTGCCCACAATAGCTCTTGCCACAGATTCTTCTTGCATTCCGCAGCTCTTGTAACAGTGGCACTTTGCCCCCAGCAGCTCTTGCTACAGTGGAACTTTGTCCTCAGCAGCACTTGCCAAAGAGGTACTATGCCACCTTGCAACAGTGGCACTATGCCACCTTGCAACAGTGGCACGTTGCCCCTTCCAGCTATTGTCACAGTGGCATTTTGCCTCCAACTGCTCTTTCCACAGAAGAACTTTGCAGCCAGCAGCTTGGGCAACAGTGACATTTTGCCCCCACAGCTCATGCACAAAGGCATTTTGCATCCAATACATCAATTTGGCCCCATAGATCTACCTTCTACAGCTCTAGATACAGAGACCAGAACAGTGAATGGATCTCTGCACACAAAAGAGAACAGTCATAGAAAGTTAGTTACACAGTTAAGAGCTACATAAATATCACAGAATAATCCTATAACATTTTCCTACGGAGGCAACATTGATTTTAAAACCACATTTACTTTTTAATCAAGATGAATTCAGTGTTCATTCCCACCCATACAGTATTTCCTGTAAATGATTACTGTGACGATACAGCCATGGCATCTGTCTCTGAAGGTGTAGCAGTTTAGGTACAGCATCACCTATGGGTTGTTAATGCTAACCTGCAAAGCTAAATGCTATACTAAGCACTAAGTCCCGGTGCTTTGAGTTGTTAGAATACTTCATAGAGAGCGCAAGCTTCTTCTTGGTAAATCACAACTTCATCTGACTTTATTTGAAACCATCACAGCACTTAACAGTTAAGTTAAAAAGAGGCAGTCACCACATAGAGAAAGATGACACAGAATTTAACATCAGGATGGGGAAGGTGTAGGACTCTTATTACATCCAGTAGCAATCTCTGAGGGAGGTGTGTTAGAACCAGTATGTAAATATTCCAAATGGATAACTATTCACACCATAAAATAACCAGGCACCCGGATGTCCAGTGAATATCCTCTGCAGTCTCTCAGCCTGGGCGGGGGAAGGAAAAGGTCGGAGCTGACTCAGTTCCGGCAGCCCTAGCTGATAACCATAGTCACCCTGTACCCCCAAATAGGCACAGGGTGACTTACACAGAAGAGAGGACTGGGAAGCTGAGAATCCCCTCCAGGACTCCATGGCTTCTGTGGCAATTTGTCTTAAAGGAACACTAAACGTTTTTTTTCCACTTGTGCTTCTCATACAGAAGCACACGTGAAAAATGAGTTGCCCCTAGTATGAGGAGGAACTGGTGTGTACTTTTGATAGTACACGCCAGTTTATCCTCTTCAAGGAAGCATGGGTTTAACAACATTTAATTTTCCTTTAAGGACCCATGGTTTGAGGCAAATCTTTCCCTACCCCTGATTCATATAACAGCAATAGAATTTACATCACCATCTAACGAGGAAGGCTTATAAATTATGACATTTTAAACAATCTAAACAACTCATTGGATTATTTTTGTTTTTGGCCTGATTGATATTCCTATACTGGTACACGGATTCATATGCAATATCATAGCTAATTAAGTATATTTTCCCCCCATGTTGTTACTTTGTATCTTGAATTTCAGATAACCTATGTTTTATGGATTGTTTGCAGTTCTTAACTGAAATTAAAGGAAATGAAGCTATTTGATGACGTTTCCAAAATTATAAAATAGATCATACTTCTTTAAGGCTTTTTGAAATGTTTTGTCTATTATTATGTTTTGTCTATTATTCATTTATTTATTTTTTTAACTTTGGTAATTAACTTATACAAAATTAACATGGCTCTCAAATATTGTTCATGCAAAATATTTGTGGACAAATTTATGTTAAAAAATTTGCACATATTTTGTAATGTTCTCTTTTTTTTTAAATAGTTTGCTATTGGTGTATAGATACAAACGTTTGGAATGAGCTGCAGAACAAATCACTTGGGAAGGTATTTTTAAGTGGCCTTATAATAATTCGCTTATGTGAACAACGATATCATTTGACACAATGATTTTTCTTTTAAAATCAATATGACATGGTCTAACAGGAAAATGTTTTTGTGCCTTAATGATACCTGCAAACATACATATAAATCTTGATTTCCGTCTTTTACGGATAACAAATAGTGGATATTTAAACTCAAAGACACTTATTATTCCTTAAACTGATTTTTTCTTCTGCTTGTGTTTTAAAAGTAGCACGATAGACAGTATGACGTCTATTCAGAGCATAACATAGATGGCCTGATATGTCTTCCTAAACCAATTACTTATCTCATCCGATTAGCACAAAATGGCCTTACGCCCATTAAAAGGAAACAAAATTAGCAATAATGGTTAATCAAATCTATGGGGTGTATGCTTTACATTACAGACATTGCCTTTCATTTACAATGGAAATTACAAAGTGTTCAGAAAATCCCCATGATACTTTCTTTTTGCAATCCTAGTGATTAATAGTCCTATATCTAAGAGTAGTTGTTTTAGCCTTCTGGCTACTAGCTAATGCTTGAAACTCAGCAGGATGATAAATGAAATGGCCGAGAGGGTAATTTTTATTAGAAGTGACAGATTTTTCAAGTACATATTTTCTCCAAAAAAAAAATAATAGATAAATTAATTATCTAGATACATTTCTTATTCATTTATGTAAACCATTTTGGTACAGTAACTTAAAATATTAGCAATTAGAGTGTACTTGTTTCTTATTTGTTATATCACTTGTTTCTGCATATATACAAGGATACTTTCTGTGTAAATTAGAATGAATTATGGGAGCTATAAATTTAGCAACATTATAAAATCCACAATTTATTAAATAGTTCATGGAGACAAAATGATCCAGGAAAGTGGAATTATGTATCAAAATCAAATTGTACTTTGTTATAATATTACTGAAGCCCATATATATAGCATAGCTGAACAATCCAGAAAACAAAGAAAACATTTGAAGTACATCTGTTGTTGAGTAAATGCTATTGCACCCTCAAGACCTGTAGTTCTTACGTTTATTTTTATTTTTCTCGTGGGCACTAACAGTACTGGTACATGTTGCACTGTTTAGTTGGTGAGGTAAGTCAGTTGGTAAATCAACAGACTACAGCATCTGTACAAATCTTAGGGTGGCTGGTTTAAATCTGGACAGGATTAACTAGCCCTTCAATGTTCCAAGGTCTTTATACAGATAATAATAACAGGTATTATTCAGCTGTCAGTTCTGTTGAAGGACAACTATAGTCCTTTTTTCCACATTATAAAAAAATAACAGCTATTGGTCTAATAAAGTTGAGACTGGTTTTTGTTTAATGATAAAATAGTATTCCCTCCACTATTTTCCTCCTCAGCAGTGCTGGTTGCATGGGGAGGAAGCATCCAATTTATCGACCTGACTGTATCACTACCGAGGCACAGCATTAAATGTCATCCCTGCGTGTGAGAGCACTACGCACCATGGAAAGCTGCCGGAATGCATCACCCTTGATGCGACTGAAGAGGTGGGTAAAAAGGAAGCTCCCTCTCCATGCAGCCAGTGCTGCTGAGAAGGGACATGGTGGAGGAAAATCTATTTTACCATTAAACAAAAAACACTTTTTTCATTAGTTAAAAAATGGATTGTTACTGACCCTATAGTACCCGTGTTTTATACAACTCCCAAAGTTCATAAAAATACAAATCCTATTTGGGGCTTGGGGCTTTAAATAGGTTATTATATATATTGGATACACACACATATCTACCTTCTTACCTCAACAAAGGTATTTAGAATTAATATTGTTTGTCTCCAGAGGGAGTTTGAACACCCATCACACTTGTGGAACATTTAGGATGTGCTCCGTGGCGTTTTGTTTTTCGTTGTTTTTTGTAGAACCACTGTTCTAGCAAACCTTGGGGCCCAGTTGCTCAAATAAAGCCGCTGACTACCGGCACTTGTCAAGCGACCATTGTCCAACAAATCCGTTGGCACTCCCGGTCCCATATACAAAGTGCTTTAATGTTAAATCATAAATAAGCATTGGTGAATGTGAAACGCATTAAGTGTGCCCACATTGTCTGTGTCTCTGTTGTATTCTATGATTACAACAGAGTAACCCTGGATTTCCTCCAATACCATGCCAAACAGATTCCTTAGTAATGCCAGTCAGATGGCCCATTAAATATGCCACATACAGGAGCCCCACAAATTATGTCACAGACAGGAGCCCTTTAACTATGCCACACACAGGAGCCCATAACTATGCCACATACAGGAGCCCCATAACTATGATACACCAAAGCCCCATAAATTATGCCTCACCTTGGAGCCCAATTAATTATGCCACACACACAGGCGCCCCTTAATTATGCCACACATGGGGCCCAGTAAATATGCCACACATGGGACAGCCATAAATTATGCGACACATAGGAGCCCCACAAGGTGACAATTGTACAATTTGAAAACAATACATATCTATAAACACAGACATCTCTCTATAACTAGTTGCATTTATACTTATTTGAATTATTTACTATTCTATTTAATAAAAATGTTACTGAAAAATTGCATTCATATTTTTTATTCCCTTCCTCTGCACCCACATTGCACTTAAAGGACTTAACACAGCACCATACAGTACCCACAGAACTTGCCATGCACCTATATTGCACCCACACCACTTGGCTTGCACTCATATTGCACCTACATGATTTGGCATGCCACAGTGTCACTTTGCCCCTCAGAACTAGCCAGTGTCACTTTCCACATAGCACAGGTTATTTTGCCCCACAGACCATGCCAGTATTTAACCCCTCGATATGCCAGGATTATTTAGCCACTCAGTATGCCATGATTTAGCCATTCAATATGCCAGGATTTAGCCATTCAATATGCCAGGATTGTGCCCCCCAATATGCCATTTAATATGCCAGTATTTTGCTCTCAATATGCCAGGATTTTGCCCCCAATATGCCATTTAATATGCCAGGATTTTGCCCCCCCAATATGCCAGGATTTTGCTCTCAATATGCCAGGATTTTGCCCTCCAATGTGCCATTTAATGTGCCAGGATTTTGCCCTCCAATATGCCATTTAATATGCCAGGATTTTGCCCCCCAATATGCCAATATGCCAGGATTTTGCTCTCAAAATGCCAGGATTTTGCCCCCCAATATGCCATTTAATATGCCAGGATTTTTCCCCCCAATATGCCATAAAAATGCCAGGATATTGTCAATTAATATACCAGGATATTGCCCCTCCAGCCACGCGGATCAATAAAGTTTGTTTAAAAAAAAAGTTTCAACAAACTTTATTGAAGCCGCGCGGCTGGAGGTGAACGCACAACACTTTTTTTTTTAATGCAGGGGGTGCCGGCAGCACGGGTGTCACCCGGTGCGGTCCGCACCCCCCTCGTGACGCCACTGACTCACTGTCAGAGGCATTGTGAAACAAGAGAGCACTAGTTCAACACTGGCATTACAAGGAGACCACTCTGTACTCTGTCCCTGTCATGAAAGGTAAAATAGAAGGGGGGGTGGGGACATAGCTATGACATATCAGTGTGGATATGTGACTGTGTAGTTGGGTGACTAAATTTATACTGAAATAAGGCACACAAAGTGATGGGATGCATAAAAAAAAAGAGTATATTCCAATTCTACATATAATCACGATGGGGTATGTCCGGTATATACAATGTAAGGGCAGGCTGGGGTAAATACTGAGTGTGCAATCTAGCTGCTCTGTCAAGTCCTGTGGGTTCAAGCTGGGCAGTAGCGGCTCTAGACTTTGTGAGGCCTTAGGCGAAAGTCGAACATGAGGCCCTCACGGACACACATTATTAAATAAAATATATGCAAGTGATAATAAAAATGAACTGTAGAAATAGCATATTTCAAGATCAGACTCAAATCCCAGCTTCTAGAAATGAACAGCTCCTAGAATTTTATTTGTCTCATAATTATTCTACAAACATCTATAAACATTTGGTATAGATAAAATTGTGTGCGGCTGACTAACTCACATTGTTATTGCTGTGTCCTAAATGTGAACACTAACACATATCACACAGTAATTCATAGACACACTCAGTGAGCACACACTGACTCACAGACACACTCAGTCAGCACACAATCACACTCAGCCAGCACACACTCACAGATACACTCAGCCAGCACACACTGACTCACAGACACACTCAGAAAGCACACAATCACACACTAAGAGAAACACTCAGCCAGAAGGAAAGGTGCTCAATGTTGAAAGTGGTCTCACAGACCACGTTGTGCTAGAAGATTGGCACTTTGTTCTTCCTCACAGCACCGGATGCACTGTGATTTAGCCATTCAAAATGCCAGAAGTTTGCCACTCAATATGCCAGGATTTAGCCCCTTAATATGCCAGGATTTAGCCCCTTAATATGTCAGGATTTACCCCCTCAATATGCCAGGATTTAGTCCCTCAATATGCCAGGATTAAGCCATTCAATATGCCAGGATTTTGCCCCTCAATATGCCAGGATTGTGCCACTCAATCTGCCAGGATTTTGCCCCTCAATATGCCAGGATTTTTCCACTCTATGCCAGGATTGTGCCCCACAATTTGCCAGGATTTTGCCACTCTATGCCAGGATCTTGCCCCTCAATTTGCCAGGATTTTGCCCCTCAATATGCAAGAATTTTGCCCCATAATATGCCAGGATGTTGCCACTCTGTGCCAGGATTTTGCCCCTCATTATGCCACAATTTTGCCCCTCATTATGCCACAATTTTGCCCCTCACAATGCCAGAATTTTGCCCCTCACAATGCCAGAATTTTGCCTCTCAACATGCCAGGATTTTGCCACTGTATGCCAGGATATTGCCCCTCATAATGCCACTATTTTGCCCCTCACAATGCCAGGATTTAGCCTCTCACTATGCCAGGATTTTGCCACTGTATGCCAGGATATTGCCCCTCATAATGCCACTATTTTGCCCCTCACAATGCCAGGATTTAGCCTCTCACTATGCCAGGATTTTGCCACTCTGTGCCAGGATTTTGCCCCTCATTATGCCAGAATTTTGCCTCTCAATATGCCAGGATTTTGCCACTGTATGCCAGGATATTGCCTCTCACTATGCCAGGATTTTGCCCATCACCTCATTATGCCAGGATTTTGCCCCACACGGTGACAATATTTAGCCCCTCATTATGCCAGTCTTTGCTCGTTTGTACCACCCTCCTCCCCCCTTCCCTAGTACTTACCTACATGCTGCTCTCCGGTGTTTCCTCCGTGCATCTTCCCTCCTGCACGGAGGAAGGAAGTTCCGGTCGCGTTTATTTTATTTTTTTTTAAAACTTTATTGAAGCTGCCCGGGTTCAATAAAGTTTTAAAAAAAAAAAAACGCGATCGGAACTTCCTTCCTCCGTGCAGGGGAGAAGATGCACGGAGGAAACGTCCTAGGTTAGTGTAACAGGGAGCTTAACGGCAGCGTTAAGCTCCCTGATACATCAAAGGTAATAAGGTGAGTTAGGCAGCCGCGAGGCCCCCGTGAGTGCGAGGCTGGGTGCTGTTTCAAGTGCTGTGGGTGCTGCAAGGTGGTACTCTGGAATGAAATGGGTAACAAAGCAGTGTAGGAGAAATGGAGTGTGGAAGGGAGAGGCCCAGAACATTTGTTCTGTAAGGGGGCACAACATTTATGATGGCGGCCCTGCTTCTTATGCACTGCATTGCACAGTGCTCTGGCAGAATTGTGTTTAAACTGTGTATGTTTGACGGACATACTACCTCATCACTTTTTTACTTCACCTTCTTCTCAGTTGCTTAGGTCAGGGCTTGACAAACTTAACTGAGTTTTAGGAGACAGCAAGAACTCGTGTGCCGAATCAAAATGAAATTTGATTTCCAAAGCTGACTTTCTCAAGCTATTCTCGAATTATTGTGAATAGACCCATATGTCATAAATGATAAAACTTTACAAAATAAAAGCTTTTAAAAAAGCTAAACATGTATATATACTTGAACAAACTCTTAACAATTGTAACTGTTTCTGTGGTTACATAGAAAAATACATGTGAGAGAGAGAAAAAAAGAAATTAAGACAAGAAAAGGGAAGGAATATTGACAACAGGATTACTATACAGTAGGGGCCTCCAACATGTGCCACCCAACATTTCTAAATGTGAAAGTGGCTCTCGCACAACAGTATGACCAAGCCCCAGCCATGTAATAAAACTCAAAGTAATGTGCATACACAGCCACACTTACATAGTTACACACATAATTAAGTAATTAGTCACACTTACACATATACACAACCACACTGCACACAGAAATACACTCACAGTCACACTAACACAAACCCTTACACACACCGCCACACATACACTTACAGACACCGTTATAGACACAGACACACTTCCACACACACACAGATACTTATACAGAGCCTTACTTATATAAACACACGCACATACATAAACACTGTTACACACATAAACACAGAAATACACAGGCACCCTTACACACACACTCACACTTAGACACCCTTACCATACACACACACATACACTCTTAGACCCCCTTACACATACACACACACTTAGGCACACTTACACACATACATAAACCCTTACACACACACATTTAGACACACAGTCACAATTAAACACACATACATACACACTTATACATATAAATATTTATTTATGTTTTAAAAATAATGAAGCTGTTTGTCCCCCTCCCTGCTTATTTACCTTCATATGCAGGGAGGCGGACCGTTCAGACAGTGTCTGCCTCTCAGCTGGTGTCTTCTGAGAGCCAGAAGTAAGTTCTAGTATAGTGAATAAAAGAGGATATCTTAATGCACTCAAATCCAAAAAAGGAAAACTTACTCCATAATAAATCTCATCCCAAAAAGTGAATTATGGTCACACGGTGCAGGACTGATAATTCATACGTTCTAATATACATACATATGGGTAGCATTATTTACATTTGCCATGGACAGAGACTTTTGTGTGACACCTGCCTGTTTACAGTAGCCTACCTCTATCAACAACGCATAAGTGAACTGCAATAGATAGCTGGGAAATTTAATGTGATTTCCAGTTTCCTGTGAAAAATCTGTTCATTTGTAAACTTTCACTGGGATTTATGGATGGTTGGCACACAGTAAGAGGGCATTCTTAAGGTGATGAAAACAGAATGATTCATTGCCTCAGACCATGTGTAGACTGCTCAAAATAAAGAGTATAATGCCTTCGGGGAGTAAGCTAACCGGGTCACATCCTCTTTTGCCTGAAACTTTTTACACTTATCTGTGTTCATCTCAGTTTTGGGCATAATTCATGAAGCTATTAAATGACAGATCTTGAAGAATATCTGCAGGCGCTAGAAGAAAACAGGCAGCATCTAAATTGTTGGAAGTTTTTACATTTTCAAAGTCAGGTTGTTCCACTGGGTTGTTTTGTATCAAGTCTCAATAATCATCCCAAACCTGTACTCAACATGTATACATGCAATATGGCACCAATGTTATCAAGATTAGGAAGATCTCACTACACAAATCCTCTCACTCATCTTGTATAAAATGATATCAGGTAGTTATTACTGTTTAAAGGACAATCGAGATTTCCAAAATATGTTTTGCTCGTGCAGAGTAAACCCATCTGTATCTTAATAGATAAAGGCGGGTTTACTCTCTGCTGTATTTTACAGCTGAGACACAGCATGTAATAATGCACAGCCAAAGCTAGTTAAGGTCCTCGCTGCTAATCCCATGCAAAAATCTCTCTCTGACAGTCGCTGACTGTTATTTGGTGCTAGCACAGAGAGAAACCTTCATTTTTACAAATAATCACCAGCGTAGACCCTGATTTGTGTCAGATCAGAGACAGATCTGAGTGTAAACCTACGTGTGTCTGTTATTTTAACCTTTGGTTCTGTGAGAGAAGCATAATTTTATGTAAATAGCATTTTCAAATATAAAAAGACTATGCAATTCAGGGGGTATTGTGTAGAAATAATGGTGCTGCTTTATGTCTCATACTGATTCCTTTAGTCAGTTTTGTTCTCTTAGTATGGTATGTATAAAACTGTCAGAATCCGTTTTATAGAAAATATTTAGTGTCCCATTTTGGAATTACTTTAGCCCACCCATTATCATTAGAGGCAGACAATGATGAAGAGGAAAGACAGATATACTGACAGATAAGGCACATAGATTGATAGACAGACACAGACCGACAGACACAAATAGACAGGCAGGACAGGTATACTGAAAGGTTGATAGAGATACAGATATAACGTCAGAGCAGATATATTGACACATAAGGTATAGAGATTGATAGACAAAACAATTAGATAGAAAGTACTACACACTGGGCATTTAGAAGTTAAAACTGGTGCAGCCCATTGAGCTGCCCACTTGCCAGTCCTCCCCTGGCTGTTCGAGTAAAAAAAAAACAATATTTTTTTCATATTGAAACACGGAAATATCAACATAAATAAAAATTGCGCAGGAACATCTAAATTCTGGTACAGAATTTTCTCATACATGAGTATATCTGTAAGGAGAAAGAGATGAGGATGTTAATAGACAAATCCTTAAATAAATACCACCAAATCCAGTTCCGGATTTAACCGTCTGCTTCTTAAACCTGTCATTAAGAACCTCCCAAAGGTGCAGAATTTAGGGATTATCCAGTTGTGCTTAAATAATATGTAAAACACCTGGTGTGATTCCCCAAAGTCAGGGAACAGCACCAGGTGTTAAATATATTCTTATTTAAACACAACTGGGTAATCCCTAAATCCTGGACTGTTGGTGGTCCTTGAGGACAGGTATGAGAATCACTGCTCTAGGTAACTAATGCATCCAATGTGATTCATTTCTTTTAAGTAAGTTAACACTTTCCCCTCCTCTCAACAACTTAAGTTCATGATCAATAATTTGAAAAGAAAGTCTACTTGAAATTTTAATGGATTGGAAGGTCCTTTTTCTCTGTCCAAACCATGCACTGATTCACCCTTCAGTTGTTATTTTGCATAATAGTACAATATATCCAATACAATTCAAAAGAAGTTTGAATAAACTAAATGCACAGTCCTACTGCCAGATTAAATAAGGGTACCACCTGATTATTTTTTGTTATGGTTGTTGTAAAGCTGGACCTTATTTCATTCTGTTTTTCTGGGTCCATATGTAGTGATCTGTGATCTTTATCTTTAAAAAAAATCTGATTATTCTCATCTTAATAAGCTTTTGGGTTCACATTTAAGTTATTAGCTATCTACCCTCAACCTTTGTTTAATTGTTATGCTCTCCACTACATAATGAACTTCAGTATATTATTCCCATAAGACCTTGGGAATTATGCTAATACAGTTGAAAGAGACATGCAAATGAATGCATTCTTTTTTCCTAGTCTTATTTTCTTTTTATAAATGCAACACTATATTAATTTCTCAGAATACATATTCAAATCTATATAACGTCTATAAATGTAATAGACAAAAGCGTAACAATATTCCCTTCGAAGACTACCACGTGTACTTTTTGTGACATATGTTAATTCATTAGTAATATAGCACACATATTAGATAAATTGATTGCACAGCTGTTAAGAAAATACAACGTGCATACCTTAATGAAAATTGGCGTGGAAAACGTTTCAGTAAAATTACTGGTGTTTTGTCTAAAGAAAATAAAAAAAACATTTAGTATACTTTAAGAAAAACCAAAGGTTTAAGCCACTGTATTCCCAAAGAGCTTTACATTTTAAAAAGGATTTTATTGGTTAGCAAAAACCGTTCAGAATCATGATGCGGTGGACTCATAGCCAGAAAATTCCAGGGTTACGTGACTTTGTAACGTTGGGTGACCCCACCAGGCTAGGCCCTACATCCTACAAGAATCTTTTGTTGGATGATCGGTTCAAATTATCTTACCATGGATTCCATCAGGCATGAGATGTATGGGAAGATTTGAACCTCCCTGCTTACAAATTCCTTAGAAAAGTGAATGCCTGTTTCACACACCTATAAAATGTAACTGACCTTACGACTTTAGATCTATGAAAAATATATTCTCTCCTTTCTAGACAAACTTAGTCAAACAATAAACCTGAATGAAAGCAGAGTTTAAGGGACACTCTAGGCATCAAAGTAGATTTGATGTGTCTTATAGTGTTCAACATACACATTGTACAGTTTTGTTTTGGTATGTTTTTTTTCAGCTTTCTTTAGCCCTCTTATGTAAAAGTAAATGCAAAAATTAAAAGAGGATCAGTGAAGATGAAGTAGGTCCTCTTAAACATAACATGTGGAATTGTGTGATGTGACTTGTGACATAACTGAAATCTAGCACATGTTCAGTGGGCATATCCATGCATGTTTAGGCAAGCCCTCTAATTGGCTCCCAATAGAAGGGGGGATTCCTAAATTTTCACAGAGCTAAACTGGTTTATGGGTTGAAGGATAAAACTTACCAGGAAAGGTTAAAGCATCTTAACATGTATAGCTTGGAGAAAAGACGTAACAGGGGGGATATGATAGAAACATTTAAATACATAAAGGGAATCAACACAGTAAAGGAAGAGAGTATATTTAAAAGAAGAAAAACTACCACAACTAGAGGACATAGTCTTAAATTAGAGGGGCAACGATTTAAAAGTAATATCAGGAAGTATTACTTTACTGAGAGGGTAGTGGATGTATGGAATAGCCTGCCATCAGAAGTGGTAGAGGTAAACACAGTCAAGGATTTTAAGCATGCGTGGGATAGACACAAGGCTATCCTAGCTATAAGACCGGGAACGGGGGACTAATAAAAGTACTCAAAAAAATTGGGCAGACTAGATGGACCGAATTTCATGAAGGGAGGTGCAGTTTTCAGTAAAAAAAATGGTAGGTCCTACGAGATCTCCACCCTGATTAATTAATTGGATTGTGTCTGTGCGTATATCCATCCTACATATTGCCGGACTGCTCTTTGCATGGTCTTTCTGCAGCATGTGTAACAAATATGTGTCCCTGGAAACATAGCCAATGTTGGGAACTATGCAACCTGCTCAAGAAATTTATTTTATATATATATATATATATATATATATATATATATATATATATATATATATATCTATATATATCTATATATCTATATCTGAGAGCTTCTGCCTTAACAGGTCACTGTATTGAAACCATGATTATCCTCTAACATTTTTATATACTGTTTTTTAACACTGTTTTCAAGTGTGTTGGGGGGACTTACTTTTGTAGAGTACTAGTCATTCTATATGTCTGCAAATATTCTGAAAGCCATCCATTATTAAATCCTCATATTAAAGCCTTATCCTTATCTTTGACCCTGTTTAAGTAAAAAAAAAAAAAAAAAGAATCTACAGGTAACAATAATGACTACGGAATCACCATTCCATATCTCTTTTTTTATAGAATTGAATAATTGAAAACCCATAGAGAAAGACCTCACAGGCTGATGATTTCTTCAGTAATATTACTGCCACCTGATATGAAATATGCATTCTCGTGCAGAGAGAGACCCTCATATTGTTTTATTCTTTTACTAGAGCCACTGGAAGTAAAGAAGTTTACAGGCTCTTTAATTGCATTGCAGCCTGTATTTGCAATGTGACTGATGTTATAAATAGCCCAAGCAACTAACTTTGGCTGTTGTATGAAATTATGTCACTGTTGAATTTTTACAAACCAATGTATCCCGTGGTGGTACTCACAGCTAAATGCAATCTAATAACAGGGTCATCATTATGATTAAACCTTTGAATGCCTCTCCTGCCACTGTATCATTCTTTGCTTTGCCAGCAGTGAATTGGTACTCTTTTTAGATGCCTTTGTTACCTGGGCCTGGGATGGCAGGAAAGCTCTCCTGGAAGAGACAGACTGCATCTTTTACTGTGACCTCTATAACCACTATCCTCTTCTGATGCCAAATATTACTCTATGGTTCTTGTTGGAACTGTATGCATTGCCCTGCCCCTCTCTCCTCCTTCCTTCCCATGTCTGTCTATTTCCGATGTCTGTGTCTCTTTTCTGTCCCATGTCTGGGTCTCTTCCCTCCCATGTCTGGGTCTCTTCTGTCCCATGTCTGGGTCTCTCCTCTACCACCTACGAAACTCTCTCTCCTCTTTGCCCATGTCGGTCTCTCTCCTCCTCTCTCACGCTGTGTTCTCTCCTCTCCCCCATCAGTGTTCTCTCCTCTCCCCCCCCCCTCCCCACCAGTCAGTGTTCTCTCCCCCTACCTGTCAGTGTTCTCTCCTCTCCCCACCTGTCAGTGTTCTCTCCTCTCCCCCACCTGTCAGTGTTCTCTCCTCTCTCCCCTCCATCTGTCACTGTTCTCTACTCTCTCCCCCTCACCTGTCAGTGTTCTCTACTCTCTCCCCCTTCCTGTCAGTGTTCTCTCCTCCTCACTCATCTTTAAGTGCTCTCTCCCCTCTCATCTCCCCCCCTCCCGTGTTCTCCCCCCACTGTTTTCCCCTCCTCCCACCCCCCAGTGTCCTTTCCTCTGCACTGTGTTCGTTGACTCAAGCCCCCCCCCCCCGTCTGTGTTCTCGCCTCCCCTCTTTACCTTTACCGTTGTGCAGATCACTCAGCGGAGAGGAGCAGGCAGCATTGGCCCTGTGTGTTAAACACACATAGAGCTCAGTCAGTGCTGCCTCTTGCTCCTCCAATGCTCTGAATCTTCACTATGCGCGTGGAGCAAGAGGCAGCACTGATTGAGCTCTGTATGTGTTTAACTGCGTTTTTTAACCTGCGCCTCTCCGCCAAGGATCTACACAGCTCCACAGGGTGGGGACGGACCTTCAACTATGGTTGCCCCCTTTTCCTAAAAAAAATACTGGCCATAGCGGTAGGCGGAGTCACAAAATGGTGGGACCACAAAGGGTGTCTGGAGCTTAATACTCATTATGCATATATTTCTCACAGGCACAATATATATATATATATATATATATATATATATATATATATATATATATATATATATATATATATATATAAATAAATAAAAATACCTATACACACACATGCGCGCACACATACATATATAATATGTGTATATCATGTCAGTGAGAACACACACAAGCACACTCACACACACACACAAAGACAGTCACATAGACATATTGAAGAGACAGAGACAGTCACGTAGACATACTGACAGACAGAGACAGTCACATATACATACCTAGAGACAGTCACATAGACATACCTAGAGACAGTAACATAGACATAATGACAGAAAGAGACAATCCCATAGACATACCTAGAGCCAGTCACATAGACATACCCAAGTGTGGTTTTCTATTTCAAGATTTACCCATAGAGGACCTTTTACTATCATATTGTTACCCCAGTTTGTGAAAATGTAGGTGTTGTTAAGGGACATGCCAGTAATTTCCCTGCTGTTTCTAAGGACCAGCACACAGACCAAGCCTCAAGACTCCATTCATTTTTAGTGTCTCATATATATGAACTATTGTGACTGCAGAAAATTTATATAAAAAATTCCATATCTGTAAATAAAACTCAATCAAATTTCAAGAGTTTTCCTTGACAGGCTATTTCATAAATCTTTACTAAAGACTTTGGAGAGATTACCTTTTCCAAGTGCTGCTCAATATGAGGAAGAAATGTCTGCATTTAAGAGAGGGTCAATCTATGCTCTATGAGGAAAGGGCTGGTGAAGGGGCCAGGGAGGGAATTAATGCCTGGCATGTCCTCTCACTTTATTATATGGGCTTGGGCTGCACCAAATTCACTTCTAAATGCACCAGTGCATAGGCTAAACTGCCATCTTCCCAAGTTGAGGCTTTGGCTACTATTAATAGGTTAGGATAGAAAGCCCCAATACTCTGTATTTTTGTCTACCATACTGACCTTATAGGCATATATCTGTGTGAGAGGAGAGTCCCTAAATGTCTCCTCCTTCACATCACCTCTTCACTTCTGGACCTGAGGTAGGGCATGGGTGATAAAAAGAAAAACTGAATGAAAGGGCAACTGGATAAAAATACATCCTTATCCAACCACTGCTCTGTCTATGTGTCTTGTCTGTCTTTCTATCCAGTCATTATGTCTGTCTCTCAATCTCTGAAACTTATTGATTGGGTTACTGCCATTAGCAGCCATTCTATTGCCTCCCCAGACTTAACATTGGCATCAAACCCAATTTTTTACTGGCCTGTCAGTAAAACATCTGCTGGGTGGAAACCCTACTTATCGATCAACAGATCTGTCTTGCCTGTCTATTTGTGTCTATCTATGATGCTAATAAGTAGGCTGATGAAGTTGCACCATAAGCCACTAAATTGTTTTTGCTCCCTGGAATAAAAGTTGCCAATCCTCCCCTGGTTACAAGTCATGTATAGCTGCTTCAGGTTTCAGAAATCTCTTTCAAGGTCAATTTATTTTTGTACACATTTATTAATGTAAACTATTAAGCACAAACTAGTAGATTTGTGGCCAAAGATAATTATGTTTTTTTGTCTTTCTCAGCCACCCTGGGGACACTGGATTTTAGCTTGCTGTATGATCAAGAAAACAATGCTCTGCATTGCACAATCAATAGAGCCAAGGTACGTTCTAGTCTGGTTTTGTTGCAGCATCTATTATTGTTTATCTGTGTAAAGTGTCCCTCAGTTAATCTACACTATCTATTGTCCAACATATATTGTTTCTCTGTGCTATGGCACACTGGTGACTATCTAACCTGTGGTATGTCTATTCCACAAAGCTCAATTGTACATCAGGGTACTTCATATTATTAGATTTATCCATCTGATAAAGGAATTTGTTAGGATGTTTTTCATACTAGGGATATGACAAACATAACTGATTTTCTTTTCCTTTACAATATTTTATCTTCATTTTAGTAGGATATTTTTGTTTCCACTTTTATCACATCTGTAAATTTCAGCTTATAGTGAGCTTTGATGACAGTTCATCAGCATAAATAACCACTCATAAGACAGCTTATCCAGATATAAATAACCCCTCATACTTTTCATGTGTTTTGATAGGACTCTAATATCAAAGCTTTTAATATGTAAATTGGGAGGACAATCTTCTAAAAATCACCATAGCAACCTACAGAAAAAAACCCCTTGATCATCGCATTCTCTATTCTATATGAATCTGACATATGAATCTCATATGTGTCATTGGTACATGACAGACAGTTGGTATAAAAAGTGTTGGATGACTGAAATTTCAGATCTTCAAAAGAACTGCATACAAATATTAATAAATACATACATGCTTTTTTTCGGGTATCCTACTCGACTTCTCTGAAGAACATGCATGCACAATTTCTGTTGACGTATATGTAGAGTACAGAAGATTTAGTCTTGTAGTCACAATGCTCATAACTTGAATGGACCTACTAGAAAGATCTCAGAGTGCAGTGTTGATCACTTAGAGGACACTTTCACCAGTCGCCATTATTTTTTATTTTAACGCTGGTCTGTTATGGAAGATGAGCAATGATATGAGGGGGACTCCCTATACTGATCCCAAGGTGGGTACCCATGGCACTACTAATAGATGCAAAATTGAGGTTACAGAACAAAAATAGAAGAATAAAGAAATGCTTCATAATAATATTAAAAACATTTTCTTCAAAAGAAATACTGGTCATGCTATTGCTTCCATAGACTTAGCACTTGCCTCTAGCTAATTGTTTACTGGCCAGCTGGTAAAATATTGGCTAGGTGGCAACCATATTTTAAACATATAAACAAGCTATGGAGCAGATACTACAGAATCCCTCCTTATATAAGCTTTAAGACAGTCCTTTACATGCAGATTCTTTTCAGGTAATTGGATCACTTTTTTGTATTTCCTATTGAAATCTGCTGGAAAACATGAATATCTGTATTTTAAAAAGCAATACATTTATTTCTGGTGAAACCCTCTAACCCTGTGATGTTTTTTGGTATTTGTTGTACAATATTTTGTGTATACAGAAAACACATGCATCAGTAGATATCAGTGCATCCCCAAAAAAAAATCTTGAAATTATATTTTTGTTTCACTTAAATATGATTTTTTTTTTTAAGCAAAGATTTTGGAGGAGTATGGACATTTTGATCCACATACATATGGTCCCCCTATTTCTTGTAAAATAGTGTGGGTGTGTTTAAAAGAGACACACACACGTTTATGAACATTTTAATAACTATTTCACAATTTTATGCACCAGAGAGTTATTTGTTGGTTTTTAATATTAATAAATAAAGCTTTTCTTTTTTTTGGTCTGTAACCCCAATATGTGCCTATACGAGAACTCCCCTAACCAGCCAATGTTGTTGTTTTTTTTTTTACTTATATTTTTATTGGTTTTTGTTTGTTTTGTCATGTACATAATAGTCATAAACGGAAACATATTTCAATAGTACAGTAATTGTAGTAAAGGGAAGTTTCACATATAGAAAATGCACATGAGGAAACGCATGTAAAATAGTATAAATGAATAAAAGAACACAAACTTGCCAGGTTAGATTTCGGTACCAATGTAGTTAGAGTCCTGCATCACAAATACACAAAATTCACATATCATGGAAGAAAAAGAATAATGAAGACTATGTACTCTGTACACAGACCCAACTGTAGGGGAGCAATCAGTAAAAAACAAAAGACTTTTAGTTTTTGGCATTTCCAGTGTGACCAAAAAACGTAATCTGTACCATAGTGAAGCTACACATATGTAGCATAGCCCAAAAGAGTATAAAATAGAATATAAAGGGGGCTGAGTAAGGGGAGAGAAAGAAGGAGATGGAGGGAATAATAGATCGTCCAGCAGAGAAATAAGACTAGGAGAGAAGGCAGTAAAGGTGAGGATAGAATATGAAATGAGAAACGGAGGGAAAAAGAGAGCAATGACGGGATCGAGGGCAATAAAAAAATGAGTTCAGTGTCCCGGAGTGGAGATGGGCACCGGTTCATCCTCCAGTCTAGCGGTGGGTCTCCCTTTTCATTTATGGGTCTCCACTGTGCTTTTACCCTCGTTGTCGTTAGATGCCCAAGAGGTGGAAGGACTGAAAGAGGGAGCTTTCAATTCAGGAGGCCAGGCGTTGATGTCTGTATGGCAGGTAACGAGAGTCCTTTCAGGAAAGAAAGGTTCTTCCGTATGTCCGACAGTCTATGTACAGAGTCTGCTTTAGTTACCACCAGGGAGCGTGAAGGGCCCCACCACTGGGGGAGCTGATGGAGGTGTAAATGAGAGGTAAGTGGGCGCAACGATCTCCTTCACATTACCGTTGAATGTGTCAGGTCTGGGAAGGCCTGCATCACAGATGATTCAAATAGGATTGGTGGGGCCTGTGCCAATAAGGTTGTCCGATCCAAGGAACTTTGGAGTTGCAGGATCACATCCCTAGGGGAATCGATCAGGGCCACAGCTGCCTTCGGGAATCAGAAGATATCCCCAACTCATGGCAGTTTCTTGTGCCTAGCCGGCATGAGGTGCGCGAGAAAGCGCCTAATAACGCTTTGGAAATGTCGCACTTTAACTATTTAGTCAATGCCTCGAAGACGTATGTTCATACATCTCATTTTGTTCTCTAAATCATCCAGTTTAATTAGACTGTTCTCCTGCTGTTTGTCTAGTAGCCTGTTTTCCCGTACGGAAGTTTGTTCCCCATATGGGTATGGGTGTTCTCCAGGCCGCTCACCTTGGTAGTTAAGGCCTGCACCTAGGTGTGCATCTCCGCTACTCCCCGGTCCATAATTTGAGACAGTTCAACCATCAGCTATTGGAAGTCCCGTCTTGTGACCGGAGGGTCATCCTCCGCCGTTGGTATGGAGGGTGATAACTGGTGGCCCATATGCTCATATCCTGGCGGCAGTTGGAGGCTTCCGGTTTGGGAAGGCCGCAATAGAAATGCGCCAATATCTTGTTGCCCATATTGCGCTTTTGCTTTCTTTTCTCGCTTACCCATGTTGTAGGGCCCCTCAAGATGCTGTAAAATAGCAAATAATTGCCAGACAATTCAAAGAAATATTGACTTTATAGCCAAGTAGACCTTGTAATGTAAGCACGTCTGGTCCCATTCCATGGACACAAATTTTACCTTCTCTACCCAATTGTGCTCCTTAAGCCAAGTAAGATAGTCAACGGAGGTTGGGTACAGTTATTACTTTGAGGGGGGCTGGAAAAAAACAAGCAATCTTCATAGGAAGTGTAGATCACAAGGTATATTTATTTGTTGCGCAGCAGAACAAAATTGAGAGGCAGAGGTAGAGGCAGGATAATACAAAACAGCATTGTTTTTTTATTTTTGTGCTGGTATGTTAGGTAAGATTTCCCATAAGCAATGATAGCCGTGGGGGGGGGGAGGGGGGGGGGGGACAGGCAGGATAATGCAAAACATATTGCTTCTATCTCTCCCCCTCAAATTTGTTGTGCTTTGGATCAAATAAATCTACACTTAAAAACATTTCTCAAATTTTGTATATGTGGTAGAGGCACCAGCTGTTGGTTTGGTCTGATATGTTGTAAGCAACTTACGATATACACTTACACTTACGATATAGAAATGTATTTTGTGAAGGAGCTGGAAGTGAGTGTGGAGGTAAGGCCATGAAAATAATGCCAGTTGTTTTGTGTTTTGAACATCTCAGGGCAAGTATGATATCAGTTTTGTAAACCGTGCATGCAGGTAAAGAAAGGTGGCGCAGGAGATAATGGGGTTTATCAGTAAGTTGATAAGTTAAGATACTTCCATAGACAGGTGAGTTTTTAGGGATTTTTGATGATCTAAAAAGTAGATGAGATGCTATCAGAATTTCCATATGATGACGAGAGCTTGGCAAGTCCTGTACTGCAACACTGATATGTTAAAATGAGTGTGGGGGACAGACAAAGAATGTCTTAGAGAAGGTAGATGTAGAGAAGAGGTATAATTTGGAGGACAGTTATAAAGCGTTTTGTAATTTATATTTGACAAGACATGCCTCTCTCATAATACTGAGAAAGGTTCCAGGACTTCTAAAATAAATACATTAAAAATGTAATCCTCCCTCATTGGAAAGAAATCTGATGCCCTTGATAATCATATTTGGTCCAAGGAAAGGGAGTTAAAAAAAATAAAAATGAATCCAGCTATAGAAAAAAAAAAATTGGCATAAAAAAAAATAACTGAATGACCTAAACACGTCCGTTCTCAGAGGAGGACAGACACTGAAATCTCATCCCAGCCTAAATATTCATCTGATTGGCTGAGGACTCCCTGCTTCTGGCCTGCTACTGACTGGTTTTCAAACCAACTATAAAGGTGGCAAGTTGCACAGGTCGATTTGGAAATCAACTTGCCTCCCAAATTAAACTCCTTTCACTCTTTAGTGAATAGCAATATTTAGTTTGCATTCAATGAAAGTTCAAGATTGGAGTCCATGTTGGACTTTGTTGAGTGGGGAGTAGGAGAGATAATTTGTTTTAGTGAATAACTCAAGGTGGTTGAGTTGGGAGGTTCAAACAAAGTTAAATTGACCTCTCAACTGGAGCACCTTAAGACTATTTCAAAGTTTAGGTAGTAGACCCAACTAAATATTTGTTTGCTATATTTATTCACTGCACAGAACCTACTAAAACAGAACAATATATCACATTAATCTAAATAAAATGTGCACACATGTTCTTTCTTTATTTTAGCTTCAATGGAATAGTAATCAGCAGGGAAATGCTGAAAATGTAACACGGCTTCAACAACAATGATAATAATAATGTGTCAATATAATTAACGTTAATATTATGGTTGATTCCTCCAGAGGAATCCCATGTGCTGTTGATACATGCCTTTCCTCTTTGGCAAATGCTGTACAAAATATTATGCACAAAGCTGCCCTTTCTTGAAAACGAGATCCGTAAACAAGATCCATCACCTACTCAGAGGTACAAAATGTCTAGGACTCAGACACCCAGTTCTCTAGTAATATATCATAGAATTCTTTTCTCACAAAAAGTAGTATGTATACACATGGGTTATGTTAGCATAAATTTTCTGTTGGGTATGTAACGGCTACCCCAATGGGAGAGGGGGTATCAGCCGTTGGGGACGTTCTTCCTGGCATGATGCTGTGCAGTAGTGGAGTTGCTTTATCCCATCCGCTGGATCCAAGTAGAGAGTAAGGCAGAGCTCTTAAAAGGGCTAGTGATTTATGCTGGGCAGGTTCCCTTTCAAGAACGAGACAAGGCTACGTTTTGAAGGGTGAAGTAAAAACTGACTCCACTGAGCTTTTATTGCTGCTTTTATGCAGGATTTTACAGTATTGTCACCACCCACTGGACCTCGTGGGGCACCAACAATGCAAGTACAGCAGCCAATCAGGCACAATGTTACAATAGAAACACACCCAATAATTACAGTACATTCCTGCCCTCTACCTGGGAGATAATTGAGTTAAACTTTGTATCAGCTCAATTATCTCCAAGCTAAAAAATATACTTTTTCACATTTATTATAACTTCAAAACTATGCATGGGATTTCAACAAAAGTACATTTTCAGAATCAATCTATTCATGGGAACAACATATCCAAAAATGGCACGAATTGGACCAGGGGTTCAGAAGTTAGTAAAAATGTGGAAATGACCGACTGTTCGTATGTTTGTATGCCCAAAATAGTTTGATTAGATTTCAGTCCCTGTGGTCGGTCTATTTTCCTGTTGTATTAGTGAAATGCACAAACGGAACTGTTCGTGCCTCCACTCATGGGACGTAGATTGTCCGTATGAAGGAAACCACACGAATAGTCTCTGTTCTCAGATCTTATGCAGCAAATATATGGCTTAACAAGGGGTTTTGTTACAGGTCACATGCCATATTTTAGGATCTATCTGTAATGCATAGTTAGTTCTATATAGGGTTGCCACCTGGGCGGTATGTTACTGGCAGGCTGGTACCACAATGTTATGTCTATAGCATATATTTTTTTGAAGAAAAGGTGGCCACCCCCGTTCTATATAGTATTGTGATGCAACACAAATGTGCAATACTAATTAAATCATTAGTGGAGATGGCATCTTGACTTTAACTGAATATGACGGTTTTTCAATTTGTGTGCAGTGTGCACCGTGGCACATTTAATAGCATGCACTGGGTCAACTTCAGCTTGTTGCGTCAAGGTGGTGCATTGGTAGCACCAATTGGCACATGCAGCTGATATATACTGACAGACACAGAGGGAGAAGTGCTGTGGAACTTTTTACACAAAAAGTTGGTGACAGTTGACGTGCCGTCATGCGCTAAAACATGCACAGGCAATTGGGCGCATTTCTTAGAAAGTGAGGTTTGCAAGGACTATTTAAAGGTAACTGAACTGGGTATCGGGCCATGGGAATCGTGTTAATTTGTTGATACAATTAAAACCCAAAATGAAGTACGTCGGGGGGAAATTTGGAATGGGGGGTAATAGAGGCGGAGATATTTGCTTGTTTGTCTTTTGGGGGGGGGATAAGGGAGGGAAGAGGTTTATTGTGTTAATTAAATGTAATTTGTTTAATATGAGAACTAAAACACTATTATGTTGTATTGTATTATGTATTGTGAATGAATTAGTATTGTAATCATACTGCTGTTTTAATGTATTATTCACAGTCTTTTTATTGATGTATTTGGAACTGAAATACAATTACAATTAGGGTTAGGGTTACAGATGAGTTAGGGTTAGAATTGGTATTAGTTCAAGGGTTACATTTAGGATTGGGTAAAAAGGTCACTATAGGAGAAAATGGTTAGGAAATAAAAAAAAACACTATTGCCCTATAACTTGCAAAAATAACAGAAAAGCATGGACACAATGCTATTTCAAAACTCAGGACAAATATAAGAAAAACATTTATTTTTCATTTATTATACTATTTTATGATTTTTTTTTTATAGTAAATTATATAATATGATGAAAACAAATGGTATTTATTTTTTGTTTAATCTCTTTTTATTGTTATTTTCATCACAAAAGAAATATCGGATGGAGGGGGGGGGTCTGGGGTACAGAAAAGAAAAAACAGGAAAATACATAAGGGTGGGGAAGGGAGGGTATTAGGACTAACATGCATACAGAATAATTGACATTAAACAATAAATCACATTTTCTGGCATGTTTAGCCCATCACTTATCAATCAGGGCATCAAGTATCTGTGTACATTACGGGAATCAGCCAGAAATTACATAGAAATATCTCAGAATTACAGAATAACAATAATGACCTGGTAAACATCTTTCCTGATTCCAAAACAGGGAAGGGGGGAAGGGGGATGGGGCGTTTGACACCTTATAGATATAGGTCAGTATACAATCAGTGACCTGACCGGGTGACCTGTCTATTCATTACTGTACATATATTCATACCAATAAAACCATCTTTTATCATGTGTGGAACCTCTACCTTGTATTTGATTTATTGGTTCCTCTGCAATCCGGATCTCCTCGACCGTGGCAATCCAGTCCCTGAGTGTCGGTGTGTATGTTTGCTTCCAATACTTGGGTATGAGAATTTTGGCTGCGTTAAGCAGATGAATAAGAAGTGTTCGTTTATAACGATTAACCGACATGGGAGTGTGATGAAGGAGAAAGACTAAAGGTGTGAATGGGATGGAAGGATCAGTTATTTTTTGGATTACTCTGTGTACCATGTGCCAAAATTGAGCAATGTTTGGGCATGTCCACCAGACATGCAAGAAGCTTCCCTTGTCCGCCTTGCACCTCCAGCAAACATCTGGAGTGGTACGGTAAAGTTTGTGTAGTAATGCTGGGACCCTATACCACCTTGTCATAATTTTATATGCATTCTCTTGTATTTTTACAGAAAAGGAACATTTATGTGCCAAAGTGGCAATTTTGTGCCATTGGTCGTCAGTAAATACCACCTTACAGTCATTTTCCCAGGCTCGAATAAAATATGGTTTCGTACTATGTAAGGTGTAGCTTAGCAGCTTATTTACATTGGAAATTAATTTATTGGGGGGGTCCTTTGCCAGACATAGAGATTCGAATTGCGTTACTACAATGGGCTGTCTACCAGTGGGGTATAGGGATCTATAAAAATGTTGTATCTGTAAATAGGTATATGAGCAAGCAGGGTTTGATGTAGGGGTACCTCGTATCTCATGAAGGGGCTTGAGGGACCCATCATCGGCAAGTATATGGCCAAGCCTTGGGTAAGGAATTGGAGTAAGAAAAAAGGATTGCCATTTGCGGCTCGTTTCGCCTGGTGGGAAAATATCTGTTCTTGATAATGACAATAGAGGTGAGGGGGAGTTTAGTAAACCAGGTATTGTAGACAGTTTTCGCCACATCTTTAAAGTATTAGGGATCGTTGGGTGAGAGTCATCCACACTAACCCCCTGGGCTCTGGTAGTCCAGGCTGCTATCGGGATCGGGACCGAAAGTGACCTGTTTTCAATTGAGACCCACAATTTGTTTGCTGGACGTGTCCATTCAATTACTCTAGAGAGAATTGAGGCCTTATAGTATGTCTCAATATCCGGTAGGCCCAATCCACCTGTTTCTTTAGGTCTGATCAAATATTTGTACCCTAGCCTGGGGTGTGATGTTTTCCATATAAATTTAACTATAAGTGTTTTCATGTGTGTGAAAAATAGTGTAGGAACCTCTATGGGCAGGGTTTGGATGAGGTACAGGAGTCTTGGAAGAATATTCATTTTAACTGTGGCTGCTCGGCCGAACCACGAAATATGTGACTTGCTCCATCTCTCCATATCCGACTTGATAGCTTTCTGAATAGGTATGTAGTTCAGATCGAAAAGGGATGTTAAATTGGTGGAGATATTTATATCTCACAGATATTTCAGTGATGTGGTCGCCCACTTGAATGAAAAATTAGCATGAATATCTGCTAGTACCTCGGGTGGTAGGGATATATTCAGTGCCTCGGATTTGGTCATATTTATCTTGAAATTCGAAAGGGCACTATATGTTGCAGTTTCACGCATGATGTGCGGCAAAGTAATCCTCGGTTGGGTGATCACCAGCAGCAAATCATCCGCGAATGCTGCTGCTTTATGGTTGTGGGGCTCTATTTCAAGGCCGTGTACAAAGGGATTGAGACGTAGCGCATTAATAAAAGGCTCTAGCGTTAGAACAAATAGAAGCGGGGAGAGGGGGCAGCCCTGCCTGGTGCCATTCGACAGGGTGAGCGGGTCAGAGAGTGTACCATTTACTTTGATACATGCCGAGGGTGCATGGTATAGGGATGTTATCCAATTGAACATGGCTTCCCCTACACCTATATGACTGAGGACCCCTCTGAGAAACGGCCAGCTCACCCTGTCGAATGCTTTCTCTGCATCTGTGAATAACAGCATTGTGGGGATCTCGTGACTATGGGCGTGCTGAATTAAATTAAGAATTTTGACTGTATTGTCCCTGGCTTCCCTACCGGGCACAAATCCCACTTGGTCTCGATGAATAAGACTTGGAAGTACTCTGCCCAGTCGGGTACTTAGAATTTTTGCCAGTAATTTAAGATCTACATTAAGTAGGGATATGGGCCTATAGCTGGCGCATTGCTCGGGGTCTTTGCCCGGTTTGGGGATTATTGTTATATGAGCTGTTTGTGCTTGGGTTGGAAGTATGCCGCCTGTAGCCAGGGAGTTAAACACAGACAGTAGATGAGGCGTGAGAGTGTCCTTGAAGAATTTGTAGTAGTTAATGGTGAGCCCATCTGGGCCTGGGCTTTTGCCTGTTGGGGAGTTTTTAAGAACATTGTGTAGTTCTTCTGCAGTTATTGGGGTATTTATAGCTTCTACCAGCCCCTCGGGGACCACCCTGGTCATATATTTTTTAAGATATTCTTCAATTTTCCGGTGTAAGGTAGGACCTTCTGGGGCGGGTTCCAGAGGGGTTAAATTGTAGAGGCCGCTATAAAACTCTTTGAAAACATTTGCTATATCTTTGGTGGCATGGACCAACTGGCCTGTGGGTGATCGTATTTTGGCTATAAAATATTTTGGCTATAAGTTGACACTTAAGTGCGCGGGCTAGATACTTTCGTGTTTTATCTTTATGTGCAAAATTGTGATTTTTTAGTTTTTGTAGGGTCGCTTGGTCTCTGGAATTACAGAGGGAGGCGAGTTCCGCTCTATGGCGCGTGAGTTCCAGGAATAGTGACTGTGTCAGGGAACGTTTATGCATAGTTTCTAGGGTTCTAATTTTTTGAATAATATCTAGTATTTGCTTCTCCCTCTGTTTTTTGAGGTGGGAGCCTAAGCTAATCAGATGGCCACGAACCACCGTTTTGTGAGCCTCCCATATGTTAGCGGGCGATACCTCAGGGGTGACGTTTTCCTCAAAATAGTGTGTAATGACTCCGAGTGTACTATGCATATGTTCGGGTTTTTTTAGGAGGGTCTCATTTAGACGCCATATGCCTACCTTACGTGGTTTAGTGGGAATCCTGATATCCAGGCTTATAGGAGCGTGGTCACTCCAAGTTATACAATCAATAAAAGTTTTGCTTATCAGATCTAGGTGTCTATGTGTAGTGAATAGGTAGTCAATTCTAGTGTATTTATTATGTGGTGCAGAGAAAAATGTGTAATCTCTAACCGTTGGATGGAGAATTCTCCAGGTGTCCACCAGTTGTAGATTGTGTAAGGCTTGTTTTACCTTTTTGAGTTTGTGGTAGCTCAGGGACGATGTGCCAGTCGAGGAGTCCAGTTTAGGGTCCAGTGTAATATTCAAATCACCGCCCATGACCACGATACCAGTTGCAAATTGTTCAAGTTCTTGTAATATAGAGCATAAAAAAAGGTGTTGGTTAACATTAGGCGTATAAACATTTACTATGGTAATTAGTTCTGAACCGATAGTACCTTTAATAAAGACAGCCCTACCATCGCTATCCTGCCATGTGTCAGTAACTTTCATGGGGAGCGATTTGGAGATATAAATTGCTACTCCTTAGTTTTCTTGAATGGTGAATGTGAGTAGTATGCTATAGGATATAACTTATCCTTGTATGCGGGCACTTTCCTTCTACAAAAATGCGTCTCCTGTACTAGGGCAATATCTATCTTTTTTGCTCGCAATTCTCTAAACATTCTAGAACGCTTGGACGGTGAGTTGAGGCCCTTTGCATTGATGGAAAGGACCAAAAGCCCCAGATAGTCAGCCATCATCTCTTATGTCATATCGGTTCAGAAAAAATAAGTAGGCATTTTTTCGGTCATTAGGTCCACTTATAAAATATCCTAGATAAAAGGTGTCAGAAAAATTGAAAAATAAAAATAAAATAAAAAGACATACAAAGGGGATTGGGGAGGGAGTGGGAAAACATGCCCACCAGGGGTCATTGTCTGCCATATTTTCAAACTGCAAAGATGGAACATGTGCAGCAGACATGCTAACAGTCAGAGCTGTTTCGTCTAAGTCTCGTACCTCTACCTAAAAACTGTCGGTAAGGGCGAGCTTTGTATTACATAGACTAAAAGCTATGGAGGAAACACAACTACGCAGTGAGAGCGTTAGCGAATACACACTGAGCAGTAAATAGGTCTACTAAAGTGCGAGACATGCTCCCGCAGGGGCATCACACATGTCTACAGAACAGAAACCTTAAAGTCAGCCTAGGTTGATTATAAAAATCAACAATCGACAACATAAAACATTAATATGATAGTGAAACTAGTGTTGAATCACAATAATTGCTAATTTGCAGGAATCCCGTGAATACTAATAGGTCTGCCACATATGTTCTACCAGTCTCATGGTCCGCCGGTCCTCTCAAGCGGGTCGGGTATGTTGTTAACTTTTTACAGTAGGGCAAATAATCAATGTCCCAGACATAGTCTTGATTACGGTGTACTCCTAGTTGAGATGTGTTCCATGGGATTGCTTTATTAGTCTCCAATATTGCGGAGAAGGAATTTGTTCAATTCGGGCTCTTGATATGTCTTTGATTACAAATAGTCCCGTAGAGTACTCTGATGACCCGAATGGGGTTAGGCGGTAATATCCTTATGAGGTATTTCACGGTGGAGTTCAATTGGATTCAACATATGTGTGCATATTCACAGCACCTTCTTCTAATCCTCCGCTTGTCCACCAAGTTCCCTCACCACGTTGTCTCGGATGCGTTCTGTATGGGGTAGCCTCCTGCGCCTTTTCCTCTGTGGCCTAGGTTGCCACGGTCCATTCAGTAGAGGAGGTGGAGGAGTGATGGTATCTGGGCCTAGCCAATCCGGTAAAGCAGGAGGAATCATACCAAGCGCTTCGCAGAAACTTTTTAGGTCATCTGGGTGTGCCAACGTGTGTGTCATCCCATCTTTGCGTACTATAATGGCCAGCGGGAATCCCCAGCGGAACCTAACGTTAGCCTTCTTCAGCTCATCTGTCATGGGTTTGAGCTGTTTCCTCAATTGCAGCGTTCCCCAGGCAACGTCTGGTAGTATTTGTATATCCACATCTTGGTAGGTGAATGCTGGGTTGGCTCGGGCTGCTTTCAGGATGTCTTCCTTTAGGGAGAACAGGTGTACTCGCATAATGATGTCTCTAGGATGCGGGTTGTTTGTGTCTTTGGGCCGAAGTGCTCAATGTGCCCTATCCAGAACTATATCGGTCTCTTTGGTCTTGTGGAGCAGGGTACGTATAATGTCTTTTGTGACTTCCATGGTGTCTTCCTGATCCACCGATTCCGGCAGGCCTCTTACACGTAAGTTATTTCTCCTTTACCTGTTCTCCATATCCAGAATCTGATATGACAATTGAGTAGACAGGGCTCTTTGGTCACGTAACTCCCTGGCCACGGAGGTTAAAGTGCTGTGTATAGTTGTTTGGTCTCTTTCGACTATATCCAGCCTTGCGCCTTGCTGTCTGACATCCTTTTTGATATCAGAGAGTTCATCTCTGATCGTTGATCTTATTTGATCTACCACTTTAGCGAAATCCTTCCGGATTTGTGTGGAGAAATTGACAAGATCCGATCTTGTGGCAATATCTGCCTGAATATGTGGTTCTGGGATAGAGTCAGCATTATCATCCTCCTCAGATTCTGAGAAAGTTGGGGTAGAAATGTTTCCCGCTTCTTTTTCCGCAGCCGCCATCTTAGCATTCGCAGTCGTTGGTCTATGCGGGACTAAGTACGATGAAATTTGGCTGTTTTGGCTCGGTTTTTTCCCCCGGAGTTGGTCCCGGTGTCAGGGGAGGCTTCTTGGAGGTCTTACCCATAACTGTAAGTTTGGTTAGGGCGGTGTGTGTCGGTCGATACGGCTGTAATAGGGATTATCCTGCGGGAGCTCTCTCAGAACGCGTCCTTCTCACATCCGCGCTAGCCACGCCCCTCAAATGGTATTTATTTATGGCGAAAACCCCCCAGTATATAGTATGTACAGCCCAGAGGCTACATGTCTATTTTAATGGACGACCCGCCACCAAACTAGACTCGGTACTCGAACAATAGAGACATTGATTCAGAACAAATATCTAAAATATTGGCCTTTCCTAAACAAATAATGCCAGCAGAGAATCATCGCCTAACGGGCTTTACTAAATACTAAGGGCCATGGGCGTCACTAGGGTTGGTGTCACCCGGTGCGAAAACTCATGGTGTCACCCCTCTGGATTCCCTCCAATACAATGCCAAACAGATTCCTTAGTAATGCCAGTTAGATGGCCTATTAACTATGCCACACCAGTGCCCCATAAATTATGCCACACACACACAGGTGCCCCATAATTATGCCACACAAAAGAGTGCTTTAATTATGCCACACAAGAGTCCCTTAATTATGCCACACAAGAGTCCCCTAATTATGCCACACAAGAGTCCCTTAATTATGCCACACAAGAGTCCCTTAATTATGCCACACACAAGCGCCCCATAATTATGCACATATGGGACCGCCATTAATTATGCAACACACAGGAGCCCCATGAGGTGACAATTGTACAATTCTAAAGCAATACATATCTATACATACAGACATCTCTCTCTCTCTCTCTATAACAGCCAATTTGCCCAATTACCGTATTTGCTCGATTAAAAGACGACCCCCCAAACTTTGGTTATTCCTTTAGGAAAAAAACTAAAAGCCTGAATATAAGACTACCCTATAGGAAAAAAGTTCAACTTGTAAATATTCACATGTAAAGTGCTTTTTAATAAAAATTATGATATAAATGAAAAAAATGCATTTCTTGTTTTTATTTCCTTTTATGTGCCAATGCTGCCTCTCTCTTTCCCCTCCCCCAGCATTGTCTCTCCCCCCTTAGTGTTGTCTGTCTCTCCCCCAGCGTTCTCTCTCCCCCACCCTCCCTTTGTGTCTCTCTCCCCTCCCTCTGTGTATCTCTCCCTCCCTTTGTGTCTCTTTGTCTCCCTCCCCTTGTCTCTGTCTCTTCCCCCTCCCTCCCCTTTTCTCTGTCTCTTTCCCCCCTCCCCTTGTCTCTGTCTCTTTCCCCCCTCCCCTTGTCTCTGTCTCTTTCCCCCCCTCCCCTTGTCTCTGTCTCTTTCCCCCCTCCCCTTGTCTCTGTCTCTTTCCCCCCTCCCCTTGTCTCTCTCTTTCCCCCTCCCTTCCCTTGTCTCTCTCTTTCCCCCTCCCTCCCCTTGTCTCTCTCTTTCCCCCTCCCTCCCCTTGTCTCTCTTTCCCCCTCCCTCCCCTTGTCTCTTTCTCCCCCCCCCCCGTTTCTCTCTGCCCCCCCCCCCTTACCTTGTCTCTCCCTGGTGGCTAGTGGGGGCAGCAGGGGGATGACTGCACGATACGTACCTGGATCCCAGTCATATAGCCTGACCATGATTTGAGGCCAGATTATAAGACGACCTTGAATGTAAGACGAGGGGTCTTTTTCAGAGCATTTGCTCTGAAAAAAACCTAGTCTTATATTCGAGCAAATACTGTATATGCCAGTATAATTGTCATTAATATGCCAGTATTATTGTGCCATTCATATGCCAGTAATATTGCGCCATTCAAATACCAGAAACATTGTGCCATTCAGATACCAGAAACATTGTGCCATTCAGATACCAGGAACATTGTGCCATTCAGAGCCAAAGGAACATTGTGCCATTCAGAGCCTAGGAACATTGTGCCATTGAGAGCCCAGTAAAATTGTGCCATTCAGAGCCCAGTACAATTGTGCCATTAAGAGCCCAGGAATATTATGCCATTCAGAGCCCAGGAATATTATGCCATTCAGATCCCAGGAATATTATGCCATTCAGAGCCCAGGAATATTATGCCATTCAGAGCCCAGGAATATTGTGCCATTCAGAGCCCAGGAATATTGTGCCATTCAGAGCCCAGGAATATTGTGCCAGTCAGAGCCCAGGAATATTGTGCCATTCAGAGCCCAGGAATATTGTGCCAGTCAGATACCAGGAATATTGTGCCATTCAGAACCCAGTACTATTGTGCCATTCAAATACTAGTAATATTGTGCCATTCCAGTGCTCGTTTTCTTCCTTCCTCTTCCCCCCTTCCCAATCACTTACCGCCTAGCTGCTGCTCAGTGTCCCCGGCTGGACGTCTCCATGCAGTGTTCCCTCCTGTTAAGTCACATCCGGTCACAGTGATTTTTTTTTTCAAAATCCAAAGTTAAGCAGCGTGATGCGGTGCGGGGGGAAGCCGGCAGCACGGGTGTCACCCCCGCTGGAGGTGTCACCCGGTGCGGCCCGCACACCCCTCGGGACGTATATTACCCAACTAAAATGTTCAAATTTGTGCTGAGAGCCACAGACAAATTGACAGGTGCCAAGCCTTTGAGGGAACTTGCATACACACAATATGGTCAGATCCTTTTATGTATTTAGATCTCTGTACAGGTCACCTTTAAAAGCTTAATTCAATATATCTTCTTTACAATCATGAGCAATCTCAGGTTACATACGGGAATTTAACAACTTCCTGCAGGTATCTAGTCTTTTAACAAGCCCACTATATCAAACCTTCTTAAAATCCCCCACTTAGAGCAGGCAATCACCCCCTGACGACACCCTTGTTGTGGTGAAACGCTCCTCATTCATGGCCTCTCAGAACTAGTCCCTTTGAGCATTAGTATGCCATTCAGCTTAAAACAAAACATAAATATTTTTTCTAACCGGTATATGTGGAGCTGGTCCTGGCAGTTTTTAACAGTGACAGCCAGCACCCCAGACAGGGTGGCACCTGCCCTGTTGCTTGGGGTGGGTGATGGGGCATTTACTGGGGTGCAGGTGTAAGTCCTGGATGTGCAGTGTGGGTGATGGCGCATGTTCTGTGGTGCTGAGGTAGGTCCTGCTTCTGCAATCTGGGGAGGTGCCCGAATTAAGTCTGTCTAGTAGAGCACAAAACCAAAATAAACCACTGGTGACAACCTCAGCACCATTCAGCAGTGTTCGAAATAAATTAGAACTCAGTTCGGCATTAGCATGTTAATTGTGTGAATAGCCTTATAGTAATAGCACAGTTACTTTTTTAGCAAATGCTACACACATTTCAGCTGTATTGAATGCAATTTATTTACAAAAATGGTGCTGTGAAGAGTTTATTTCAGTGTCCTTATTGCCAAAACAGTGGAATTCTATATTAATTGACTGAACATTTGGCACAATAAAGATCTTGTCTGACTGGCTAATTATTATCACTGTGTGCCTCGTTCCATATATCAGTTTACAGGGATACACATTTTGGTTCGTACATCTTACTATATTGGCTACTATTGTCACGGATGACATCCTTTTTAACCCTTTAAGCCTGCTGATATTGAACAACTTACTCGAACTCGAACTGCTGTCATTACACATGAGAATTGGTTAGTTAATGGCATTCAGTATTTTGTGCATTTTAAAGTGATAACATTTTGTAAATATCCTTAAAACAAAAAGTAACATTATTACTATTACCAATAAATTCTAACTACTAGATTGTATAACTGCTGCCAAGAAACTGTGTGTAATAAGTGACAAAAACAAACCGACAACATTGTTACTGCTACCAGTAGGAGATAATACTGAGCGTGTACAATTGCTGTTGAGAAATTGTGTCTAATTGAGTCTAATAAGTGACATTCGTTTTTTACTGTACAAATATTGAACTGTTATAATTAAGCTGTTCCAGCTTAACATTTATCCTAATTTGTTACTGATATAATTTATAGTGTCCTAGTAAATGACAATAAAAGTGCTACTTTCTTTTTCAACTTTGTCTATTGAGAGCTCTTACTAAGGTGGGCCAATATATTAACCTTTTTACTGTCGATGTATATTAAATATTATTATTATAATAATTATAATTTGTTTCTATCTTTAAACACACTGCCAAATACATAACACTAGACTCAGTGTGGCTTTATTAAGGATATCCACCTACACAATAGTATAGTGGTTGTATAAATTAGTTTTATATTTTCACATTTTCTACACGTTTGGCACTTAATGCACTGGTCTTCTTATGTGTTTAATTTGAACTAATATTATTAAAAAAATAAGCTTTAAACTATTTAGAGACTTCACAAAAAATGTCATAGTCTTCCATGCCTGAAACCCATAACAGTTTGGATGGGAACACTGAAGATGATTAGTGATTGTACAGGTGAGGTGTGTAATGTACTATGGCAGGAAAATGATCATCTCTAAATGGGCGGGCCACATATAATCCTCTTCAGAATGGAAAAATGATATTCTATTCTGCTAACACAATGTAAAGATGATTTTTCAGCAATTTCTATTTTCTACATCCACAGTATAAGCCATTTTTAGATTGACAGAGTCCCTTTAAATACATGCTGTTTCTTTCTGAGAACATTTTAAACATAACAGTTGATTCTGTAAGCAAATGTTTTTGGAAAATTAATATAACACAGGTGCATTACGTTACATTTTATGCACTGCTCTTTTAATTAGTTTTATTAGCTTATAACTGTAGATTGGAAATAGGAAATCTGCTCACTTCTCAGCCTTAGATTACCGTTTTTGCTTGATTATAAGACGACCCAGCAAACTGTGGATATTCCTTTAGGAAAAAAACTAAAAGCCTGAATATAAGACTACCCTATATGAAAAAAGTTCAACTTTGTGCTTTTTTAATAAAAAATTATGATATCAAAAAATGCATTTCTTGTTTTTATTTCCTTTTATGTGCCAATGCTGCCTCTCTCTTTCCTTTGCCCCCAGCTTTGTCTCTCTCCCCCCCCTTAGTGTTGCCTCTCCCCCTCCCTTTGTCTCCCCCATCGCTCCCCTTGCCGGTCTCTTCCCCCCTCCCTCCCCTTGTTTCTCTCTGCCTCCCTCCCCTTGTTACTCTCCATGCCCCCCTCCCCTTGTTTCTCTTCCCCCCCTTGTTATTATGTCCCCCCCCCTCTCTCCGCTTGTCTTTCTACCCCCCCTCCCTCCCTCCCCCTCACCTGTTTCTTGCTCTCTGGAGGGTAGTGGGGGCAGCCGGGGGATGTCTGCACGATACGTGCAGACATCCTCCATGCTGCCCGACACTTCCTTCTATTATGATGGACAGCCGGTCTGTCATAATAGACGGCAGTGTCAGGCAGCATGGAGGATGTATGCAGATAGTGCAGACATCCCCCGGCTGCCCGATTCTCCCTGGTGCCTAGTTGAGGCAGCTGGAGGAAGTCTGCACGATACGTGCAGACATCCTCCGCTGCTGCCCGGCACTTCCGCCGGGACTTTTGTGATTAAGCCGGAAGAACCCTCTGCCTCTGGACTATGGCCCCATGGTAAAAGCTTGTATTTTCCCCTGCAGAAAGGCTCGTTCGTGCCTTTCTGCCTGGGTGTTCGGTAGATTGACTCTACCGAACCAACTCATGAACGTGTGCCCAGGCGTTAGTGACACAGGAAGGACCTAGTCCGTCCTGTGTCAAAACGAGCACTGAAAGCGGACTTTTTCCCCTTTCAGTGCTCAAGCTGTATTCTAACGATGCTTCCGTACGGAAGCATCGTACAATACTGAAAAAAATGCCCGTCGGCATTTTGATCGCTCCGGAGAGCGATTGAAATGCTGGTTTTAAAGGCACAGTGCCTTTAAAACGCGGGCATTTAAAAACGAGCATAGGAAGCGAATTTTTCGCTTCCTATGCTCAGTAAGTGTTGCTGATTGCCTCGCAAGTCAAGGCAATCAGTAACACTAAAAAAAAAAACACTGTGTGACCAAGATGGTGCTGCCCTTCTAAGGGCAAGAGCACAGGAGGCAGGAAGTAACTGCTTCCTCTGCTCTTCAAGCAGTCACACGATTGCCTCTTCACAGAGGCAATCTGTGACTGCAGGAAGACTGTCAGTCAGTGGGGATGCTCTGATGAGCACTCCCACTGCCTGGTCAGATCAACATTAACCCTATATTGATCTTACCAGTTAGGATCTGCCTCCCTCTCCTCACATTTTTTTTAGTGAGGGAGAGAGACAGATCAAAGTTATAAAAGTAAGTAAAAGTACAAAAAAATAATAAATACACAACACACCAATAATAAAACAATAAAAAAATTTATATAAAAGCAATTCCCTGCGTTTAACCCCTTCCCTGCCACTGATCTTGCGTAAGCAGTGATCGTGCACATCAGCGCATTTATTTTTGCTGTTTGTGCATTTTTTAGGGGTACATTTTTTTTGTACTGTAATTTATTAAATTAGATAAATGCCCAGCGGCTCTTCGGTCGTTTTTGTTTGCGACCTCTAAAAATAACTCCATAGAATTAACCCAAGGATGGAGTTATACCCTCACATATGGATGAGGGAAGAGTGGAAAGGTATAGCCAGGTTATGGCATTGTAGATACCTTTTATATTGGGTTATTCCCATAAGGTTTTATGTATTTAATTGTTTGTCTGTATAAGTGTTAAGTGTGAAGTGCTGAGGACCAGCCCCTATGTCAAACAGCTTTCATTATAATATGGTTAGAGTGATGACATTAAATGTGCAGGGATTGAATAATCCCTGCAAGAGAAAGACGGTATTCGACTATATTAAGAGAGAAAGGATTAATATCATCCTACTCCAGGAAACCCACTGGCTAAATAAAGACCTCAATAGATTTGTCCCAGGAGATTTTAGTATAAAAAATATTTTCCTCGTTGGAGGAAAAAAAGAAAAGAGGAGTAGCTCTTCTGTGCACGAACAATCTGGACATGCAGGTTATGTATCAGGAGATTGATAGGGAGGGTAAATACATCTTGGTTGTGTGTAAAATTCAAAGTGAAATACTTACAATAGCTAACATCTATGCTCCAAACTCTAATACAATGCAGTTTTTACAGAAGGTGTTTAATAAAATAGAGCTTATAAAAAAGGGAAAAATTCTCATTGGTGGCGATCTTAATTGTCTGGTAGATGGCACAATGGATAGAATCTCGTTAGGGGGTTCCCCTCAGAATAAAAAGAGTAAGAGAATGTCAACCCAGCTGAGATCCTTATTAAATAAAGAGTGCCTATTGGATCTCTGGAGGATCTACCACCCACAAGAGAGGGACTACACCTGTTTTTCTAAGGTGCACTATACCTATTCCAGAATAGATTTAATATTAGGAAATATGGAAGTAGCAAACAAAATTAAAAAAATCTGGATTCAAGAGGTCCCGTGGTCAGACCATAATCCGGTAATCCTTGATATATCCTTAGGCAGCTCTGGCAAAATAAGGAACAGTTGGCGTCTAAATGACTTGCTATTAAAAAACCCGAAAGACTTAGAGGAAGTAAAGGTAGTCATAAAAAACTTTTTTGAAGAAAATGAAAACAAGGAGGTATTGGATCCAATAGTATGGTGCACATGTAGGCAGTGTTGATGGGTCATTTTATTAAAACTGGTACAGTGAGGAAAAAAAAAGAGGCTCCGCACTGTCGGATCTGTATATACTCCTCTATGATGCCATAAAACTTAATAAAGCTTCACCTACGGTACAGTTAAGTAACTACATTGATACTCTAAAAGAAAAGATAAATGAGATCCTGTTATCACAAACAATTAGAAAGCTGGAATATATTAAAACAAGATGGTATTACCGGGGTAACCGGGCGAATAAAATGTTAACAAATAAAGTAAAAGGAAAGAAATGTTTAAAAATTGTTCAGAAAATTGTTAATGAGGAGGGGACCCACCTGACACCAGAAGGGATAGGAAAGGCTTTTAATGCCTATTACCGTGAGTTGTACAACCTTCCAAACAACATAGTACCCCCGGGGGATTATTTTAAAAATAAAATAATGAAACAAATAACAGAAGCAAAATTAGAAATTCTAAATAGTCCCTTCTCAGAAAAAGAGACCAGAGACGGGATTGACGGGTTAAAAAAACAAACAAAAGCCCAAGCCCAGATGGGTTCCCTAACCTGTTCTATATCACGTTTAAGGAAGAAATAGCAGGGCATCTTACGAAGATGTTTATGTTTAATGGATTAGTTGAGGAAAGAAATACCCCTGAGGAATTATTAGATGCTAACATTGTACCGATTTTAAAGCCACAGAAACCCCCGGAACAAGTCAAGAGTTACCGCCCAATATCACTTTTCAATTCGGATATTAAGATATATGCTGGTATCTTAACAGCAAGAATACAGATTATTTTGCCAGATTTGATACATGAAGATCAGGTGGGCTTTATGAAGAACAGATCCTCAGGAGATAGTACTAGGAAAAAAAATAGATATCTTGGAATATGTAAAAAAAACGGGATCTCCCTGCCTGGCCCTGTCGCTGGACGCAGAGAAGGCCTTCGACAGGGTCAGGTGGGAATTCCTTAACACAACTCTGAAGGCTTTTGGATTTGCCGGTTGGATTCTAAACGCAATCATGAAATTATGCACAGAGCCAAGAGCTAGAGCAACAGGCAGAGGTATAGTTTCGGAGTGGTTCGGTGTAGGCAACGGAACTAGACAGGGATATATATTTGCTATATATTGAACCACTGGCAAACGAATCAGGGACAATAAAAAAAAAAATCAAGGGCATTATTATTAACCATCAGGAATACAAACTTTCTAGGCAATGCAGAAGAAGCAGTTGAGGAACTTATGCAGGTAATAGAGACTTTCGGTCGATACTCAAATTTTAAACTCAATATAGAAAAAACGTTGGTCTTAACAAAAAATTTCCATAAAGAATTAAGAGAAAGGATAGTGGCGAAACATAGCTTTGAAATTCCCATATCTTGGTATACATATAGCAAGTGACCCGGACAGGACTATGGAAGTAAATATTCTCCCATTGATAAAACGGTTAAGCAAACAGGTGCAGAATTTGATAAACTCTGAGATATCATGGCTGGGGAGATTAAATATAGCGAGATCTTATTTGGTCCCCAAAATAAGCTACATATTTCGTATATGGTGCCTTTGAGCATCCCTAGGCCCTGGCTTTTAATAAAACAAACAATGTTGGACAAGTTTCTTTGGCAGAAGAAAAAACCCAGAGTTAATAAAAAGATCTTAAATCTAAAGAGTAAAAAAGGCGGAATAGGGATGCCTAATATATTGGGCACATACGAAATATGTAGCACGGCGCATCTGTGTGCCAGTTTGAATGAGAATCAAGCTAATACACCCTGGGCGAAAATTGAAGCACATATGGCCGAAACGAAGGATCTTGTAATATTCTTCTAAGGACAAAAAATAATGGGAGAGCAGACATAGGTTTGGTCCTTAAGTATCTTATAACCGTATGGAGGAGATGGAAAAAATATTTGGGCATTGAGGATAGACTCTTGGGAGAATTGCCACTTACGGTGATAGAAAATAATATGGAAGACCTTAATGTAAAGGGGTGGGCCACTAAGGGAATTAAAAAAATAAATCAAATTTTACAAGACAGTAACTTAAGACCATTCGAGTATATCAAATATGAGTATGATCTGCCCCCAAGAGAGTTTTTCGATTATCTAAGAATAAAAAGTTACATCGTAGTAAAATTAGTAGTGGAGAGATCAGAAGGCCTGAAAAAGTTTAGTAAAATAATACACAATGGGAATAATAAAAATTTGGTTTCCTAATGTGCTAAACTATTTGAGGTATATAAGGAAGTGCCTCCTATCCCGGCATTGTCTGCTTGGGAAAGACTTGCATATTGAGATTAAAAGGGAAGAGTGGATTAAGTCTATCAACGAAGTGGCAAAAGCAATTCATTGTCTTAACCTCGTGGAAAGCCACTATAAAATTACAAACAGGTGGCATTATGTTCCATCCAGAAATACGTCATGTACAGAGTCACAGTTAAACATACAGTATACATTCAACAATTGGCTAAAAGTTTCAGGGGTCTTATCTAAACCCACCCTACAGAATGTGACTTCATCATTACAGAGCTCTCCCACTCACATTCCAGCTCCATCTTGGTTACACAATGGGAGGGGGAGTGAGTAGTTACTTAAAAAAGAGGGGCTGCAAGGGAACACAAGTGTATAATAGTAAAATAGAAATTTGTCCATAACAATTGTATTGTCCTAACCTACCCGCCCCTCTACCCACTTAAAGCACTATGACTAATATGTTTGTATGAACCATATATGCATTGTCTGTGTAATGTAATTTTGATACTTTAAAAAAAAAAAAAAATACTACCATTTGAAATACCCTAGGGTGTCTAGTTTTCAAAAATATATGGCTTTGTGGGGTAGAATACACTTTCTGGCTTCAAAAATGTCCCAAATGGGACATGGGCTCAGGTTTTCTGCATGTCAGAATTCCAAGTTGGAAAACCAAAACGCGCACCCCCTAAATGTGGCCTTTTAGCCCCAAAACAAACCAACAAACCTATGCATGGGTGGTATCCCTGTACTCAGGAGATGTTGCTTAACACATATTGAGGTGTTATTTGGAAATACCCCTTCACATTTTAAGGTAATGTTTACCTAAATTGCATCAAATTATATGCTATTTTTAAAATAATGGTATCAAAAGAAAGCCCTTCTTATGATGATAAAAACCGATATATAGTTTGTGTGGGTACACTAAATGAGACAGAAATAAATTACAGCAAAACACAAACACCTCAGAAATGTTAAAACAGCCCATGTCACCAAGCATCGGACAAGCCAAAAAAGTCATGTCACTAAGGGGTTAATTAGTGGATCTAATGTTAAAGGGACACTCCCACCAAAAAATTAAAAGGTTTTATTTGATTTTATATTGTTGATTTCAGATATGATTTTTGTTTTTGTTATGTGACTGTATTTAATAAAATATTTAACTAAACAAGTGTGACTGGGTGCTGCCATTTTGTGAAATAGTATTTTTGGGTGCCACCCTCTAGTGACTTTACACCAAATAATTCTCACTTTGGGGTTGAGGACACAGAATACAGTCTATAAGTCAGAATTCTGATCATAGACTTTAATTGAATGGGAGGATAATGTAACTATTACTTCACAAGGGGCAGATTTATGATCCTATTTGATCAGGTTAATCTCCTCTCCTCTCCTTTTAAATGACTAGATTATATAGTTACATCTTATGCAAGTGGTAGTGTCCCTTTAAGTCAAAAACGATTGGAGATAGGGGTCATCCCTGTCAAGTTCCATGTTAGAGTGAACTGATCCAATAGAGTACGATTTATTCTGATATGTGCAACAGGGTTGTTACAGAAAGATGTTATCCAGTGTAGCAAATGAGGTATGAGTCCAATATGTTCTAATATGTCCCATAAGAATGATTAGTTCACTCTGCTGAACGCTGTTTCAACATCTGTTTCCGGTATTTCTTGTATATATATATATATATATATATATATATATATATATATATATACACACACACACACACACACACACACACATATATATACATATACGACAGAAAGACTAGAAATACCTCTGTTATCAATAGATGTTGAAACAGCGTTCAGCAGAGTGAACTAATCATTCTTATGGGACACATACATATATTATATATACACACACACTTCATGGTCTGGTATGGATCCCATTTGTTCTTTGTGAATTCATTTCAACAATAATTTCTGTAGTCTAATTGTTAATGATTTTAGCAAAATGTTTTATGTTGATATTTAGTAGTTATTGAGGGTGTAAGTTAGCACAAATGCCAAGATTTGTTTCCTTGTTTTGGGATAACCAAAATCGCTGCTTCTATAGTGTCAGGATAATACATTTTTTCATCTTTTATACCTTATAAAATGTTTTAAGAAAATGTGGAGGTAATGAATATTTTTGTAATATGTACTGATAATCCTTTTTGTCCCTGTTTTTCTAGTGTGTTTTACTCTCTTTTATTTTTTATTTTTTTTTATCTTTTTATTTTTTTATTTTGCAATAAACATTAATACATTACAAGGTCAAATACAAAAAAACAAAATATCATGCAAAAAACAGACTGTCTGTATGGTCAGGGCCTCTTCGATAAGCATAGATTTATACTAAGTAGTTATAGATTCATACTTCTAGGTGTAGGGCTGCTATTCTTGTTTCATAGGCGGTAAGGATTTAAGTTGTTAAACATTTCCAGAGGATGATATCTTTAGGATCGCAACTAACTCATCTTACAGATAAGGCGAATTAGTTAAGAGTTCTTTGATCTAAAAACGAAACTATAAGAAAATAGGAGGCTCTTGCTATACAGGCCAAACATATTAGGTGTAGAGAGGTCAGGGACTCTATGTTGGTATAAGGACGAGAGCCTTGGAGGATGGGTGGGTAAGGGTTAAATTTGGTACCCAGGAGAAACATTCATTCAATTTAATTTAATCCCAATGAAATTTCTTGAGTAACACGATAGAGTATTATACAGCGGTGTGGTACTTGATAGTAAAAGACCAATTTAGGATGTTGTGTTTAGATTTAAATTTAAGTTTACCTTGAGGGAGATGCATATAATGATATGACTGGGTTCCAGATTTTATAATATTCGTTTAGAGTTAAATTTTCCAAATAAAATAGTCTTTCCATTTTACATTGGTAATAAATCTGAGTTGTTATTTCCTTTTTGGAAGGCGTTTCCCTTTTCCTCCAGTACCTAGAGATACACCTCTTAGTTGCCATCAAGATATGCAATATCAATTTATTTGAATGCATGTTTTTACCCGGCAGTTCAAGGTGAAATAAAAAGTTTACTGGAGTCAGATTTCCTAGGTTAATATGTAGGTCTGCAAGAATTTCAATGAGAATCGTACGGACCGGGTTAAGATCTTGGCAGTCCCACCAAATGTGCTTTATAGTGCCAGTTTCTTTAAGGCATCTCCAACATAGCGGGGAAGTTGTAGGTTGAAATTTCGCTAATTTTGATGGGACCGAATACCACCTGTGTAATAATTGTATATATAATTCTTGGAGGGTAATACAATGGATTGTTTTTTTCATTAAGTCAACTGCTTTGTACCACATTTGTAGGAGGTAAGTTTCCTTCAGGTCTATTTCCCACTTAATAATTGTGTCATGTTTTTTGTCTGAGGCCTCTAGTTGTTCTAAGGCTTCACGGATTTGGGAAGATAGCTTATGGTGGGTGCCATACATGATTTTTTCTAAGGGGGAGTCGTATTTAATATGATAGTTTTTAAGAAGAGACCTAATTCGAGCGTATGAGAAGATCTCATTTCCTGGAAGATTATATTTCTGTTGAAGAACAGTAAATGAGAGTAGGGTAGAATCCCCAAAGAGGTCACCGATCTTGTTTAAGCCGGATCTGTACCATTGTTCAAGGTTTAAATCCTCCAAAAGAAGTTTCAGTAAGTCTATCGGTGCTCTAGTTATTAATTGATTGTCCCTAAAAAATTTAGATTTAATTATACCCATAGATGTAGATACATTGTTTATGATAGGGTTAGCTGTTTTTAGTGCTCCATGCCTTTGCTTTCCCGACCAAAAGAGAAGAAAGGGATCTATATTGCCACACAGCTCCCTTTCGTATCGATACCAATTTTTGTTTTTAGATGCCTTGTTGCCCCATACCAAAAAGTGGGAGAACATCCATGAGTCATGAATGTGATGCACGTCTGGGAACGAGAGTCCCCCGTGTGAGAGAGGTTGGGACATAATTTTAAATTTAATTCTGGGTTTCCTACCCTCCCAGACGTACAAGGCAAACAGACCATGGAACATGGACAAAATTCTCTTTGGGACTCTTAATGGAATAGTGCGTAGCAGGTATTCCAGTTTAGGCATCAAGTAGGACTTGACCAAATTAAGCCTCCCCATCCAAGAGGTCGGAATTTTCCTCCAGGTCTTTACCTTGGTTTCCAATTCCTTATACAGTCCCAAATAGTTAGATTTAACTATGTTGTCTATATCAAACTCAAGATTAATACCCAAATATCTAATTCTGTCATTTGACCATTTTAGACGGTAGGACTGACTAAGGAGAAGGATCTGGGATTGGGTTAAATTTTTAGAGATAACTTGGGTTTTAGCGAGATTAATTTTATAGTTTGATAAGAGGCCAAACTCTTCTTCGCATTGCAATACCTCTGGGATAGAGCGCTCTGGATTAGTAAGGGTTAGAATGACATCATCTGCATAAAGCAGGATTTTTTTTTGTATTTTTCCGAACTCTATCCCAGAGATTGATTGGGTTTGTCTAATATACGAGGCTAGGGGCTCCATAGTCAGGTTATAAAGGAGGGGGGACAATGGGCAGCCCTGCCTAGTGCCATTCTTGACCTGGAACCATCTAGAGTTTAGACCATTACCATAAATTTGTGCTGATGGATTTGAATACATGGACATTATCATTGTTTTAAACATTCCCCCGATACCGTAAGCGGACAAGACTTCAGCCATATATGCCCAATTGACTCTGTCGAAAGCTTTCTCAGCGTCAACAGATACAAAGGTGCATGGTGTGTTGGTGGTATTTATTATTGTGGCCAAATTCAATATTTCCCTGACATTATCTCCCCCTGATCTGTTGGGTAGAAAACCTGATTGGTCCGGGTGGATCACATCTGAAGCGACCGTTTTCAAACGATCAGCCAAAATTTTAGACAGAATTTTAAGGTCAATATTAATTAATGAAATTGGGCGATAATTAGATACGAAGTTCGGGTCCTTGTCCGGTTTCGGTATCGGGGAAATCGTAGCCCTCAACATTTCAGAGGGAATGCTCCCAGTGCTTCCAATGGTTTTATAGAGCGAGCATAGAAGGGGGGATATTTCTGGTTCAAAAATCTTATAAAAAAAAGCTGTGTAACCATCCGGGCCAGGAGCTTTACCATTTTCAAGGTTTAAGATGGCCTTACTTATTTCTTCTCTATTGATCGGGTTGTTCAAATTTGCCATTTTTTCTTTAGAGACTTGTGGTATATTAACTTTTTTTAGAAAAAATCTCAATTTATTGATATCAGGGTCAGTTTCTTTAAGATTGTAGAGTGATTCATAGTACTTAGCGAAGGATTCACTTATTTCGTGTGGAGTATGATAAACTTTGTCTGCCTCTACAATTTTTTTTATTTTCTGATTCACACGTTCTTGTTTGATTTTCCTGGTGAGCATTTTCCCTGTTTTATCGTTACAGTTATACCATCTCTGGTTTGAATTCATTATCATATTGCTGACTTGTTCTTCTAACTTTTTTACAATCGTTTCGCGTATTGATTTAATTTGTTCCGTAGTTCCATAGAGAGGGTTACTTTTATTGATGTATTCTAATTTGGCCAACTCTATATACAAATCTGGTAGAGGGGATCCCTTTTCTCTCTTTTTTCTGGCCTCGAGCTGTATCAAATAACCCCTAATGACACATTTAAGTGAAGCCCATAGTGTTTGATCAGATACTTGACCGTTATCATTATTCCTAATATAATCTATAATCAAGGCCCTTATATGTTCTTTATCTCCTTCGTTTAACAGCAGAGATTCTTTTAATTTCCATTGAATTTTTGTATTATATTTAGGGTTATCTTTAATTATAATGCTTATAGGTGCGTGGTCAGACCATGTTATCTGCCCTATTTCTGAATTGGTTATATTTTTAAATCATGTGGGTTAGTTAAAAAGAGGTCGATTCTTGAATATACTCCATGGGCGCGTGAATAAAAGGTGTAGTTTTTATCTCTGGGATGGTTTACTCGCCAGATGTCATATAAATCGTATTTTATTAGAATTTCTTGAAATAATTTCCCCCTGAAATTTGTATGATTTAGGGTTTCAGTTTTTTTAATATTGGTTTTGTCCAATTTCCACTCAATTATGGTGTTCATATCCCCACCCATAATCAATATGCCCTTTTTAATTTGATCCACTCTACCAAAAAGTTTTTCATAGAAGGTTCGCTCGAATATATTTGGGGCGTAAATGTTTACCAGGGTATAAACCTGGTCATTAAGTTTACAAATAACTATAGAGTATCTGGCCATTTTGTCTGTCTCCTCCCATATCCGCTCAAATTTAATTCGGTTGGAGATCATTATTGCAACCCCTCTTTTTTTTTATCTGGTAAATTGGCAACAGAGATCACAGGAAATTTAGAGAATCTCCATAAGTTAATGTCAGTTCCTATCCAGTGTGTTTCTTGGACATAACAAATATCTGTCTTCTCCCCTAACATCGTTTTATATAAAAGTCCCCTTTTCATTGGTGTGTTTAATCCCCGGGCGTTGTTTTACTCTCTTTGATTAGTTTTATTTCCATTTTTTCTTCTTTTTTAATTTTTCTTAGTGTTACATGCTCCATGGTATATGTTCTATGCTAGTATTTGTTATATGTAGGAATTTATGAGAAATGTATATTTGGTCTATAGCAGAATATTTATTAGATATATATCTGCCAGCAGATTAAGGAAGCTGTGAGCAACCTGAATAATATAAAACTTACAGTTAGATGAATTTGTGAATTACAACAGTTTTAACCTTTTCAGGAATACTCTCTCGCCAAGTAAAAGTCAATATCCAGGGGGGCGGTACTAACTGGCTGAGAAAGCAGTCACATGGCGGCAAAACTCCTGCTACTGTGGACCTAATACTTAGTTTTTGATGGCCACATCGGTCAAAGTGGCTAACATGCACTGCAAATCTGCTGATATATTTCAGCATAATGCATTACCCTACAAAACTCCAGTCTATATATTAGAATTAAGAAATGAATGCTCCTATCTCTTGATGCTACCAAGTACTAGAGTTTACTCTTTCCAATGCATACTGCAAAGTATTGACATTTCTGATTTCTGTATATTTTCAAATCATATAGTAAACTCTCAAGACTGGTATTTTATATGATGTTATACAAACTTATTCCGGCTATATGCTTTTTAAAGAACAAAAAGCTTTACAATTATATGATGTACAAGATATGTATATACATGTTGCAATAAAAACTATAAATAAATTTAAAAAAAATTGAATGATACTATTACCATTCATTTGAATGGGATTACCTCTTTTAGTGATGTTATAAGGCAGTGTAATACTATATATACACACTCTTTCCCTACTACCATTTTTTTTTTTTTTTTACAGTCTGCAAATGTGTTTGCCATTATTTATATTTAACCACAGTATCTTCAGTAATTGGATTAATTGAGTACTAGGAGGCAGACCTGTAATATACAGGTGGGGGACTGAATCTGTACATTTAACATCAGGCTGGCAAAAAAAAAAAAGTAATGCAGGTAAAGTGACAAGCGCTATATATAATGTGCAGACAAACAAATTATGCAGCAAACACTAGTACATTTTCCTCCAATTAGCACAAAATAGTGAATATCGTGTAATAAAGTGTTGCGCAGGATATAATAAAATAAATACTTATCAGAGATATATAGGCGAAAATCCAGCCTTTTTTAGATAAAATAAAAAAATAAATACAAAATTGTGCAGTATTGTGAATATAAGGAAAATTAATATCTCCCCTAAAGAATTGTACTCACACTCTACAGAGCCTATAGGACCGGCTCTGGGTGTATAAGGCGTGCAGACTCTGAGTCCCAAAATCCCCACATCCACTGGATAGATAATCGATGGAATACTCGTGGAGCAGGACACAACAGGAGTGAGAAACAAATGTTGTAGTGCCAAATGTAAACAATTTTAATTCCTCCCCACATATAGCAGAAGTTAAAAAACGATATCCCATGTAGAAAACAGTCACCCAGCCGATCATATCACAGTCTCCATCCGTCACTTCATAGGAGCAGGCAGCAGCTGAAGCTTGTTTAGGGAGCGTTCTGCTGGAGGAGCTGGTACTTCCTGGTTGCAAGTCTCGTCAATAACGTCACGCGACGCGTTTCGCCCCTACACATGGGCTTTTTCAGAACAGTGACGTGTAGACGCAGACTTGCAGTTTATAAAGGGAGATCAATTTCGGTTGCCGTAGAAATGGCTGTAAACTAACCCAAACACACCAACTTTTATGCAAAGTGGTTAGTTCAGTGTGTTCACTCCACAACAGGGAAAAAGAAACAAAAAGAAAACAAAAGAAAAGTAGTATCAATAAAAACAGCAAATATCCAAGCCTTTAACTATATAGAACACATTATAGAGAAGATGTACAGCATATTTAGTAAATCCCTAAAAAGCACACTATTGATCATAACTCAAAATGCTCTCAATAATATAACATAGTGACATCCCAACATGTTGAAAAAAAAAAATCATAAAATGACCTAACAAATTTACAAAAATACAATCATTAAAAAAGACCTTGTCTAAATAGTTTCTAAATTTTGTCCCAAGTTTAGAAATATGCTTGCTTCCATGTTTTTTTTAAATTTGTTTGCGAGTTATGGGGCAAAAACCAAAAATAATGGGGGGTGGGGGTTTCACCCACAGTGACCTTTTGACCCCAACCTGAACCCTAAATGTAACCATATCCCTAAATATAACCCTAACTTTAACCCTTAATTTATTATAATTTTAATTTCATTTTAACCTTTACCCTTATGCTAAATCTAATTTAATCGTTACTCTAACCATTATTTTAACCCTAACCCTAGATTTGAAGCTAATTAATTCTTTGTTTTGTTACTTTGCAGTGTTGCTGACTTCCTCTAGGGGCAGTCAAGCAACAGCATCAGAGTGATGGAAGCTAATTTTTTCTTACTGCCGATGCTCTACCCACAACCGGGCAGAGCTATATTGGAGGAGCCTGCTCTGCGGAGCGTTCGCGGTTGCCCTGGGGACCCAAAATTGGTGATGCTTTATGCCTCGACCTCGAGGCATTAAAGCATCACCTTTTCAGAAAGATTGCAAACACTGCTCGTTTTGCCGCAGGTCGGACTAGGTCCGTCCAAAGTCTGCAACGCTTTGCCAGACAGGACGGACCAAGTCCGTCCAATGTCGGCAAGGTGTTAAGTCAGGGCTCGACAAACCCCGGGCTCCGGGTCACCATGGCGACTAGGAAATTAGACCTGGCGCCCAGGCAGGATCATCTCCACATGCCCCCCCCCCCCCCCCGCCCTGCGATCATTTCTTTTATTTTAAATATATTTTATTTTTTCATCGCAGAGTGTGTGCTGCACACTCTTCCTGCTCTGTCCCCTAGTGCTGTACTGTCGGAGCGGTGGGTGTCATGTGACATCCTGCTGCTCACCAGTAGCAGGCAGACTGTCAGGCATGGAACCTGCTGCAGCAGAAATCCCTCCTCCCGTGCAAAGAGGTAAACTAGCACGTAGGGGGAGATAGTGATCGAATAACCCTACTTAAAAAATAAAAAAAAAACTCTTAAAAATAAAAAAAAACTGCTGCTGTGTGTGTGTGTGAGCGAGACTGTGCCTCTGTGTGTGTGAGCGAGACTGTGCCTCTGTGTGTGTGAGCGAGATTGTGCCTCTGTGTGTGTGAGCGAGACTGTGCCTCTGTGTGTGTGAGCGAGACTGTGTCTCTGTGTGTGTGAGCGAGACTGTGTCTCTGTGTGTGTGAGCGAGACTGTGTGTTTGTGTGAATGTGCTGTTGTCTGGCTCCTAGATATTTGTGCTAGCTCCTAAAATTAAATTAAACTTGTCAAGCCCTGGGTTAAGTGCAAAATGGTCTGTTGGTTATGCACTGCTTTGAATGTTTTATGATGTATTTTTTCTTGACTTAAATTGAAAAGATGATCTAAATCAACGTGAACCGTTTCTGATAAAAAAAAAAAGAAGTCTTATTAACAAGAGAGTTCGAGTTAAAGCTAGAACATTACATAGAAACATATTGTGATAACACTCACTGGTGGATTATTTGCATAAAAGTTTTTTGATTTGTTTGTACTACAAGATACCCTTATGACTTATGTACACCCCGAGCAATTTTGATTTACTTTGCAAAGCCAACCTTTACTGTTATTCTGGGAATGGCTAGCACAGTAAATTAATACTAGTATGCTTATGAGATGTAAGGTTTCAGACAAAATGCTAATTTGTTGTTACCTGCCATTGCAAACTATATTTATGTGTCAGGCAAGGCTCTTACCATATGGAGGAGTCCTGCTGCAGGAGATAGTCTGCACACACGTGCAATTTGAAACACCCACTCACAGGGGACAGTGCACAAGGGCAACCAAAAATAATCCAAAGGTGAGGTACACAGTAATGAGGCAGGAGGCTTGGTCAGGCGGAGCAGAGGTCGGGGCCAGCTGCAAACTAGTCAGTATCCAAGCAGGGGTCAAAAACACAGGTTATCAGATAAACAGAGTATAAGGCACAGTAGCTAGGAGTACTTGAGTACTGGCAGCTTCATTAATCAGGAAGCAATGATGGTTTTGCAGAGAGGGTTTATATAGGGTGTGTTCTACTTAAATTAGTGGGAGATTCAGCACAGGTTATCCTGTTGCCATGGAGTGACTATTTGTGAGGCCACGCCCCCTTGATGATCATGCACCAATAGGAGAGAAGGGAGTGTGGTCCTGTCTTCCCACTGTGGTGTCTGGAATGATTGTTTTGTTAAGCCCATATGGGACTGTCTGGAGTTTGATAGGGCTATGACTGAGAGTTGCCATCTTGGAGGAGGCAGGTGGTGGAGATTGAGTCCACCATCTTGGTTGAGGCGTGTATCGTATCCACCATTGTTGTTTGGGGCATGATGGCACCAGACAGGGACATGGACAGGGACATGCTCAGCCAGGTGTCCACCATGACTAGGCATCATGGAAGTTGTAGTCCATAACTAACACCTGTCTCACCCTCTCCTTTTAACTACAGTTCCCATAAGGCTCAGCCAGGCATTCTGCTGGCTGAGCATCATGGGAAGTGCAGTCAATGTTATATGATTGCAGATGTTAGGTTTGGACTACAATTCCCATGATGCTCGGCCAGGTGGCCACCATGATGCTGGTTGAGCATCATTGGAAGAGTAGTCCACAGCAAAAAAAAATTCTAGTACTAGCCTCCCTCCCAGGATGCTACCTTGCTGGCCTGGGAGGAGGCTCATGTAGTCCCTAGTGGTCTGTCAGGGCATCCTCCTGGGCTGGCTGTGGTGTGGAGGGAGCTGCCGGTGTCTCTCTTTCATCCTCCATCCAGACTCTCTGCGATCAGGGCTGGGGGCGGGGATGTGATGATTCATATCCCCTGCTCCCTCTGATTGGCTGTGTGATGACTGACGGCAGCAGGCCAGCCCTGGTTGTAGATATAGACTTTTTTTTGCTATAGATTTGTAGCAGCCTCTCGCTGTAACATCTGTACTAGTGTTTTTACATTGCTAACATGTGTATGTGTTAATCTCATAAACACCTACATTTTGTGTCCCTCACCAATAATTCCAGATATTGTGCTACCTTCTTACTCAGTAGACTGTTTTCTACAGTGAAAAATAGAATAAAATAGCAGAAAAGAATCAATGGAACCATGTAGTCTGCCCAAAATCCCACCGAAAGTAAACTCCTCATACTAGGCTAGGCTTTAGAGTGTCATTATACTTTATTATGGGATGTGGGTGTCTCTGAGTATTTGTGATTAGGCATCATTAGTCAATCAGCATTCATGGTTACTCAACTCCCCAAACCATACAGAGTATGTCCCTGATGCTCCAGGGTGACAATCTTCCCCTTGCTGTAGCATCGCTTTCCAGACACATCATAAAGTGCTAATATAATTATACCCTGTAATGTTATATAGTGCTGGTTATCAGCAAACATTTTCACTACTGATTTTTTTATTATTATAAATACATGTTTGAAAGTTTCTTACATTAACCCCTTGCCGACAAAGGACGTGTCAGGCACGTCCTGGGAGAAACTCCATTAACGACAAAGGACGTGCCTGGCACATCCTGCGGTGATTTAGGCGGTTTTCGCGATCAACGTTCGCAAAAAAACGCTTTAACGGTGCTGGTCTATTGCCTCGATGTCGACGCAATAGCCAGCACTAAAATTTATTTTCTGGGACCCCCACGATCGCCCCACGGAGCGATCGTGGGAGCCATATTGACGGAGCAGCATACTCCGTCAATATGGCTATGCCCTCTGGCGGTCTGAGCTTCGGAAGTGAAAGTAACTTCACTTCCGTCGCTCTGAATATGCTACTTGACTGCCCCTAGTGGTAGTTAAGTAGCATAGCAATGGAATTTTTTTTAAATAAATATTTAATTAATTAAAAACTGGTTATATAGTTAGATTAGCCTATAGGGTTAAAATTAAATACATTTTAGCATAAGGGATAGGGTTAACATTAAATGAAAATTAAAATATATTAAGGGATAGCATAAGGGTTAGAGTTGGGGTTAAATTTAGTGTTAGGGTTAAATTTTGGGTTGGGGTCAAAAGGTCAATATACTCATAACTCGCAAATAAATACAGAAAAATATGGAAACATGCATATTTCTGAACTCGGGACACCAATTAGAAACTATTTAGACGGGGTCTTTTTTAATGGTTGTATTTGTCTAAATTATATTTTAGGTCAAAGTTAGAAAAAGTGTTTTTTTTTAAATTTTTCATCATTTTATGATTTTTTTTGTAGTAAATTATAAGATATGATGAACATGGTATCTAATGAAAGCCCTTCTTATGACGATAAAAACAACATATAATTTGTGTGGGTACAGTATCTGAGAAAAAAGAAAATTGCAGCTAAACACAAACACCCCAGAAATGTCAAAACAGCCATTGTCACCAAGGGAAAGTCAAGGTGAAAATGTCTTGTCACTAAGGGGTTAACAAGGCTGATCATTATGTGTTGTGACTACAACATAAATAAATAAAACAATGGTTTGGTTTGTTTTCTAAAACAAATAATTGATAGTAGAGAAATGAAAATAATAATAATTAGAACGAGGCAATTATTTTTAAAGGGCTTCTATATGAATTATATTCCTCAACGTTTTACGTGCTCACATTGTTTTACAAACCTATGTACTAGCCCTCCATTCTGTTGTGTTAATTGACTAATTTAAAACTGATGTTTTATGGAATGACAGTACTTAAAGTGTAGTTTGTAAGCAGTTACTTGTTGAATGTTATTGCTATGGGCTATACAAGTTAATTGTGCATGCCTTTATTATGTAGTTTGTGATATTAGATACAAAAGAAGGAGAAAATTCCCCAGAGCTTTACAGTAACACATACAACAATTTCCATTAAATCCCGGTACAAATTATATTATCAGACAATATTGTTTATTATTTAATAATGTTTACTACTCAATGTACTGTTTCAGAAAATATAATTTTTCTTACTCTTTTCTTTGTTTTAACCACTGATTCAAAGCTCCTTAGTTCCAACTCAAATTGCATTCACTCATCTAAATGACCTTTGAATTCAGACTTGTTGAAGTTGAGCTAATTCTCCCAGAGTAATCTGTGAAGTTAGATAAAGGATGAGACAAAGCCTCCTGCATATCCTAGTAAACCATACCAAAAAAAATCAAGCAAAAATGTTAACACAAAAATATAGAGGGAAATAAATAGAAACAAACATCACAAATACATCAACAAAATGTGGTGGAATGCAGCACACCAAATCACAGGGAACAAGGAAAAGGTGAGGTGAAGTATCATGTGCAACAGTCCATCTTCCTCAACTCTTACCATTCTTGATAATTCACAAGCTATTTGACAACCTGCAGACACATGCAGTGTTAATAATGAACCTGAGACCAGTGTTCTTTTGCTGTGTCAATCTACCTGGTAAAAGTCTTCTGATCTTGACCTTGTAGTCTGTATCATGAGGTCTTTCTGGCATTGCTTACATCGCTGGGCTCAAGTCTGTAATTAGTATTTATTTGCTTCAGCACTAAAAATGGTTAAACATCATTATTTCTGTACCAGGAGTTGTTGAATAGTACAATCAATACTTCCTTAATCATAGATGTGCTGGGGCTGATCATGGATAATGCTTTTCAGCTGTATCGAAGTACATGTTGCTTCATTTAATGTAACTAATTGTATTAGTTCTCAGACTTGGCTGAAAGAAGATTCCCACTACAGAAACATGACTTGGGTACAAGTATCAGTGGGTTGATACAGTAATTTTCTCTGTTCTTTACCCAACTAAAACATTAATATTTTTTCAAGTTTGTGAAAACTTGCGGCTCGGTCATTAGGAAATGAGGAATAAATATAGTTTGGTAATAAATTGTCACCTTTATATCAAATAATTCAGTGAGTTTGCCAGCCATTTCCTTCGATTGTGGTTATCCATTGTCACTTCAACTGCCTGTACCAAAAGGTGCCACTTTCACAGTCCCACTCTCTTTCACTCACTATTTATGGATATATTGTATTTATGTATTTATGGAGTGCTTATAGTATAGAAGGAATGGGCTGAAAACATCAAACTGCAATAATTCATTCAGCATCAAACCACCATACGAGTCTGGCTTGGCCTCTATAGCTCAAGGTCTACCACTGTCTAAATAACAAATGATGCTAAAAGCAAAGATCTGCAAAATAAATTCTACTGAAAATTAAAATTGTCATTTCTACTTTTCCACAAATAAATTTTAACGATCTCTACTTAAAAATGTTGTAAAAATTAATTTTTTACATCTTTCAAAAAGTTGTCAACTAGGTTGAGTGTAGAGAAACTGGGAAGTAAGTATTTTACTGCTTGTTCCTCTATTCTTAATCAGAAATATAATTAAAATAAATATAATAATGATTGTTTAAGAGTACAGCTCCCCAAAACAGTCCATCAGCTAATAGTATATTAGGGAAAAAGCAAAATAAAAATCAGACTGAAAAACGCAAATAATAATCTCCTTCAAAGGGGGAGCTCTGCAAGGACTCCTCCAATCCCAAAACAGATTATGTAGAGAAAACAGAAGGTATCACCATCCACTGATTCACATAATATAATGTTTGGAATAGATGTCTACTCAGAGACACAGGTGTACATGGATTGGAAAAAAGGAAAATACATAGCATAACATTTGTTTTAAAAGAACACAATTTGTTTAAACACACTCACTAATTAAATGTGCACTGAAAACCAACTCAAGTGCAAATCACAATTTAAAAATGCAGGTTATAAAGTGGTTCAGATTTAGTTGTTAAATATTGGAGCCAGATAGTAGGCAGGTCCCATCAAAGAACTTAATAAGGTCCAAGGCAGATCGTTATCCAGCCCCAAATTGTATGCAAATTGGCACCTATATGGCAAAATAAGAGAAAAGTATATAATTGATTTAATAAACGATAAATTCATGAAAATATATTTTTCATATGCAGGGAGTTTTGAATTGTCAATAAAGGTTCATCCAGCTATGTCTGTGAATGCTATTTGCATTAATAGAAATTAGCATATCTGTACCTCTAAATATGCTGTAATTATATAATTGTAATTTATAACTACTCCAAGACATGATTCTAAATGAGGATTCATAAAGCACAAGCTGAGGGCCATGGAACTGTATCCAAAGTACAATATATCTGCTCGGATCATTAACCAAAAGCTCCTTTATTCATTAGTTAGCACTCTATGGGGATTTCTTTATGTACTGAGTACATTTACAATCTTGACAAAGTTGGTGCACATGAATATTCTATGTTACTCAGCTTTCCCTTCTCACACATTTCTTTGTATTAAAGTATTAATGTAAAGTTGATATAATACAATGACAAAAGTTATGGGTTTCTAGAATTTGTGAACAAAATTATTAGAACTCCAAGAAAGTAAGAGGACATCCCTACAAAATATAGACCTTTGATTATCTGATTGAAAACTTTTGGAATCCACTATTGTTTGTATTCACTACTCACATATTAAAATACCATCTTTATTCTTTCACTAATCCTTTTATCTATATGTCTGTTCAAGATATTTTTTATAATTCAAAATCAATGATGTTACATTTTTAATTTTTTATGCTCCCTTCTTCATAGCTTCCGATTCTATAAAAATATGTCTAATTTCATTGAATTGCTGGAAAGGTGACACTATGATCTCAAAAAAGGAAGTTCATTTACTTTAATTCCTGGACATTGTATGTTGTTTGTGGTTCCTATTATATACATAAATACACAAACACACACACACATATATATCTACCTAGACTTTTCAATGGCATAATTGTTCCTATATTCTGACTCTATATATGACTGATAAATCATGTCTTAGGCCAGTGCTTCCCATGCCAGTCCTCACCCCCCCCCCTCCCCCAACAGTATTTACGGATTACCCATTTGTTTTTAGGGTAATCCCTAAATTCTTGACTGTTAAGGGGAAGGGGTCGTGAGGCCTGGTTTTGGAACCACTGTCGTCGCACAATGCTGATGGGCCTAAAACCGAACACAGAGTTTAACCAGACTTGACTAATGTGAGGAGATGTTTTTTTAGGTGATTTTATTATTACATTTTGTCCATTTTCAGTTAAGCATCTTATGTGGCTTACCGTTTTTTCCTAAACACTTTTCTTTTGGTTTCCTAAAAGTGAAGGGTAATCTCAAATGTGAAGCTACTGTTTGCTATACCTATAGACATACCAAAACTAACTAAAAGGCCAAGCAAAGCAGAAGGGTAACTGCAATTTCATTTTAGACTGAACTTATGGGTGGAACCAGTCTTATATACTAATGTAAACCTAAAGTCCTGAAATGGCACAAACAAGATAAACAATATTTTAGATTTTCTTAACCCCTTTTCGCTTGTAGGATGTTCTCTGCCATCCTACTTTTTAGTGCCTACAGGCTATTATGACGGCATAGAACGTCCTATATTAAGCAGCTCATTTCGGCGCGCTGCGATGATCTGTGTGCGGACCCCGCTGCAGGGGTCCGCAAGGTATCATATGGCGTGAAGGGGTTGAAGGGACACTACCAGTTACATAAGACATACCTGTGAATTGAAAACAAATACATATATAAGACATATGCCACTGCTCTTTATTTCTATGTTTGAATTAATTGCATATGAACGTTTTAAAAAGTTAGATTCTATCTCCTGCATCCATTTTGTGACTTTTACCCATAATCCAACATTATCCAAAATCTTCCAGCAAGTTTCACTTTACAACTTTGGCCAGAGCCTGCATGGTCCTGTGTTTCACCAGTGGGCAGTACTAGGTGGCTCTGAGGAGACTGACCTGATCAAACAGGATCATAACTCAGCCCTCTTGTAATGTAATAGTTACATTACCCTCCCTTTCATTGCTAGTCTATGGTCATTGCCCATAGTGAAATACTAGTGCTGTAAAGTCACTGTGGAGTGGAACCCAAAAACACTATATTTCCAAAAATGTAAGAACCCAGTCACACATGTTTAGAAAAATATTTTATTAAATAAACTAAATAAACAAAATACATATCTGAAATCAACAATGCAAATGTCCCTTTACGTAGATTCTTTGAAGCTTTTGCCTGGACACATTATTGTGCTATTTAGAGTTCAGGCTCAAATACAAACTCTTTTTGGACATAGTGCATATTTACACTTCCAATTTACTTGCAGATTATTACCCAGTGATACAAAAGACCAGTATTATTTTATGACTGAACACCCAGGAAATTAACAATGAGAGCAAGATAAGCCATTAGTTTATCTCAGCAACAATTAATGTTAATATTCTCTAAAAATATACATACAGCAATACAATTTAAATGAGTTTACAAAAGTGAATATAAATATAATACTAAATTGTTAAATGCATGAAGAAGCAATAATATATAAACCAATAACACTGAAAATACTTTCATATTTGAATCTTGAAAATACATATATTCCTATGAAAACAAATGGCGCAAACCATTCCATGTAGTTGTAGTAGCAGGAAGGATTTGAGTAGGGGCAGGAGATATGTCAGGCTTCTTGGCAGACATATGGGTCAAAGTTGAAATACAAAATGGCGTATCGATCCCATCCAATCACGAACACTAACCACCAAACAAGGAAAATTGCTTTAACCCCTTGCCAACACAGGACGTGCTAGGTCCGTCCTGTGTCAAAACGAGCACTGAAAATATATGGCTTTGCGGGGTTGAATAAACTTTCTGGCTTCAAAAATGTCCCAAATGGGACATGGGCGCAGGTTTTCTGAATGTCAGAATTCCAAGTTGGAAAACCAAAATGCGCACCCCCTTTTAGCCCCAAAACAAACCAACAAACCTATGCATGGGTGGTATCCCAGTACTCAGGAGATGTTGCTGAACACATATTGAGGTATTAATTGGAAATATCCCTTCACATTTTAAGGTAATGTTTACCTAAATTGCAATCTATGTGAAAAATGTTTAAAAAAATTTGAGAGTGGTCTAGTTTTCAAAAATATGTACATGTTGGGGGCCATTCATTGATTTAGTACAGATATCAGTGTTACAATGTCACTATCGCTAATTTTGAAAAAAAAGGATTTTAAAATAGCTTTGCACTACTTATAGTTCTGGCCCTGTAACATGACTAAAAAAGCACAAAAACATAAAAGATGGGCTATTTCTGAACTCAGGACATATATTAGAAACTATTTAGCAGTGTTTTTTTGTTGTCTCTTGTACATGAGTATACGATTTTTCAAATAAAAGTCATAAAAACAATTTTTTTTCATTTTTTTGCCATATTTTATTATTTTTTTTATATCAAATTAAATGCTATTATAATAATGGTATTAAAATAAATCCCTTCTTATGACGATAAAAACAATATATAGTTTGTGTGGGTACACTAAATGAGACAGAAATAAATTACAGCAAAACACAAACACCGCAGAAATGTTAAAACAGCCCATGTCACCAAGCGTCGGACAAGCCAAAAAAGTAATGTCACTAATGGGTTAAAGGAGAGTCTTCTCCAACGAACAGACAAGAGATCCATTTGAATGCAAAATAGGACAGATGGACTGGATAACCCCAGAGCATAAAAGAAAAGTGTGGGCATTCAGACTACCCATAGTAATATGCTTTACCCAGTTGCATTATAAATGGAGATCCTGTAAGAAATATTTATACAAGTAAACTTTTGATAAAGGAGGATACAATTATTTTTATCCTTTAAACCTACCTCAAGACAAGTGCAGGGAAAGGCAGTGTATCCATACACGGACAGCAGTGCCTGGGGCAAGGTCTGTCATAGTACACAGAACATCTTTAAATTGCCCATCACAAAGTTCAGGAAATGTTTACCATGAACAATGTTGGGGCCTAACCCTGGATGTGTACTTACCTCAAAAAGAAATGACAGTCCTCTTCTAAATAATCCACACATTTAGTTTATAGAAGTTTTAGTCTTTTGGTTGTGAATACTTCTAGTTTGGAGCACAAGGAAGCATGGAGGCTACCTGTTAGAGGATAAAATGGCTTGTATTAGACATGTGCAAAACTAAAATTTTCGTTTCGTTTTCGTCCATTCGGACGAAAATGTTATTTATTTCGTCTAAAACGAATTTCGTTCATTACTGCATTCGTTTCAGACGAAATTCGTTCATTATTTTCGTTTCGTTAATTTTAATTCGTTCGTTTTATAGAAATACAATGTAATACTATTGGCTTTCTATAAACCGAACGAGAGCCCCATTCATAAGAAATTCTTATGAATGGGGCTCTCGTTCGGTTCATAGAAAGGCAATAGTACTACATGTTTTCTATAAGCCGAAAGTCTATAAACCGAACGACTTTCGGTTTATAGACTTTCGGCTTATGGAATACATGTAATCCTATGGCTATTCTATAAACCGAACGTTCGGTTTATAGAATAGCCATAGGATTACATGTATTCCATAAGCCCAAAGTCTATAAACCGAAAGTCGTTCGGTTTATAGGCTGTCGGCTTTTAACTATACGGAGACAGAGTCTCCATTCATAAAATTATGAATGGAGACTTTGTCTCCGTATAGTTAAAAGCCGACAGCCTATAAACCGAACGTTCGGTTTATAGGCTGTGGGCATTTAACTATACGGAGACAGAGTATCCATTCATATGAATGGAGACTTTGTCTCCGTATAGTTAAAAGCCGACAGCTTATAAACCAAACGTTCGGTTTATAGGCTGTCGGCATTTTACTACACGGAGACAAAGTCTCCATTCATAATTTTATGAATGGAGACTCTGTCTCTGTATAGTTAAATGCCGACAGCCTATAAACCGAACGTTCGGTTTATAGACTTTTGGCTTATGTAATACATGTAATCCTATGGCTAGAATAGCCATAGGAATACATGTATTCCATAAGCCGAAAGTCTATAAACCGAAAGTAGTTCGGTTTATAGGCTGTCGGCTTTTAACTATACGGAGACAGAGTCTCCATTCATAAAATTATGAATGGAGACTTTGTCTCCGTATAGTTAAAAGCCGACAGCTTATAAACCGAACGTTCGGTTTATAGGCTGTGGGCATTTAACTATACGGAGACAGAGTCTCCATTCATAAAATTATGAATGGAGACTTTTGTCTCCGTATAGTTAAAAGCCGACAGCCTATAAACCGAACGTTCGGTTTATGAGCTGTCGGCTTTTAACTATACGGAGACAAAAGTCTCCATTCATATGAATGGAGACTCTGTCTCCGTATAGTTAAATGCCCACAGCCTATAAACCGAACGTTCGGTTTATAGGCTGTCGGCTTTTAACTATACGGAGACAAAGTCTCCATTCATATGAATGGAGACTCTGTCTCCGTATAGTTAAATGCCCACAGCCTATAAACCGAACGTTCGGTTTATAGGCTGTCGGCTTTTAACTATACGGAGACAAAGTCTCCATTCATAAAATTATGAATGGAGACTTTGTCTCCGTATAGTTAAAAGCCGACAGCCTATAAACCGAACGTTCGGTTTATAAGCTGTCGGCTTTTAACTATACGGAGACAAACTCTCCATTCATAATTTTATGAATGGAGACTCTGTCTCCGTATAGTTAAAAGCCGACAGTCTATAAACCGAACGACTTTCGGTTTATAGACTTTCGGCTTATGGAATACATGTATTCCTATGGCTATTCTAGCCATAGGATTACATGTATTACATAAGCCGAAAGTCTATAAACCGAACGTTCGGTTTATAGGCTGTCGGCATTTAACTATACAGAGACAGAGTCTCCATTCATAAAATTATGAATGGAGACTTTGTCTCCGTGTAGTAAAATGCCGACAGCCTATAAACCGAACGTTCGGTTTATAGACTTTCGGCTTATGTAATACATGTAATCCTATGGCTAGAATAGCAATAGGAATACATGTATTCCATAAGCCGAAAGTCTATAAACCGAAAGTCGTTCGGTTTATAGGCTGTGGGCATTTAACTATACGGAGACAGAGTCTCCATTCATATGAATGGAGACTTTTGTCTCCGTGTAGTTAAAAGCCGACAGCTCATAAACCGAACGTTCGGTTTATAGACTTTTGGCTTATGGAATACATGTATTCCTATTGCTATTCTATAAACCGAACGTTCGGTTTATAGAATAGCAATAGGAATACATGTATTCCATAAGCCGAAAGTCTATAAACCGAACATTCGGTTTATAGGCTGTCGGCTTTTAACTATACGGAGACAAAGTCTCCATTCATAATTTTATGAATGGAGACTCTGTCTCCGTATAGTTAAATGCTATTGTATTCTATAAACCGACTCTATTTCGGCTTATAGAATGCAATAGTACTACGAATGGACGAATGAACGAATGATTTTCGTTTATTAACCATTCGTTCATTCGGCTGTCGTTAGCTTAGCATTTTCGTTCTTCGTTTTTCGGACGAATGGACGAAAATGCTATTTTCGGACGAAAATGCATTCGTCCGAAAACGAATGCACATGTCTAGCTTGTATATTAAAAGGTATATGTCATATCAACCTCATATTAGGCACACTGGGATTTTCACTTGCTCCTAAACCGTATTACTTACCTTGAAGTACTTCAAATGGTTTGCAAATAAAATTAATTAAATATAAGAACCGAGTTTAAAAAATTCTGCAATGCAGTTGAATGGGAAATCTTTTACAACTTGGCTATTTTGTTTGAAATTCCTGTCTCAGTTCTCTGCAATTCTCTCTCTATTGAGAAGACCATTTAGTCCTGAGGCGTCACTAGGGTTGGTGTCACCCGGTGCGGTAACTCATGGTGTCACCCCCCTGGATTTCCTCCAATACCATGCCAAACAGATTCCTTAGTAATGCCAGTCAGATGGCCCATTACATATGCCACATACAGGAGCCCCACAAATTATGTTACACACAAGGACCCTTTAACTATGCCACACACAGGAGCCCATAACTATGCCACATACAGGAGCCCCATAACTATGACACACAAGAGCCTCATAAATTATGCCACACCAAAGCCCCGTAAATTATGCCTCACCTTGGAGCCCAATCAATTATGCCACCCACACAGGTGCCCCTTAATTATGCCACACACAAATGCCCCATAATTATGCCACACAAGAGCCTCTTAATTATGCCACACATGGGCCCAATAAATATGCCACACATGGGACAGCCATTAATTATGCGACACACAGGAGCCCCACAAGGTGACAATTGTACAATTCGGAAAATAATACATATCTATAAACACAGACATTTCTCTATAACTAGTTGCATTTATACTTATTTGAATTATTTAATATTCTATTTAATAAAAATGTTATTGAAAAATTGCATTCCTATTTTTTATTCCCTTCCTCTGCACCCACATTGCACCTAAAGGACTTAACACAGCACCATACAGTACCCACATAACTTGCCATGCACCTATATTGCACCCACAGCACTTGGCTTTCACTCAAATACACCTACACGATTTGGCATGCCACAGTGTCACTTTGCCCCACAGAACTAGCCAGTGTCACTTTCCACATAGTACATGTTATTTTTCCCCACAGACCATGCCACAGCATCACTTTGCCAATTAAAATATGCCAGTATTTAACCCCTTGATATGCCAGGATTTTGCCACTCAATATTCCAGGATTATTTAGCCACTCAATATGCCAGAATTATTTAGCCACTCAATATGCCATGATTTAGCCATTTAATATGCCAGGATTTAGCCATTCAATATGCCAGGATTCCCCCCCCCCCCCCCAATATGCCATTTAATATGCCAGGATTTTGCCCCCCAATATGCCATTTAATATGCCAGGATTTTGCTCTCAATATGCAAGGATTTTCCTCCCAATATGCCATTTAATATGCCAGGATTTTTCCACCCCAATATGCCATTTAATATGCCAGGATTTTGCTATCAATATGCCAGGATTTTGACCCCCAATATGCCAGGATTTTGACCCCCAATATGCCATTTAATATGCCAGGATTTTGCCCCCAATATGCCATTTTATATGCCAGGATTTTGCCCCCCAATATGCCATTTAATATGCCAGGATAGAGCCAATTAATATGCCAGGATTTTGACCTCCAATATGCCAGGATTTTGCCCCCCAATATGCCATTTTATATGCCAGGATTTTGCCCCCCAATATGCCATTTAATATGCCAGGATAGAGCCAATTAATATGCCAGGATTTTGACCTACAATATGCCAGGATTTTGACCCCCAATATGCTATTTAATATGCCAGGATTTTGCCCCCCCCCCCCCCCCAATACGCCATTTAATATGCCAGGATTTTGCTCTCAATATGCCAGGATTTTGACCCCCAATATGCCAGGATTTTGCCCCTCAATATGCCAGGATTTTGACCCCCAATACGCCATTTAATATGCCAGGATTTTGCCCCCAATATGCCATTTAATATGCCAGGATTTTGCCCCCCAATATGCCATTTAATATGCCAGGATTTTGACCCCCAAAATGCCATTTAATATGCCATGATTTTGACCCCCAATATGCCATTTAATATGACAGGATTTTGACCCCAATATGCCATTTAATATGCCAGGATTTTGCCCCCCAATATGCCATGTATTATGCCAGGATAGAGACAATTAATATGCCAGGATTTTCCCCTCAATATGCCATTTAATATGCCAGGATTTTGACCTCCAATATGCCAGGATTTTGACCTCCGATATGACAGGATTTTGCCCCTCAATATGCCAGGATTTTGCCCCCAATATGCCATGATTTTGACCCCCAAAATGCCATTTAATATGCCATGATTTTGACCCCCAATATGCCATTTAATATGACAGGATTTTGCCCCCAATATGCCATTTAATATGACAGGATTTTGCCCCCCAATATGCCATTTATTATGCCAGGATAGAGCCAATTAGTATGCCAGGATTTCCCCCTCAATATGCCATTTAATATGCCAGGATTTTGACCTCCAATATGCCAGGATTTTGACCTCCAATATGACAGGATTTTGCCCCTCAATATGCCAGGATTTTGCCCCCAATATGCCATTTAATATGCCAGGATTTTGCCCCTCCAATATACCATGTAATATGCCAGGATTTTGTCCCCCAATATGCCATTTAATATGCCAGGATAGAGCCAATTAATATGCTAGGATTTTGCCCCTCAGCATGCTCGTTATGCCACACTCCTCTAACCCTTCCCCCGCCAGTACTTACCTCTTTGCTGCTGTCTCCCGGTGCAGGTCCGTGGCTGTGACGGAAGCGTTGTGTGCTCCCCTCCAGCCGCGCGGATCAATAAAGTTTGTTTATTGATCCACGCGGCTGGAGGGAAGCACACAACGCTTTCCTCACAGCCATGGACCTGCACCGGAGACGGCAGCAAGGAGGTTTAATTATGCCGCTTAATTATGCCACACATGGGCCCAATAAATATGCCACACATGGGACAGCCATTAATTATGCGACACACAGGAGCCCCACAAGGTGACAATTGTACAATTCGGAAAATAATACATATCTATAAACACAGACATTTCTCTATAACTAGTTGCATTTATACTTATTTGAATTATTTAATATTCTATTTAATAAAAATGTTATTGAAAAATTGCATTCCTATTTTTTATTCCCTTCCTCTGCACCCACATTGCACCTAAAGGACTTAACACAGCACCATACAGTACCCACATAACTTGCCATGCACCTATATTGCACCCACAGCACTTGGCTTTCACTCAAATACACCTACACGATTTGGCATGCCACAGTGTCACTTTGCCCCACAGAACTAGCCAGTGTCACTTTCCACATAGTACATGTTATTTTTCCCCACAGACCATGCCACAGCATCACTTTGCCAATTAAAATATGCCAGTATTTAACCCCTTGATATGCCAGGATTTTGCCACTCAATATTCCAGGATTATTTAGCCACTCAATATGCCAGAATTATTTAGCCACTCAATATGCCATGATTTAGCCATTTAATATGCCAGGATTTAGCCATTCAATATGCCAGGATTCCCCCCCCCCCCCCAATATGCCATTTAATATGCCAGGATTTTGCCCCCCAATATGCCATTTAATATGCCAGGATTTTGCTCTCAATATGCAAGGATTTTCCTCCCAATATGCCATTTAATATGCCAGGATTTTTCCACCCCAATATGCCATTTAATATGCCAGGATTTTGCTATCAATATGCCAGGATTTTGACCCCCAATATGCCAGGATTTTGACCCCCAATATGCCATTTAATATGCCAGGATTTTGCCCCCAATATGCCATTTTATATGCCAGGATTTTGCCCCCCAATATGCCATTTAATATGCCAGGATAGAGCCAATTAATATGCCAGGATTTTGACCTCCAATATGCCAGGATTTTGCCCCCCAATATGCCATTTTATATGCCAGGATTTTGCCCCCCAATATGCCATTTAATATGCCAGGATAGAGCCAATTAATATGCCAGGATTTTGACCTACAATATGCCAGGATTTTGACCCCCAATATGCTATTTAATATGCCAGGATTTTGCCCCCCCCCCCCCCCAATACGCCATTTAATATGCCAGGATTTTGCTCTCAATATGCCAGGATTTTGACCCCCAATATGCCAGGATTTTGCCCCTCAATATGCCAGGATTTTGACCCCCAATACGCCATTTAATATGCCAGGATTTTGCCCCCAATATGCCATTTAATATGCCAGGATTTTGCCCCCCAATATGCCATTTAATATGCCAGGATTTTGACCCCCAAAATGCCATTTAATATGCCATGATTTTGACCCCCAATATGCCATTTAATAAGACAGGATTTTGACCCCAATATGCCATTTAATATGCCAGGATTTTGCCCCCCAATATGCCATGTATTATGCCAGGATAGAGACAATTAATATGCCAGGATTTTCCCCTCAATATGCCATTTAATATGCCAGGATTTTGACCTCCAATATGCCAGGATTTTGACCTCCGATATGACAGGATTTTGCCCCTCAATATGCCAGGATTTTGCCCCCAATATGCCATGATTTTGACCCCCAAAATGCCATTTAATATGCCATGATTTTGACCCCCAATATGCCATTTAATATGACAGGATTTTGCCCCCAATATGCCATTTAATATGACAGGATTTTGCCCCCCAATATGCCATTTATTATGCCAGGATAGAGCCAATTAGTATGCCAGGATTTCCCCCTCAATATGCCATTTAATATGCCAGGATTTTGACCTCCAATATGCCAGGATTTTGACCTCCAATATGACAGGATTTTGCCCCTCAATATGCCAGGATTTTGCCCCCAATATGCCATTTAATATGCCAGGATTTTGCCCCTCCAATATACCATGTAATATGCCAGGATTTTGTCCCCCAATATGCCATTTAATATGCCAGGATAGAGCCAATTAATATGCTAGGATTTTGCCCCTCAGCATGCTCGTTATGCCACACTCCTCTAACCCTTCCCCCGCCAGTACTTACCTCTTTGCTGCTGTCTCCCGGTGCAGGTCCGTGGCTGTGACGGAAGCGTTGTGTGCTCCCCTCCAGCCGCGCGGATCAATAAAGTTTGTTTATTGATCCACGCGGCTGGAGGGAAGCACACAACGCTTTCCTCACAGCCATGGACCTGCACCGGAGACGGCAGCAAGGAGGTACGTTTTTGATTTTTTTGTTTGAATGCAGGGGGTGCCAGCAGCACGGGTGATGCCACTGATTTAGTCTATTGGGTAAAGTGATTACAGATATAGCTCCAAGGCTTCTCTCAATATTTCCCATTGATCTTTAAGAAGTTCGCTCAGAATATATAAATTATTTGCCTTCGCAAATTCTTGTAAAATTTGCTTTACAACAAAAAGCTTTTAAAATGTTTTCTATTTTAAACAGCTCTAAGATCTGTATCCTAATTAATACATTTTTTTTAAATGATTTTTAGTTTTTTTCATTTATACATCCTTACATGGTAGCCATATGGAATGATATTTATATGTAGATATACAAAGTGAAAAAAAGGTATGAATAAAATAATATAATTTTGACATTTGTTGTTATTTTGGCACCTTTCTGTATTTTTAATGGCAAGTCGTATAATATTATTTAAAAATAACTCTGGTGCCTGACTAGTGACAAACTTCATTGTTTCCATTACCTATGTTACTACTGCTGCACAGTGACAACCAACTATGTTGTCATGCATTTGATTTTTCCAGATAAACATATGTACATGCATTAAATCTGCATATTCTTTATTCAATAACGGAAATCTTTGTATAAACAGAGCAAGATTACATAGGTAGCCTATTTATAGAGTCAAATACAGTTTTAACGGTACTGGGACAAGTAATGGATATCCAGTGACGTTAAAGGAAGACTACACCTTGTTTAACCCTTGCTTCCTTGAAGGTGTTAATAGATACACGCGCGTTTACTATCTGCTGTGTCTCACATGCGAGTCACAGCAGTTCCTGGTTGTCCGTGCTCGCCCCACTCTGACTGCCAAATGCTAGGGAGTCTCGCTGCTAGTGCAGAGAGAGACCCTCATTTTTGCATGGGATCAGTAGGGGGACCTAGTTAAAGTCCACCCTGCTGATCCCATGCAAAAACAAGGAACCGTAGAGAGAGCTGGTCACTGACCAGATAGCTGCCTGCTTCCTATGGAAACATGGAAGCTGTCAGTCAGAGGATAAACTGGCGTGTACTATCAAAAGTACATGCCAGTTCATCCACACAATAGGAACAACTAACATTTCACTTGTGCTTCTATATTAGAAGCACAAGTGAAAAGTCATTTTTAGAGTTCTTTTAACTCACCATGTGCAGGGTCATATTTATTACTTTATAAATGTATTCTACAAACACCCTTAACAAAAAAAAAAAAAAAATTGGGGCTGAGGGCAAAATGCAGGGTGAAGCATTTGAAAAGAAAGAAAATAGTGAGGGGATAGAGCCCTTTTTCTTTGTAGATGTAGCCGCAATATAACTTATGGGTAGGTAAAAGTGATGGATAAATCCGTACTTAAGATTCATTGGGTAGCAGATACATTATTAAAAATATATATGGAAAACATCATACAAGTCAGAAACCATGCTTTCCCCACATAAATTCCTAATTTACAGTGCTATCACCACTGCAAGGGATTCTGGGCAGGCATATCCATTTTATACATGGACTCCTTGAAGCATATGGGTATCGTTATCTTGTACTCCCCAAGCCTCATACGCAAAATGGCAGTAACCAAGTAAGTCACAAACACCTTATTTTTAAGGATATAATGATGTCAGTATAAAATAAGTGAGGATTTCAAAAGAATTTGTGGTGAATAAATTGAACTAGTAATTATAATTGCTGTACACTGTTTTATTCTAGTGTTATTGAGGAGAATGTATATGCTGTTTAAATCTGTTCATTTATAGATTCAAAGTCTATTTCAATTCTAGAATATCAGAGCAAAATAAGTTAATTAGAAGCATTTAAAAACATATACATTAAAAAATATAATAAAACCTTTGTGTCCAACTTGGACATACTAGCCACATTTTGTTTCCTTGTTTCATTAACGTTTTAGATTTGTATACTTTATTATTTGTGTTTCTGTAAGGAAAATAAAATGTAATTTTAACATTTTCATGAATTTTTAACCATTCTAACCTTACTATAAAAATTGTGTGGTTTTGAATAGAACTTACAATTTACACCACTTAATTATACATGAGGATATATAGATTGTTGCATGTTTTTTACGTGGCAATTAAAAGGCACAGTATTAATAGTTATCATTATTTTTATGGTTTAGTTACACAATTTCAAAATATTTTTCCTTTTTATTAAGAAATATTCTAATGTAAAACTAAATCCCTGAAATGGCACAACCAAGATAAACAATATTTGAGATTTCCTTAACCCCTTAAGGACAGAGCCTTTGAAACATTTTTGTCCTTTCTGGACAATGGCTATTTTAACATTTCTGTGCTGTTTGTGTTTAGCAGTAATTTTCTTCTTCGTCATTTGCTGTACCCACACATATTATATATTGTTTTTATCGGGACAAAAAGGGCTTTCTATGGATGCCATATTTTTGATCATATCTTATCATATTATTAAAAAAAAATAATAAAATATGGTAAAAAAAAAAAAAACACACAAATTTCTTTGTTTTTATTTGAAACAACTTCTCCTCATCGACAATAGCGAACGAAAAAACATGCTAAATAGATTCTACTATTTCTCCTGAGTACAGGGATACCACCCATGCATAGGTTTGTTGGGTTGTTTAGGGGCTAAAATGCCAAATTTGTGAGGTGCAGTTTTTTGTTTTCCAACTTGAAATTTTTACATTCAGACCGCCTGCACCCATGTCCCATTTGGGACATATTTGAAACCAGACAGTGTATTTTACCCCATCAACCCATATATTTTTTAAAAGTAGACACCCTAGGCTATCTCAAATGGTGGTATTTTAACACTTTCCATGCACTAATTCTACCACCAGCCTTTGTCAAAGTTTGTGGTAGTAATTTTTTTGTGTTTTTTTTTCACAAACCTTGTACTTCAGACATGAATTTACAGATTTTGGTATGTGTCACTGCCAAATAACACCCCAATAAGTGTTCAGCAACATCTCTTGAGTACAGGGATACCCCCCATGCATAGGTTTGTTGGATTGTTTGGGGGTTAAAAGGCCAAATTTGGGAGGTGAAGTTTTTGGTTTTCCAATTTGAAATTTTGACATGCAGACAGCCTGCACCCATGTCCCATTTGGGACATATTTGAAACCAGCCAGTGTATTTTACCACATCAACCCATATATTTTTTTAAACTAGACACCCTAGGCTATCTCAAATGGTGGTATTTTTACACTTTCCATGCACTAATTCTACCACCAGCCTTTGTCAAAGTTTGTGGTAGTAATTTTTTTGTGTTTTTTTTTCACAAACCTTGTACTTCAGACATGAATTTACAGATTTTGGTATGTGTCACTGCCAAATAACACCCCAATAAGTGTTCAGCAACATCTCTTGAGTACAGGGATACCACCCATGCATAGGTTTGTTGGGTTGTTTGGGGGGTAAAAGGCCAAATTTGGTAGGTGCAGTTTTTGGTTTTCCAAATTGAAATTTTGACATGCAGACCGCCTGCACCCATGTCCCATTTGGGACATATTTGAAACCAGCCAGTGTATTTTACCCCATCAACCCATATATTTTTTAAAAGTAGACACCCTACGCTATTTCAAATGGTGGTATTTTAACACTTTCCATGCACTAATTCTACCACCAGCCTTTGTCAAAGTTTGTGGTAGTAATTTTTGTGTGTTTTTTTTTCACAAATATTGTATTTTAGACATAAATTCACAGATTTTGGTATGTGTCACTGCCAAACAATAACCCAATATGTGTTCAACAACATCTCCTGAGTAAAGGGATACCACCCATGCATAGGTTTGTTGGGTTGTTTGGGGGCTAAAAGTGCCACATTGTGAAGGTGCGCATTTTCAACTTGGAATATTGACGTGTAGCCAGCCTGAGCCCATCTTTCATTTGGGACTTTTTTTTAAAGTAGGACAGTGTATTTTACCCCAAAAAGTATATATTTTGTAAAAGTAGACACCCTAGGCTATTTTAAATGGTGTTATTTTAACACTTTCCATGCACCAATTCTACCACCAGCCTTTGTCAAAGTTTGTGGTAGTCATTTTATTGTGTATTTTTTCCCACATACATTGTACTTTAGACACAAATTCACATATTTCGGTATGTGTCACTGACAAACAATACCACAATATATGTTCAGCAACATCTCCCGAGCACAGGGATACCACCCATGCATAGCTTTGCCAGCTTTGTTGGGTGTTGAAAGGCTACATTTGAGAGGTGCGCTTTTTGATTTTCAAACTTGCAATTTGAACATGTAGAGCAAGGAAGGGGTTAATAGCTCTTATAAGAGCCTTTGTAGTACTGTACAAAAAAATTAACCCCTAAAAATGCACAGACAAGAAAAAATGTTCTGCTGTGCAGTGATCAGTGGCAGGGAAGGGGTTAATACACTACACTATACAAAGGGTATGGCTTTTATAAAAGCCCTTGGGACTCACAATTTTTTAACATTTAATTTAATTTATTACAATTAAAAAATTATGTTATACAGATCTGTCTCTTTCCCTCACTAAAACTCAAGTGAGGAGAGGGAGGCAGATCCATATGGGTCAGAACAATATTTACCAATATTGATCGAACCAGACGAATGGTGATGCTCATCTGAGAAATCACCAAACCACCTTTGCCACTGATCGGCTGTTACTGATCGCTATACACGTGTTCAGACAGCTTCAAAAGGAATACACGTAATCCCCTAGTGGGTATAATTAACCCCTAGCGAGTCTGACAAAAAAAATGCTGATAGCAAAAAAAAAATCTTTCTGCGACTAGATTGCTCCATATGCGCTGCTTAGGCAGTGACCATATGCACTGCTTAGGCAGTGACCATATGTGCTGCTTAGGAAGTGATATACGGCAAGGAAGGGGTTAATAGCTCTTATTTTAAAATTTTTTACGTTAAACGTAGTCCCCTAGCGGGTATAATTAACACGTGACGGGTGTAATAAAAAAGTTTTAAAAAAATTAAAAATGCTTCTGCAGCAAGATTGCTGCATTTGCGTCAGATCTCTGCTTAGGCAGTGATCTACAGCAAGAAAGGGGTTAATCTCTCTTAAAAGAGCTTTTTTTTATACTGTAATGAATTACAGTAAAAAAAATTAACCCCTAAAAAATGCACAGACAGCAAAAAATGTGCTGCTGTGTATGATCACTGCGTACACAGCGATCAATGGCAGGGAAGGGGTTAAATGGCTTTTATAAAAGCCCTTGGTGTTTAAAATTTTATTAAATATTTGTTTTATTATTTTATTTTTATTTTTTACTTTATCTGATCTGTCTCTCTCCCTTACTAAAACTAGTAAGGTGAGGGAGGCAGATCAATACTTGTCAAAGGCAATATTTGCTAATATTGCCTTTGACTGTATGGTAAGTGCTCATCAGAGCACTTACCATACATGCCTGCACACAGATCACATAGATCTGTTGTGCCGGCATCGATTGGCTCCCCCTAGAGCATCGGAAGTGAAATACTTTCACTTCCGATGCTCTTGCCATTAGAAGGGAAGCGCTGCCTGTACCGGCAGCGTTCCCTTCTACTGAACCGATGGGGTCGCTCAGGAGAGCGACCACCATCGGTTCTGGGGAGCATCAAGGTGTTGTTAAGTGCCTCGCTGGCGAGGCACTTTAACAACACCGGAGATGCTTAGAAAGCGAACGATCGTTCGCTTTCTAAGCACATGTGTGCAGCGGGCGCAGCCATTTTTAAATGGCTGCTACGATCACTCCGTGGAGTGATCGTAGCGCGCCCCTGCACATTTGGGGGGTGTTGCACAATGCCTCTACCTAGAGGCATTGTAGCAACACCGTTAGAGTAAAGAAAGCGACCGCTGGTCGCTTTCTTTACTCAGTTTAGTGCATGACGTGCCAGGCACGTCACCTGTCGGCAAGTCCTCGATTTGCCGTGACGTGCCTGGCACGTCATCTGTCGTTAAGGGGTTAACCCCTTCCCGCTTGTAGGACGTTCTATGCTGTCTTTCTTTTTAGTGCCTAGAGGCTAGTAGGACGGCATAGAACCTCCTATACTAAAACAACTCATCACAGCCCCCCACAATGAGCTGTGTGTGGATCCAGCTGCAGGGACTTGCAGCGGGGTCCCCACTGTCACTATGACACATAAAATGTAGTTGACACTCAAAGTGAGCGTCGGCTACATTGTACTGTAAAAAGCTGCAGGCCGGTATAGACCTTCCATAAACAAATTTAAGTTTGAATATGTTATATAATAAAGAGCAAGATTACATAGGGAGCCTATTTATAAAGTCAGATACAGGTTTAATGGTACTGGGGCAAAGAATGGATATCCATTACATGCGAGACACAGTAGTTCCTGGTTGTGTGTGTTCGCCCCACTCTGACTGCCGAATGCGAGGGTCTCTTGCCACTAGCGCAGAGAGAGCTCCTTGTTTTTGCATGGGATCAGCAAGAGGACCTAGTTAAAGTCCACCCTGCTGATCCCATGCAAAAACGAGGGGCCGTAGAGAGAGCCGGTCGCCGGTTGTGTCCAACTTCAACATACTAGCCACATTTTGTTTCTCTCTTAACATTTTAGATTTGTATACTTTATCATTTTTGTTTCTGTAAGGAAATAAAATGTAATTTGACGTTGGCAGGTGGGCTCATCCTCTCATGGCCATTGGAGGTAACTAAAAAACCTCCATTTGTTTAATAATACATAGGGATAAAGGAGAGAGCGCAGGTAACTTGTTTTTCTTTGTTTTTTACTATAAATATTTAACCATTCTAACCTTACTATAGAAATTGTGTGGTTTTGAATAGAACTGCCCATTTACACTACTTAATTATACATGAGGATATGTAGCTTGTTGCATGTTTTCTATGTGGCAATTAAAAGGCACAGTATTAATAGTTAACTTTTTATAGTTTATTTACACAATTTCAAAATATTTTTCCTTTTTTATTAAGAAATATCGATAAAGCAAGCACTCCTGTTAAAAGGGAAGATAGCTGATTAATATAGATCAAAGTTACTGTAAAAAAAAAATCTGCATTTGCTTTAGTTCTGTACACTTAATTATACCATAGTTGCCAACGGGACAGTCCCGTGAAAACTAAGATTGTCCCGGGGAATCCTCATCCCTGGGACAATCCCGGCAATTTGCGCAGTTTTAGCGCGATCGTGGGTCACGTGATGTCATTGCGCGACATCACGTGACCCGCGCAGTTTAGTCTATGTGAGTCCTGCCACATGGTCTGCTGGAAGCAGGCAGGATGCGTGTGACAAAGCTGGTACAGGCTGATGTGAGCTCAGCTCACAGAGTTTTTCTTTTTAAAATTTAGTCAATAGAAACAAACCTTTTGCCGGTGCACGGAGGACACATGGAGCATGTGAGTACTGGGGAAGTGGGGAGGAGGGTGGTGACATATTACTGGGGCATCAGGCTGGGCATATTACTGGGCAATTAAACTGTGGCATATTACTGGGCAATTAATCTGTGGAATATTACTGGGGGATCAGGCCGGGCATATTACTGGGCAATGAATCTGTGGCATATGATTGGGGGATAAGGCCGGGCATATTACTGGGCAATTAAACTGTGGCATATTACTGGGGGATCAGGCTGAGCATATTACTGGGCAATTAAACTGTGGCATATTACCGGGGCATAAGGCTGGGCATATTACTGGGCAATTAAACTGTGGCATATTACTGGGTAATTAAACTGTGGCATATTACTGGGCAATTAAACTGTGGCATATTACTGGGCAATTAGGCTGGGCATATTACTGGGCAATTAAACGGTGGCACATTACTGGGCAATTAGGCTGGGCATATTACTGGGCAATTAAACTGTGGCATATTACTGGGAAATTAAACTGTGGCATATTACTGGGGGATCAGGCTGGACATATTACTGGGCAATTAAACTGTGACATATTACTGGGCAATTAGGCTGGGCATATTACTGGGCAATTAGGCTGGGCATATTACTGGGCAATTAGGCTGGGCATATTATTGGGCAATTAAACTGTGGCATATTACTGGGCAATTAAACTGGCATATTACTGGGCAATTAAACTGTGGAATATTACTGGGGGATCAGGCCGGGCATATTACTGGGCAATGAATCTGTGGCAAATGACTGGGGGATAAGGCCGGGCATATTACTGGGCAATTAAACTGTGGCATATTACTGGGGGATCAGGCTGAGCATATTACTGGGCAATTAAACTGTGGCATATTACCGGGGCATAAGGCTGGGCATATTACTGGGCAATTAAACTGTGGCATATTACTGGGCAATTAAACTGTGGCATATTACTGGGCAATTAGGCTGGGCATATTACTGGGCAATTAGGCTGGGCATATTACTGGGCAATTAAACTGTGGCATATTACTGGGAAATTAAACTGTGGCATATTACTGGGGGATCAGGCTGGGCATATTACTGGGCAATTGAACTGTGACATATTACTGGGCAATTAGGCTGGGCATATTACTGGGCAATTAGGCTGGGCATATTATTGGGCAATTAAACTGTGGCATATTACTGGGCAATTAAACTGTGTAATATTACTGGGGGATCAGGTTGGGCATAATACTGGGCAATTAGGCTGGGTATATTACTGGGCAATTAGGCTGGGCATATTGTTGGGCAATTAAACTGTGGCATATTACTGGAGGATCTGGCTGGGCATATTACTGGGCAATTGAACTGTGACATATTACTGGGCAATTAGGCTGGGCATATTACCGGGCAATTAGGCTGGGCATATTATTGGGCAATTAAACTGTGGCATATTACTGGGCAATTAAACTGGCATATTACTGGGCAATTAAACTGTGTAATATTACTGGGGGATCAGGCCAGGCATATTACTGGGCAATTAAACTGTGGCATATTACTGGGCAATTAATCTGTGGAATATTACTGGGGGATAAGGCCGGGCATATTACTGGGCAATTAAACTGTGGCATATTACTGGGGGATCAGGCTGAGCATATTACTGGGCAATTAAACTGTGGCATATTACCGGGGCATAAGGCTGGGCATATTACTGGGCAATTAAACTGTGGCATATTACTGGGTAATTAAACTGTGGCATATTACTGGGTAATTAAACGGTGGCATATTACTGGGCAAATAAACTGTGGCATATTACTGGGCAATTAAACTGGCATATTACTGAGCAATTAAACTGTAGCATATTACTGGGCAATTAGGTTGGGCATATTACTGGGCAATTAGGCTGGGTATATTACTGGGCAATTAGGCTGGGCATATTGTTGGGCAATTAAACTGTGGCATATTACTGGAGGATCTGGCTGTGGCATATTACTAGGCAATCAGGCTGTGGCATATTAATGGCCAGGCTAATAGTGGCATATTAATGGTCAGGCTAATAGTGGCATATTAATCGGAACATTGACTCTTGATATGGTGATTTGTGGGGCAAAATAACATGTACTATGAGGCTAAGTGTCACTGTGGCGTGTTCTGCAGGGGCAAAGTTACACTGTGGTATGTTCTGGGGGGCAAATTGACATTGTGGCATGCCAAAATGTGTGGGTGCAAAGTGCTGTGGGTGCTGAATGGTGCTGTGTTAAGTTCTTTAGGTGCAATGTGGGTGCAGATAAATGAAATAATTCAAAATGCATATTTAAACCTCTTGGGGCTAAAGTGTCTAATACGAAGATCCATCTCATTTCTGCATGGCCTAATTTTTTGGCTTTATCCCCACCTCGCCAGTGTGTTTTAGGTTTATCGATAGCTGCAAATCGAAGCAGGGAGGGGTCTTTTTTATGTGTAGTAGAGAAATGATGGGATACACTGTGTTTTTCGTATCCATTTTTATTATTTCTAATATGTTCCCCTATGCGGGTTTTGAGGGTCCTAGACGTCCTACCGATATAATATAATCCACATGGGCATGTCAGCATATATATTACCCCACTCGATTCACAGGTAATAATATCGGTATGGGGATTTTTAAATGTGCATATAGTTTTCTCCTGTGTTCTATCACTTTCTTTACATGCTAAGCTTGTTTTGCGTCTATGAAACCCCACTATATCACCAAACATATACCTATCCATTTGTTGGGTTTAGTTTGTTTTTAAAAAAAAACTCTTACTTAGATGGCTCTTTAAACTTGGAGCACCTCTGTATATAATTCGAGGATGTGTACTTAGAAAGGGCTGGAGGTCTGGATCTTGTAACAGTAGAGTAGTTGAGTTGTCACTTTGAGCAATATTGTTACCACGCATTGACACTAACCCTCCCAAGTCATGGCCCCTGCATCCCATGTTGATGCAGCATGTTGGGAGGTATGTAGATCAGAACTTTTGACTGTAGCTTTTGTTTCCCAGTGCTTTTTGCAGTCCTGTCTTATAACAGATATGGCATGATGTCTCTTGCACACATAGGAATCAATTTACATGTATGCAATAATAAGCTAAAGAATGGAATAACATAGTTTACACACAGTAATCTTTGCATAGCCTGTGTCCTATGTTGGAACAATTAGATAATTAAATGTATTAACAGGTTCAGTTTTTACATACTTGTTTGAACTAAAAAATTATTTTCATCTTTCTATTATTGCGAAAAGTCAATTAGACCAAAGTTTTAGTTGCCATGTCTGTGACCGGTGAGCTATTATGATTGAATGCTGATAGCGTGACAGTTTCAGTTTTAGAAGGGACATTTGGAAAAAGAATTGACAAACTGACTAGTTAAACTTGATGAATGTGTAATCTATTTTCTTTATCTTCATAATCAATTATGTCAGTGGTGCCTTCAATATCCAGATTAATTTATGGCCACTTTATTAATTTTAATTACTCCACAGAAGCTCATTATCCCTGGAGAGAAAACTAAATTAGCAAAATGAATAACATGGCAAGTCAAAAATATTATATATTAATATAAGTTAAACAGCTGTTATATAGTAGGCAGAAAACAAACTGTTCTATGTATTATGTTATGGCCACATGTAAAGTTATTTCAGTAGACTAGAAACTTGGTCAACAAACTGGGTAAAAAAACAAGGAGACTTTGAATGAAACAAATTAAATCACATAATATGTATGTATGTGTACATAGGCTTATCATGCTTTTTTCCTGTTTGATTATCCTACGTAACACTCAACTAGAGTTGGCCCTGATTGCTCCCTGCAATATAAAAGTTAAATTTTGGTTCAAAATGTTTGGCTTGATGCTGAAAAAAATATCCCTTAAATTCTATATTTATCATTTGTTATTGCTAAGGCGATTCACAAACTATATTATGCTCATTTGTCGATAGAGACTTCCTGAAATTCAATTACAGTTTGGCTAAAATGTCTAAAAGTTCAGTCCTCTGTGCGGAGTAAATGTGGCCTAAGTAGTGTTGCCACCTGGCAGGTATTATACTGGAAGGCCAGTAAAAAATTGGCTTGAGGCCAATGTTAAGTCTATGGAGGCAGTAGCATGGCCAGTATTTTTTTTTTGTAGAAAAGGTGGCAACCCTAGGCCTAAGAGATAAACAGAGATGGATATATTCCTAAAATGGTTATGGTTTAAAACTCATTTAACATTATGACCACTGACAGGTGGCAAACCAGCAGAGGCAGTGTGATGCTTTGGACAATTTTCTTCTGGGAAACCTTGGGTCTTGTCATTCATGTGGATGTTACTTTGACATGTACCATGTACCTATACATTGTTGCAGACCATGTACACCCTTTCATGGAAACAGTATTCCCTGATGACATTGGCCTCTTCAAGCAGGATAATTCACTGTGCCACAAAGCAAAAATAGTTCAGGAATGGTTTGAAGGAACACAACAACAAGTTAAAGGTGTTGACTTGGCCACCAAATTCCCTAAATCTCAATCCAATCAAGCATCTGTGGAATGTGCTGTACAAAAGTCTGATCTATGGAGCCCCTACCTCACAACTTGCAGGACTTAAAGGATATCGTGGGATGATCACTAGATAGGGAGGGGGGAGACACAGTGCAGATGGAGGTGCATACCATAATTGATGCTTATCAATAAACGGCGATAACCCATGTTTCTTTTGCTGTGCTATGATTTTGCTTTTTTCTATGTGTTAAGTACATGCAGTACTAGTAGTTTCAAGAAGTTTTGTTTATTTCTACTAAATAAGTAAAAATAGATGCCATTTTCCTCTCTATGCCCCTCTTACACAAATAAAGACAAATTGCCTAAGGTTAAAGTAATATGTCTTGGCTCTTTCCACCTCAAATTGTAATAATCTAAACTAAATTGGTCATTTTGCAACTTTAATTTTCCAGAAAAATTAGTCAGTAACTTTTCTTTACAACATCATTACAACATCTTTGTCATTAATAATGAGACCTGTAATACTGTATTTTTGTTCCCTGTCTACAGATTGTATACAGCTCTTTGTCCTAAAATATACTACCTAAAGTTACCGTCTAGCTTACAGTTTCTATACTCTTCATACTTACATCATTAATAAGTCCCTCTATTGTCTACATGGGACGGGAATCTCCCTCTTCATGTCCAATATTGTTGACGTCAAAACTGCCTAATATATTTTATCTACAAAATGGTTGCCCTCATTCTCAAACTAAATTTACTAAAACTACCCATGACCTCACACTCCTTTATCACAAGGCCACTTTCATAAGAATAAAGCATACTCCTTAACTATATTTTTCTTCCTACTGTATTAAAAGGGTGAGGTCATTGTCTTCATTGACAAGCCTCATGGGTTAGTGGTATAAAACATTATTGTGAAACAGCAAATTTTGAAAAAGGCGGTTTCACTTGATTTCCTGATTCAGGTTTGTAATAGTTACTTCAGTCTTTGCTGGCCTATATTTCATGATAGATGGGGCTACCTTGATTTAGTGTACACGTGTAAAATACTTGTGAATATTAGGCAACTGTTAGATTACCGTATTTGCTCGATTATAAGACGACCCTGATTATAAGACGACTCCCCAAACTTTGGATATTCCTTTAGGAAAAAAACTAGAATCCTGAATATAAGACTACTTTATAGGAAAAAAGTTAAACTTGTATATATTCACGTGTAAATTGCTTTTTTAATAAAAAAATTATATAAAAAAATGCATTTCTTGTTTTTATTTCCTTTTATGTGCCAATGCTGCCTCTCTCTTTCCCTTGCCCCCAGCTTTGTCTCTCTCCCCCTCCCTTTGACTCCCCCCTCGCCTCTGTCTCTTCCCCCCCTTGTTTCTCTCTTCCCCCTCCCTCCCCTTGTTGCTCTGTCCCCCCTCCCTCTGTCTCTTCCCCCCCTTGTTGCTCTGTCTCTTCCCCCCTCCCTCCCCTTGTTGCCCTGTCTCTTCCCCCTCCCCTGTCTCTCTACCCCCCTCCCTCCCCCGTCTCTCTGCCCCCCTCCCTCCCCCGTCTCTCTGCCCCCTCCCTCCCCCTTAACTGTAACTAGATCCCTGGTGGCTAGTGGGGGCAGCCGGGGGATGTCTGCACGATACGTGGGCAGCGGAGGATCACAGAAGTCCCGGCGGTCGTGCCTGGCGGCAGCAGGGGGGTCTGCGCTCATCGCGCAGACATCCCCTGCTGTTAGAGAGGGGGATCCAGGTTCCCTGCAGCTCTGCTGGGGACCTGGCTTGCTGTTTTATAATCTGACCTCAATTTGAGGTCAGATTATAAGACGACCTCGATTATAAGACGAGGTGGATATTTCAGAATTTTTTTTTTTCATCATCTTTATAATACATTTCAGTTGTTTAATATAATAACACACATTCCACATCTGCCCATGGGAGGTATATTTTATGTGTTGTATCCCAATACATAGGAATCAATGATCATTCCACTACAAATCTATTCTGTGACTTCTACATTGGCTGGACACTTTTCAGGCTTGCCAACCTTATTCTCAATTTTCTCCAAAGTTTCCTTGGTTTAAAATGGGGTCATGGGATTCCTCCCTAATGAGCATAGAAATAATGTGATGATAAAATAAAAGCCACATTTTTTAATGCTAGACAATATGGAACTCTACAACAGTTGCTGTGTGCAAAAAAACATCTATCAACATGAAAAGGACACAATAAAAGTATATCCACCAGAATAATGCTTTGCAAATTGCTCTTCATATGAATGTTGTAATAAAAACATATGATGCACAAAGGCTATTGTCAATACTCACGCTTCTAAAATGACATATATTAAAGGAATTTAAATATGTTAAATATATACTTGTATCCTACTTAAATGCGCATTTATGGCATTTACGTCACCATTTAGAAAAAAGAGCCAATGTTCATGGTCTTTGCATTGAAATTCTCGAATAATGAAAAGCTTTTAAGCATAACCTATCTTCAGTGAGTCGAGTACAGAGATCTACCAAGCTCATTAGACACATTCCTCTATCTGATTATTGTTGTGGATTCAACTGTTATCTTCCATTCGATGCAAATTTAAAATGTGATTTCAGCTCCTATTGTTGGTTTGAAAAAGACCAGTTTTAATTAAAGACTCCTCATGGTTATGCGAATAGTATGAATATATATTCCAAACCACAATCAGATGACAGAGTTATTTTCCCTATAGTGTGAATTTGCCACTCAGTAGGAGAAGCAGTAAGTTTTTCATATAAATTTACTGCAGCAATACCAGGAGGAATGAACTGGTACATACACCGCTCTCTTGTCCCTGGGAAGATAAGTGGTTTGTTTATCAGAACCAAACAGAAACTCCTGTGGTGAAAGCAACATAAAAAAGACTTATGTTCAATAGGAGGATGTTAAAGGCTAATTTCTCAACAAAACAAATACACGTAAACCCATGACTCTTTTCTAGATTTCTTCCACTGGCCATTTCTCAACGATTATACATATAAATAAACAAACTTAGTGCATATAAACACATAATGCATGGATGTGTATGACATCAACTAAGTAGAACTGTTTGCTATTTGAAGCACAATCCTTTAGTAATATAATGTGGTTAGTATTGGTGTTTTCAGATTGTGTGGAATCACACTTGTACTACAGTTTTGGGTTTGTTTTTTATAGATTCTAAACAGTCTAGGAAATTGTTATGTTACAGGTTGAATATCTCCTCCAAAATGCTTGAGGCCAGAAGTATTTTGGTTAACAAGTCATTTCGAAGAATGGATCATTTTCACCAATAACAAATATTAAAGCCTCTCAGCACTTACGAAATACAGTAGTATTAATGCAAATACTGTATAAAACAAATCAATATATTTTACTGTGACATAGTTGTGAAGTGAGGCATCATTGTGAACCTGCCACTGGTGCATCAGGTCTGCACACGTGCCAGTGTATTAGCCTTTGTGGGCGTGAGGGAATCTGAGCTTGCATGGAAAGTCTATATCACATCTTAACCACTTCGCGACAATGGACGTGTCAGGCACGTTGAGCCAGAAACTCTGTCTCCTACAATGGACGTGTCTGACACTAGCGTTTTTCACGAAATATCGGTTCTGGGGCACCCACGATCACTCCACGGAGCGATTGTGGGCGCTATGTTGCAGGAGCAGCATGCTACTGCAATATGGCTGTGCCCTCTTGTGGGTAGAGCTTCGGAAGTGAAAAAAAATTCACTTCCGACGCTCTGATGCTGTTGCTACTTAATTAGCTAAAATCTAGGGTTAGGGTTAAAATACAGTGGATATAAAAATTCTACACACCCCTGTTAAAATGTCAGGTTTCTGTTCTGTAAAAAAATGAGACAAAGATAGATAATTTTAGAACTTTTTCCACCTTTAAAGTGACCTATAAACTGTACAACTCAATTGAAAAACAAACTGAAATCTTTTAGATAGAGGGAAGAAAAAATATAAAAATAAAATAATGTGGTTGCATAAGTGTGCACACCCTCTTATAACTGGGGATGTAGCTGTGTTCAGAATTAAGCAATCACATTCCAAATCATGTTAAATAGGAGTCGGCATACACCTGCCATCATTTAAGGTGCCTCTGATGAACCCCAAATAAAGTTCAGCTGCTCTAGTTGGTCTTTCCTGAAATTTTCTTAGTCGCATCCCACAGCAAAAGCCATGGTCCACAGAGAGCTTCCAAAGCATCAGAGGGATCTCATTGTTAAAAGGTATCAGTCAGGAGAAGGGTGCAAAAGAATTTCCAAGGCATTAGATATACCATGGAACACAGTGAAGACAGTCATCATCAAGTGGAGAAAATATGTCACAACAGTGACATTACCAAGAACTGGAGCTTCCTCCAAAATTGATGAAAAGACGAGAAGAAAACTGGTCTGGGAGGCTACCAAGAGGCCTACAGCAACATTAAAGGAGCTGCAGGAATATCTGGCAAGAACTGGCTGTGTGGTACATGTGACAACAATCTTCCGTATTCTTCATATGTCTGGGCTATGGGGTAGAGTGGCAAGACGAAAGCCTTTTCTTACGAAGAAAAACATCCAAGCCAGGCTACATTTTGCAAAAACACATCTGAAGTCTCCCAAAAGCATGTGGGAAAAGGTGTTATGGTCTGATGAAACCAAGGTTGAACTTTTTGGCCATAATTCCAAAAGATATGTTTGGCACAAAAACAACACTGCACATCACCAAAAGAACACCATACCCACAGTGAAGCATGGTGGTGGCAGCATCATTCTTTGGGGCTGTTTTTCTTCAGCTGGAACTGGGGCCTTAGTTAAGATAGAGGGAATTATGAACAGTTCCAAATACTAGTCAATATTGGCACAAAAACTTCAGGCTTCTGCTAGAAAGCTGAACATGAAGAGGAACTTCATCTTTCAGCATGACAACGACCCAAAGCATACATCCAAATCAACAAAGGAATGGCTTCACCAGAAGAAGATTAAAGTTTTGGAATGGCCCAGCCAGAGCCCAGACCTGAATCCGATTGAAAATCTGTGGGGTGATCTGAAGAGGGCTGTGCACAGGAGATGCCCTCGCAATCTGACAGACTTGGAGTGTTTTTGCAAAGAAGAGTGGGCAAATCTTGCCAAGTCAAAATGTGCCATGCTGACTCATACCCAAAAAGACTGAGTGCCAGGGGCGTTGCTAGGTCTCCAAAAGATCTGGGGCTGGAGCCCATGATAGATTTGATAGAAGTGGAGTAAATAAGCTTACATGCTTAGGCGGCATACAGACTGATATAATTGACGCCAATGAACAATAGGTATATATGGGTATATATCAGGGCTCAATAAATCCTGGGCACCAGGTAATTATACCTGGCGCCTGGTTATTGTTGTCCCTGCATGGTGCCTGCATTTTATTTATTTATTTATCCAGCGCAGCGCGAGGGAGCATTGTGTGCACTGGCTGCACAGTCTTATAGTGTCCGAGCACTGAGTGTGCTCAGCAGGGCTAGAAACAACAGCAGGGCACAGACCAGGCTAGAATGAGGTATAGCAGCCAGGGGGATATATTGATAGATGCACTTTTTTTTTTTATCGTAAACAACATTACTCACATTACTCAAAGTTACACTTATACACATAAATACACAGCCACAAATACACACTTGCACAATTACACATACATACACACACCCTTTTCACACAACCCAATTACACACACTTGTATGTGAGCAAATTCCCATGATTTCAAAATAACTGAGCATACAAAATGTTGTGTATGTTGCAAACACCTTTTACCAGACTCTGAGAAACAAAAGTAGACCAACAGTCTCATAATATGCCATAATATAGGGGATATTCCCCCCCCCCCCCCCCCCCCCCAAAAAAGGAAATGGAGATGGGAATTCAGCTGAATGGGAGAATTTTTCCAACTCTGCTACTTTAGCCTTAATTTTTAAATTCTCATCTCACTTCCCTGCAATTCTCTCTCTCATGAGTAAAGCCCATAATATAATGTAAAGCAGCACATTCATTCATAATGTATGGGTTTAATAATATAACTAGGTACATGGGATTTTTAATGCCATGTGTATGGACTTTTATTGTCATGAATATAAAGACTATATATAAAGATGAATCACTATTATTTATATTGAATGTGATAATCAAGTGTGAAAATAAAAATAATATGAGATGATAGCATTGTTTCACATTGTATTATCCCATTCAATATGAATAATAGTAATTAATCACATTTTCTCCTAGCAATCTCACTGGGATTCACACTCTGCCACTCACACTTTCACTCTCACACACTCTGCCATTCACTCACACACACTCTTCCAAGCAATCACACTCTGCCACTCACACTTACATTCTGCCACTCTCACACATAACTCTGCCACTCACACCCACTTACACTTTGCCACTCACATACATACACATGCACACTCATAACTCTGGCACTCACACTTACACTCACACACACTTACACTCTGCCACTTACATTCTGCCACTTACCTACATACACACTCATAACTCTGACACTCACACCCACTTACATTCTGCTACTTACATACATACACATGCACACTCAAACCTCTGCCACTCACACCCACTTACACTCTGCCACTTACATACATATACATGCACACTCATAACTCTGCCACTCACACCCACTTACATTCTGCCACTTACATACATACACACTCATAACTCTGCCACTCACACCCACTTACATTCTGCCACTTACATACATACACATGCACACTCAAACCTCTGCCACTCACACCCACTTACACTCTGCCACTTACATACATACACACTCATAACTCTGCCACTTACATACATACACGTGCAGACTCATACCTGCCACTCTCTCTTACACACTGCCAGACTCACATTCAAAGCTTGAGAGGGCGGAGTTGCGCATGAGGGGCGGAGCCGAGTGAGAGGGGGCGGAGTCTGGTGCTGTCCAGCATCCAGATTGCAGCATGCAGGGGGAGGACCGCGCGTGAGGGGCGGGGCTTAGCATGAGGGGGCGTGGTCAGGGTCACCATCCGGGGCTATGGAAGGAGATCCGGGGCTTCAGCCCCCCCCCCTAGCGACGCCTAGCGACGCCACTGCTGAGTGATGTAATCAAATCAAAAGGTGCTCCGACAAAGTATTAGTTTAAGGGTGTGCACACTTAAGCAACCACATTATTTTATTTTTATATTTTTTCTTCCCTCTATCTAAAAGATTTCAGTTTGTTTTTCAATTGAGTTGTACAGTTTATAGGTCACATTAAAGGTCGAAAAAGTTCTGAAATGAGATATCTTTGTCTCATTTTTTTACAGCACAGAAACCTGACATTTTAACAGGGGTGTGTAGACTTTTTATATCCACTGTAGTTGTTAGGGTTACAAGTAAATTAGGTTTAGCATAAGGGATATGGTTACAATTAAATTAAAATATATTAAGGGTTAGCATAAGGGTTAGAGTTAGGGGTTAAATTTAGGGTTCGGGTTGGGGGTCAAAAGATCTCTGTAGAAAAAAAATCCCCTATAACGCGCAAAAATCTGCATACAAACATGGGAACAATTATATTACTTAACTCGGGACAAAATTTAGAAACAATTTAGATGGGGTCTTTTTTAATGATTGTATATGTGTAAATAATTTTTTAGGTCAAAGTTAGAAAAAGTGTTGTTTTTTATCATATTTTATGATTTTTTTGTTGTAAATTATAACATATGATAGTATCTAATAAAAGCCCTTCTTATGACGATGAAAACAACAAACAATTGTGTGGGGACAGTTTGTGAGAAAGAAGAAAATTACAGCTAAACACAAACACCCCAGAAATGTCAACACAGCCCTTGTCACCAAGGGAAAGACAAGGTCAAAAGGTCTTGTCACTGAGGGGTTAAGGGAACTCGACACTGAATAAGCTGTTGTATACTGCGATCGCGGGACCGTCCCGGGAAACTGGGCTGTCTCGTGATCGTGGCGGGTCAAGTGACGTCGCGAGATGATGTCACGTCATTCGGTGACATGCCGCGATCGCGAGACAGCCCAGTTCCCCGGGACTGTCTCGCGATCGCAGTATACGAGGGACCAGTATTTTTTTTTTACTTTATTTCTTTTTTACATCTTCTTCAGCCGGCTAATGTACTTTCCTCCTCCGTGCAGGAGGGAAGCCTGTAGCATGGTGGACGCGATGGGACACGGAGGTGAGTACTGGGAATGCCGGGGTGGAGGGTGACATTATGGGCTTTGATAAGACTCACAGATGGTGATGGGCATGATAAGACTCACAGATGATGATGGGCATAAGGCTCACCGATGATGATGGGCATGATAAGGCTCACAGATGATGATGGGCATGATAAGGCTCACAGATGTTGATGGGCATGATAAGACTCACAGCTGATGATGGGCATGATAAGACTCACAGATGATGATGGGCATGATAAGACTCACAGCTGATGATGGGCATGATAAGACTCACAGCTGATGATGGGCATGATAAGACTCACAGATGGTGATGGGCATGATAAGACTCACAAATGATGATGGGCATGATAAGACTCACAAATGAATGGGTGCAAGAAATATAGGGTGACTTTAATTTCTTACATGGGCAAAATAATGTAATTAATAAGTAATGATGGTTTTTGCCTTTTGTAAGAGGCACAGACAAACCTGGAACGCAAATGCCCCCCATCCTTGCAATGAGATATAGCAGCAGGGAAGGGGGACATATTGATCTACATTTTTTTTTGTTTTCTTTTTAAGATTAAAAAAAACGCTCACTGGTATGTGTGAATGATGAGTGTATGTGACAGACTATATGTATGAGTGTGTGTGACAGACTGTATGTATGAGTGTGTGTGACAGACTATGTATGAGTGTGTGTCTATGTGACTGACTCTATGAGTGTGTGTCTATGTGACAGACTGTATGTATGTATAAGTTTATGTGACAGACTATGTATGAGTGTATGTGTCTATGTGACTGACTGTATATATGAGTGTGTATGTGTGTCTGTATATGACTGCATGTGATTGTGTGTATGTGCTGTTGTCTGTCTCCTAGATTTTTTTTGCTGGCTCCTAAAAATCAGTTAAGTTTGTCAAGCCCTGGTGCAACTAGCTGGAAATATTTAATATTTTACATTTTTTTGTGGTCAGAGACTTAATATTTGTTTGCTGAGAGGGTGGTGGGTGCATGGAATAGTCTTCCAGTAGAAGTGGTAGAGGTTAATACAGTAAAGGAGTATAAGCATAAGGCTATTTAAGATATAAGATCAAGCCAGGGATTAATGGAGGTAGTGGATGCATGGAATAGCCTTCCAGCAGAAATGGTAGAGGTTAATACAATGGAGGTCAGAAACTTAGTATTACTTTACTGAGAGGGTAGTGGGTGCATGGAATAACCTTCCAGCAGTAGTGGTAAACACAGTGAAGGACTTTAAGCATGCATGGGATAGGCATAAAGCTGCCCTAGATATAAGACAAGGCCAGGGACTAATGAAAGTATTACTTTACTGAGAGGGTAGTGGATGCAGGGAATAGTCTTCCAGTAGAAGTGGTAGAGTTTAATACAGTGAAAGAGTTTAAGCATGCATGGGACAGGTATAAGGCTATCCTAGATATAAGATAAGGCCAGGGACTAATGAAAGTATTACTTTACTGAGAGGGTAGTGGATACATGGAATGGCCTTGCAGCAGAAGTGGTAGGTTTATACTAAAGTATGTTTTAGGGTGTACACACAGCTCTCTGACTATATTTCATGTAAAAGTGATAAAATGCACCTGCCTGATGTAGATGTTGTGCTGTGAATGTATCTGTTGTATACCAAGGATGCATGGTAATGCTGGTGGGAACTTGGTGATATAATCTACACTGTGACAATAAGGTGGAGTTAAATTATGCTAATTATGTTGAGTGGGTGTAGCTTTGAACAGTAGGTGTGGTCAGTATTAAAGTAAGTAATTGCAAGCTGAGCTGCACAGTGTCCCTGGACATTTTTTTTAAATGTTGGCAACTATGCCAGGTCTAACACAAAACCCGTATCCTGGACTGACTTTGTTTAGTCACTCTCCCTGAAAGTGGATGGAGAACCGGCCCATCCTGCTCTTCCGGATAATCCACCCCAGGGACCCAAAATACAGATTTTACCATTAAAAGGTGCAAGAACCTTTAATATCTTTCCCTGGGGCTGTGTTTTCCCACCCTGAAGGATAAAAACAATGCAATATTCTTGGTGCTAAATACACACTTTTTGCACCACTCTGTCACATTGTTTATACTTAGAAAGAGATGGAGTCATAGAGAACAAAAATCTGTAATTAACTGAAAAACAGTTTTCCTGATTCTAACCATATCCCGACTTTTAGTAACTGGATTAGACTTGTGAAAATAAGTTTACTAAATACCTAATCATCTAAATTTACTAATTTAACTCAATGTAAAACTATCCCTTAGACAATATTTTAAAGGAGAGCGAGAATTGTTATACTAATCAATTGTGCTAAAGCAAGCTATAAGAGCTTCCAAAGTACAAGCAGAAGAGAAAATAGCCCAGTCAGTAAAAAAAGGGGGATAAAACATGTTTTAGATACATAAATGAGAAGAGTAAAGTAAAACAAGCATTAGTTAGATTAAAAAATAAGGATGCTATGTAGAAGTTAATAAAGGCCTAGTGAACTGCCTTAATGAATATTTTTGTTCCGTTTTTACATAATAAAATGAGGGAAAGGGACCTCATTTAGGGAAAAGACCTAATGAGTCATTTGATACATGTGAGTTTACAGAGGAAGAGGTTTTACTTCAGTTGTCTAAAGTAAAGACAAATAAGTCAATGGGCTCTGATGGGATGCACCCAAAATTATTAAAATAACTTAGTGGTGTACTAGCAAAAATGTTAACAGATTTATTTAACCAATCCTTATTAACGGGAGTAGTCCCAGAAGATTGGAAATTAGCAAATGTTGTGCTTATTCATAAGAAAGGTAGTAGGGAGGAGTTGGGCAACTATAGACCAGTAAGTCTTACTTCAGTAGTGGGGAAAATAATGGAAAGCATTTTAAAGAATAGGATTGCCGATCATCTCAATTGCATGGATGAAGATCAGTGCCAAACTAATCTTACTGATTTTTTCGAATGGGTGACTAAAATAATAGATCAGGGTGGTGCAGTAGACATTGCTTACCTAGCTTTCAGTAAGGCTTTTGACACTGTCGCACATAGAAGGCTTATCAATAAACTGCAATCTTTGCGTTTGGATTTCAATATTGTTGAATGGATTAGACAATGGCTGAGTGACAGGCAACAGAACGTTGTAGCCAATGGAGTATATTCATGGTCAAAGATACACAAATGTAGTTGACACTAAGCACAACAGTGGTAAGGATGTGTGTGAAAATCAATGATTATTACATAAATGATATAGTTGTACCCTAATAGCCTTCATAAATCAAAACATGTCCTTGACTGTTCATCAAGTCATTATTTTAAAAAAAACTAAGTATTTAGAAGACACGGTATGTGCAAATGTAATCACAGGTTTCTCTAGCCTATATAGCAGTAATAACTACAGTATTATTTGGGAACCGAGTAAGTAGGAATTACTGCTGCAGTGTGTTTTATTTCAGTGGCCATGATTAAATCATATGAAAAAGCTTGACCAAGAATAACGTTCATAGGAAAGTTAGGAGAAGATAACCACTCAATAAGTATTGGTGTACATGTAGTTTAACAAAGATCACAAAGATGATCAATGAGCCTTCTGGGGCAATATTTTCTGGATAGAAAGGGCAAAGGCAAACCAGTTTGGCTTTTAATAAGAAACCTTATGGTTGGTCGAAAAGAAATATTGGAATCATATAGGACATGAGTGTCCAGAATGCGGCCAGTGGGCCAAATGCAGCCCACTGGACATGGAGAAGTTGTCCGTGTGCGATCTGCATCAATAACCGCACCCCCAACTGCATGTGTGAATTTGTGTGTGCAAGTATGTTTGTCTGTGATTGTTTGTGTAAGTGTGTCTGTGATTGTGTGTGTAGGTGTGTCCGTCTGTGTGGAGCTGGTATGTGCGCTGACTTAGAGACAGAGGTAAATAGGATCACAGTAGGTGTAAAACATATAGTTGTTTTTAAATCACACAGTGAAAATGCATAAAGTGCTTATACAAATACTTTAAGGGCAATATACAAATAGCACAGTGCTTTCAGATGGCCAGCTACCTGACGCGTTTCGCCCAAGGGCTTCATCAGAGGTATAGGCTGGCTATATGTTATAATAAAATAAGTACTGGGGTCTTGACTCAATGTTTTGCAGTTGCTCTAACTTTGTAACTGGGAGAAAAGTGGAGTCCTATGCGGCTGAGTTGGTGTTTAAATCCTATATTTCTATATTAGTCTATATCCAATGCACACTTGATAATTATCAGCTGTTGGATGAGGCCTTGCTATGGAGAAGCAAATGCTCTATCCGGATGTAGATACAGTGTTTGTTTGTGATCCTTTATTTGAATTGAAGGATGGTTTGTGTGCGCTTCTGTTTAAACACGCTGCCAAATAGATTTTGTAAAGGGCCATCTGTGTGTCTATGACTGTGGATGTAAGTGGGACTGTCTGTTTGTGTGGGTGTCTAAGTATCACAGAAATCTTTGGGTGTGTTTATCTGTGTATAAGTGTGATGCTGTGTGTGTATCTATGTATAAGTGTGATGCTGTGTTTGTGTCTGTGTAATATGAAAGCTCATATAAGAACCAAAAAAACGACCCACAAAACACACTCCTGCATAACTACCAAGTGTCCTTTTTGGAACCAGGCCTTTATGTCCCTTTGTATTGCCTCTAAATGCTATTTTAGTAATGCTTCACTCTTTTGTGCATCACGGAGCTGCACTACACAACACAACATTAACTTATGTTGACACTAACTCCCATGATGTTAAGCAAGTAACATTGCTAGTTGCTAACTGTAGATGGGGCTGTGCGAGGTGGAAGGGGCAATGGGGTTACAGTAAATCTACAGTACAAACACTAACTTTTGTTGACTGCATCTACAAAAAATATTCAACCAGTCATATTGCTACCTTAACTTTATTGGATTTGTAGTTACAGACTGGGATTGATCTTTTGTTACATTCTCCTCCCACCAGGAACCCCCTCTCCTGAACCAACAAAGGTAAACAAGGTGGGGAGGAGGTATTAGGTATTGGGGGTACTTGGGGAGAATATTTTGCGCTTGTGGTGTGAAATGCACTGAGCTGTCAGAAGTTGAGTTCTGCCTCCTCACGTTTTCCTCAATAAATTGCTGATTTCCACACGCCGTGAGTCCATTCCTGCTTTGATATTTTGTCGTCGTCCCCCCCCCCTGGAAAAACTCTTGTGGACGCCCATGCTTATAGGCCGATTAAAATGGCATGTTCATTTATTATATATTTCATGGTCGCGGTATGAAAATATAATAAATGAACTTGCCATTTTAATTGACATATAATAGCACAAAGTGTCTAAGAAAGAACTGGTACTGTGTATCATACTTTATCCCATGACTTGACAAACTTAATTTAGTTGTAGGAGCCAGCAATTTTTTTTAGAAGCAAGACAATGGCTCATCACAAAAGCATACACACACACAGCCAGTTACATACACAAACACAGCTACATACACACACATCACATACACAGCCAGTTACATACACACACATCACATACACAGCCAGTTACATGCACACATAGTTACATACACATCACATACACAGCCAGTTACATACACACACACACAGCCAGTTACATACACACACAACACACACACATCACACACACTGCCAGTTACATGCACACACCAGTCAGCAGGGGAGGGGGACTTTTCTTCTGCAGCCGGATATTCATTCAGCTTCCTGCTGAGTGGTAGGTTATCACTTGACACCTGGCACTAGAGCGCATTGCACTAGGGGCGGAGCTTAGAGTTTGTTTGACCCGCACAGACTTTCCCTTTTCGCGCTGCGCTGGAAGAAAAAAAAAGATGGCAGCAACAAGGGCACCCTGTAATTAACAGCACCCAGGCGCCAGATCTAATTTCCTGGTCACCATGGCGACTTGGCATCCCGGTTTTGTCGAGCCCTGCTTTATCCATTGCAGAGAAATGAATGGAATTCTAAATAGATCCTGTCAAAATAGACAGTAGTCACGCTTGATGAACGAATTCGACTAAGCATGAAGTAAGTCAGAGAAAAAAATGCCATCAAGGACATCATGCAAATTCAAAGTAAGAAATACATTAGAGACATTAAGCTATGCGAACATTTCGACTTAAACTCTAAGCTCTTTAATAATGAATGTTGGTATATGAAAGATTCGACATTATGCATGCGCATAGTCAACAGTGAACTAGTTCATTTTGACATTGCGCATGTGTAACAAGACTGACGAAATGTGGAACGACTGGCACATGTGCAGACCCAATTACAGAAACACAGTGAAATGGAACTGCAACAGCTGAATGAATGTTTTCAATTAAGAGACTCAATGGGATTGGACAATGGAAGCTCCTGAGGAAGTTTGGTAATGAAAATGAAACGCGTACAACAGGGGTGTCAGTATTATTATTGTGGTATATTAATTTTATTTGTTGTACTACTTCAATTCACGTGTCAGAAGAAGCTTTTTGGAGACAACTCTTTCCATCGAACCCCCAAATTTTGGACTTCACCGTGACCCTAGAAGGTGGATGAGAGGAGTTCCTGCAGATATCTAAAAGGAGAGTATTACTCTACTTTGTTTTCTTGTATTTATTTGTACATATTTGATGCTGGTAGCATGTAGATTACAAGAAGTTCTACCACATTTAAAAAATAAAGTTCAAACTGGATTTATCCAAAGAAGTACTAGGGATAATATAAGAAGGATCATTAACATAAGTAATTATGCTAAAAAATTACACAGGACATATCTAGTGCCAACATTATTAAACAAGATGTATGCTGATGCCAAGAAAAATTGCTTTAGATGCTGTGTAGAAAGAGGAGACAACATCCATATATGGTGGAAATGCTCAAAAATAAAAAGATTATGGATCAAATGAAATAACATCATTGATGTGATCATGACAATCCCAGTGACATTAACACCTTGGAATGCTCTACTCAATCTAAAAATGAATAACCTAACAAAATATGAAAATGTATTAATTAGATCATTATGTATGGGTGTAAGACAGGGCTTGACAAATTTATTTTATTCTAGGAGCCAGCAAAATTTTTTAGGAGCCAGACAATCACGCAAACATACACGCAATTCATAAACACACACACCAACCCACGTCACATATACACCCCACACACACCAACCCACGTCACATATACACCCCACACACACCAACCCACGTCACATATACAAATCCCACACACCAACCCACTTCACAAATACACACACACACTTCACATATACACCTCCCCCTACACCTCACATATATACCCCCCCTTCACATATACACCTCCCCCCTTCACATATACACCTCCCCCCACACTTCACACATATATACCCCCCCTTCACATATACACCTCCCCCCACACTTCACATATATACCCCCCCTTCACATATACATCCCTCCCCCCCTTCACATATACACCTGCCCCCACACTTCACACATATATACCTCCCCTTCACATATACACCTCCCCCCCACACTTCACACATATATACCTCCCCTTCACATATACACCTCCCCCCCACACTTCACATATATACCCCCCCTTCACATATACATCCCTCCCCCCCTTCACATATACACCTGCCCCCACACTTCACACATATATACCTCCCCTTCACATATACACCTCCCCCCACACTTCACATATATACCCCCCCTTCACATATACACCTCCCCCCACACTTCACATATATACCCCCCCTTCACATATACATCCCTCCCCCCCCCACTTCACATATACAACTCAAACATACACAAGTTTTTTTTTTTTCCTTCTTAACTTCTGAGTGCTGGGTTGACAACCCAGCACTTAGCCGAAAGAGCCATGAAGATCGGCTGGGGCACGAATGTTTCCCCTCCCTGCTGCCTTACCTCATTGCTGGGGAGGGGGAACATTCGTGCCGCAGCCGATTCTCGTGGCTCTTTCGGCTGAACACTCATACACACGTGTAGCGCGAGGGGGCGGAGCTTGCTGTCTGTCCCCTCGCACTGCAAAAGACGGATGGCAGCGGCAAGGGGAACGGCACCCGGGCGCCAGGCTCCATTTCCAGGTCGCCATGGCGACCTGGCGCCCGGGGTTTGTCGAGCCCTGGTGTAAGAATATACACAGCTAGTAAATGCAATAAATTAGATCTATCCCGGTATGATGTGATTACAATAATAAATAAAATCTGTGTGAATGAAAAGCTATTGAGTATTGTGAACAACAAATATAATATATTTCTGAAAATGTGGACACTGTGGCTTTCTAGCCCTTATGGTACATCTGTCAATACTAATATCATATAATTATTAATAAGCTAAGTAATTACAAACCTCTATTTTATTTATTTGTGTTTTTATCTATTTTATTCCTTTTATTAATAGTAAGTTGTATATCTGATATCATATCATATACGTTGTAAACACTTTTATAAATGACACATTGACACAATGCAATGTTTAGAAGATGTGTTTATAACCTAATCAATCCAAATAAAGATATATAGTATTTAAAAAATAGTGTGTGTATCTGTGTAAGTGTTAACGCTGTGTGTGTATAAGCGTGATGCTGTGTGTGTATACAGTGGCGTCCTGAGGGAGGTGCAGGGGGTACGGACCGCACCGGGTGACACCTCCAGCGTGGGTGACACCGTGCTGCTGGCATCCATCCGACCGCATTGCGCTGCTTAACTTTTTTTTTTTTTTCTGGCAGCCAGATTCGGCCGCCGGAAATAAAAAAAAAAAAATTGGCTGGGGCATCTGAATGGCACAATATTACTGGTATCTGAATGGCACAATATTACTGGTATCTGAATGGCACATTATTACTGGGATCTGAATGGCACAATATTACTGGTACCTGAATGGCACAATATTATTGGCATCTGAATGGCACAATATTACTGGGCTCTGAATGGCACAATAATACAGGCATCTGAATGGCACAATATTACTGGCATCTGATTGGCACAATATTACTGGTACTTGAATGGCACAATATTATTGGCATCTGAATGGCACAATATTACTGGGCTCTGAATGGCACAATAATACAGGCATCTGAATGGCACAATATTACTGGGCTCTGAATGGCACAATATTCCTGGTATCTGAATGGCACAATATTCCTGGTACCTGAATGGCACAATATTACTGTGCTCTGAATGGCACAATATTACTGGTATCTGAATGGCACAATATTACTGGAATCTGAATGGCACAATATTACTGGCATCTGAATGGCACAATATTACTGGGCTCTGAATGGCACAATATTACTGGTACCTGAATGGCACAATATTACTGGTATCTGAATGGCACAATATTACTGGTACCTGAATGGCACAATATTACTGGTATCTGAATGGCACAATATTACTGGGCTCTGAATGGCACAATATTACTGGTATCTGAATGGCACAATATTACTGGGCTCTGAATGGCACAATATTACTGGTACCTGGATGGCACAATATTACTGGTACCTGAATGGCACAATATTACTGGCATCTGAATGGCACAATATTCCTGGTATCTGAATGGCACAATATTCCTGGTACCTGAATGGCACAATATTACTGTGCTCTGAATGGCACAATATTACTGGTATCTGAATGGCACAATATTACTGGTATCTGAATGGCACAATATTACTGGCATCTGAATGGCACAATATTACTGGCATCTGAATGGCACAATATTACTGGTATTTGAATGGCACAATATTCCTGGCTACTGAATTGCACAATGTTCCTGGCATCTTAATGGCACAATATTACCGCTATTTGAATGGCACAATATTACTGGCATCTGACTGGCACAATATTACTGGGCTCTGAATGGCATAATATTCCTGGCATCTGAATGGCACAATATTCCTGGTATCTGAATGGCACAATATTACTGCTATTTGAATGGCACAATATTCCTGGCATCTGAATGGCACAATATTACTGGCATCTGAATGGCACAATAATTGTGGCATCCGAATGGCACAATATTCCTGGTATCTGAATGGCACAATATTACTGGTATTTGAATGGCACAATATTACTGGCATTTGAATGGCACAATATTACTGGTATCTGGATGGCACAATATTACTGTCATTTGAATAGCACAATAATACTGGCATCTGAATGTCATAATATTACTGGTATCTGAATTGCACAATATTACTGGCATATGAATGGCACAATATTATTGGTATTTGAATGGCACAATATTACTGGTATTTGAATGGCACAATGTTACTGGTATCTGAATCGCACAATGTTACTGGCATATGAATGGCACAATAATACTGGCATTTAATGGCACAATGTTACTGGTATCTGAATCACACACTATTACTAGCATATGAATGACACAATAATACTGGCATCTTAATGGCACAATGGTATTGGCATCTGAATGGCACAATATTACTGGTATCTGAATTGCACGATATTACTGGCATATGAATGGTACAATAATACTGGCATCTTAATGGCTCAATGGTATTGGTATCTGAATGGCAGAATAAAACTGGCATATTAATGGACAAATTGGCTGTGGCTTATTAATGACAAAATGATACTGGCATATAATTGGGTAAATTGGCTGTTATAGAGAGAGAGAGATGTCTGTATGTATAGATATGTATTGTTTTAGAATTGTACAATTGTCACCTCATGTGGCTCCTGTGCGTTGCATAATTAATGGCGGTCCCATGTGTGCATAATTATGGGGCACTTGTGTGTGACATATTTATTGGGCCCCATGTGTGGCATAATTATGGGGAAGAGGTGAGGCATAAATAGTGGGGCTCTGGTGTGGCATAATTTATGGGGCTCCTGTGTGTGTCATAGTTATGGAGCTCCTGTGTTTTTCATAGTTATAGGCCATCTAACTGGCATTACTAAGGAATATGTTTGGCATTGTATTGGAGGAAATGCAGGTGGGTGACACCATGAGTTTCCGCACCGGGTGACACCAACCCTAGTGACGCCTCTGTGTTTATATCTGTGTATAGCTATGATGCTGTGTGTGTATCTGTGTATAAGTGTTACTCTGTATGTGTGTATATATGTGTGTAAGTGTCACTGCATATACAAGTGTGGGTCTCTGTGTATGTATTTGTGTGTGGGTGTGTGTGTGTAAGTGTGACTATGAATGGGTATGTAGGTATCTAAGTATCACAGAAATCTGTGCGTGTGTAAGTGTATCTGTCTGTGTATCTGTGTGTGTGTGTGTATCTGTGTGTGTGTGTATCTGTGTGTGCAAGTGTGACTGTGTGTGTTTCCCCACACAAAAATGTTGTCGTCAACGCACACATACTTTTCTTATGAAGTGGCCCTCTGCAAAAAACACTTGGACACCCTGATATAGGAGTAAACTGTAAAGCATTACGGTGAGAGCGTGTGTTGGAGAATATTGGTTGACCATTGATGACTAACTTTTAGAAGCTATATCCTTATGAGGAGCATGCTAAATTACTTTTTATAACTGCATTTTTTTCTGGCTCCATCTTTAGATGCAGTACATTTATCAGTGAAAGCCATACCTGTGCATATACACATATCCACGAATCAATTTAATCCCTTTGTCAGCTATCTAAAAAAGAAAACCTTTCAGAAATAAAAATCGATATTTGTGTATAGGTCTTAGATTATGTAATCAAAAGTACAGTATTTGCGTAGTCAGAAAGTGTTCCTTCTTTAACCAATCAGATTAATACTGCCTAACAGAACCGTTTCTGATTAAACAGTAAAAGCATCCTCTTTTCCATAAAAGTAGAACATAATGTATTGAGCCATCTGATTATACACTGTTCTCGGATTGTATACATTGTTTTGCTTATGAAAGACTGGCAGCAATTCACTTTGGTTTAAAGTATTCACATGAATACTTTTATCTATGAAAGTACAATATGTACATACTTTGTTTTCATAATGCGTGTTGATAAATAGGCATTCTCATGTCCTTGATCTTCACTTTTAATTTAGATCTATATGTATTTATTTGATATGCGAGCTGCATTATGTTGCAGAATATATCCTCAGAACAACCTTTTGCATATAAGGAGTGTTAAAGGGGAAAGCACCACATTTCTCAGTAGATAATTATGTCTGAATCCTGAAACTATTACTATGGTATGAGTGTAATGTAGTGACTGTAGCCAACCTGTTACCCTGGATCCACATTTTTGGTTCCTTCCTATCCCACAGTCTAATGCATAGAAAGGAGTTTGGTCATTGGTGTATTATTTTCCTCTTACACACCACACATAACTCTCTTACTCAGTTTTAACCTTACCTTGCTACCCAGTTATACTAGGAGGCATGTACCAGGCCTTCTCCTCGAAACATTTGTTTTTGTTTTGTTTCAAAATGGGTTTCTTTTTCATTGGGGTTTTTATGTTGTTCTTTTTAAAAAAAATTCTATTGGTGGAGATGCATAGAGAAAACCTGATGATGAATCTTCAGTACCTTTTGTTGGCGAGCTCCAAAATTGCTTAGGACATTAATATCCTAAGCAGACCATGTTGATTTTTTGTTCATTCCTCTATTCATGGATTTTGTAATTTGGTTAAGCTTCAGATGTAATCACATCGTTATTTATCCCATTCATCTCTGATCAGCTTGGCATGTGAACAACAGTACTTCCTGTTTAATCTATAGACATATATATATATATAAATATATATATATATATATATATATATATATATATATATGTACTGTAATGTGATCAGAATTTTTATAAGCATGCTAGCAGGTTTGTGCTAAGTACAAATGTTCCCACATCTGACACATGCTTTGATGTAGGATTTTTTTACTTAAAATGTATTGGTTAGAATCTGCAACATAAAAACAACATGTGTTTTTAGAAGACTGTATTTACAACTTCTTTTTAGAGCATTTCTGAGCAACTGAAAATGGGGCATTTCCCAGGCATGTGGAAAATTGATATGGTGAGGAACGGGACAGACCTTCACAGTATGGCAAGTTAGTCTTAAAGGAACTTCCTGGTGCCCAAAATGCATCTTCCAAATGTTAATGCATATTAATGTGCTTTCAAAGTACTTTCAAATGCGTGTTTTACATTTTGCATAGATTAAAATATTAAAAAATCCTTACACTTAGATTAATTTATTAAATGATAGCAGTTTGCAAGAAACTGGGACTGCCCACGCTAACTGAGTAAAAGTAAAGAAATGTTATTTTGCTGCAGGAACCAATAAGAATAATTTCATTCAAATAAACAGAATTTCCTGTTTCTCTAGTGATGATTTCAGACAATGTGTTAAGAGATCCTACTGTGTACAAGATAACATCTATTACATTTCACACAATGTATTCTATTCCAGCAGCACAGGAAGTGACTAAATGAAACAAAACTTTATATGCTCAGTGTCTATATAATCAGTGCTATCACCGAACCTGTAGCAAACATGTAGAGTAATCACTGGGGAGGGCTTGAGTAAAATATTAACAGTGTGATTTATGGTGAATGCCTGCATCAAATCAAACTTGAAAAAAGCCTGCACACTATACAAGCAGTATTCAGTATTCTTCAACTTGCACCAAAGGGAGTTTGGGGACTAGACTGTCCTTTAAAAGTACACACCGTAATTATCCGGGCTATCTCCAGGGCCGGCACTACCGTAAGGCAGCACAGGCGGCTGCCTTAGGGCGCCAGAACGGGGGCGGGAAAAAAAAAATGCGACCGGAGTTACTCTAGTAGCATTTTTTTTTTTAAACAAACTTTATTGAAGCCGCGCGATTGGAGGGGAGCGCACAATGCTTCCCTCACAGCCGCGGACCTGCACAGCAGCGATCAGGTAAGTAAACCCCCTGATGGAGGGCCTGGGGGCGCAGGCGATTTTCCCATCCCCCCTTCTGGCGCCCTAAGGCAGCCGCCTGTGCTGCCTTACGGTAGCGCCGGCCCTAGAGATACCCCGGATAATTACTTGGGTAAAATATTGGCATATTAAATGACAAAAGAATGGTATATTGAGGGAAAAATACTGGCAAAATAAATGGCAGATTGAGGGGTAAAATGTGGAAGGCGTGGCAGGTCAGTGGAGGGGGGCACCAAAATGACCTTCGCCTGTGTAGACAAAAATCCTTGCACCGGCCCTGGGTATCTCACTCCCGTTCATTGTAGGAGTGATTCAAGAAGATAAATGGTTGCCAAAGGATTAAGGTCAAGAAACTGGAAAAAGCATGTAAAAAATTCTACACTCGTAGAAACAAAACATACACTGATCCTCAAGGAGACATACTGTCAGGTTCAGCATATTTACACCTGACGCGTTTCGTGCTTAGATTAACCAACAATTAACTTCTAATCTAAGCTCGAAACACGTCAGGTATAAACACACTTAACCTAACATTTAGGGTGACATGTATAAAAACTCCCACACTACAAAGTGTCGGGAGTTTAAAAAAAAAGCACAATCGCTGTTTTATATTTTGGTAACTCCCAACACTTTGCAGTGTGGGGTAGAGGACCTCCATCAAACTGTGTTTGGCGGAGACTCCCTGACACAAATCAGGTGCCTGATATTTTATACATAGGCTGTGCTGGCCATAAACCCTATTGCGTAGATAACGCAGACTCCTGTGAGCCTGCTTTATACATTGGTGCACACGCCAAATGTGGCAGTGTCTTATATACATGCCCCCATATGTCTTCTTGACGGCCAGTGTATGTTTCTTACTATGAGAATGTTGAACAATAAAGAAGAATTTTCAACATGCTTTGAACTTTGGTCCAATTTCATCTTAATCTGGAGTACCTTTGGCAAACATTTAATTCCCAGGCATGTGCGCAGAATTTATACTAAAATGTACTATTGTCTTGTCATTAAATGCTAGGATATAAAATGAAAAGTCTTGATTATGGTTATGCTAAAAGGTGGTACAACTGTTATTCTCCTGTATTGAATAATTTTGGATTACAAAATAGCTGGTATGCATAATCCCTGAGGGCTAACATTTTTCCGTAAAGCGGAACAGTTTTAAAGCGATACTCCAGGAATCATCTAATCTGTTTATTGTCTGCATACAAATGCATGCATAGATTTTTTTTCAGAATGTTTTTACATTTTTGCTGCTGCTGCTTTTGTTGACATTGAAAGACGACCAGCCTTTTATCGACTGCCTACAGACAAACTCTACCTGGCTATGAATATTGTGTTCTGACTTAGCACAAGGGAATGTGTAGCATGAATGGTCGTCTAAGACTAAGATACAAGTCCCCTGCAGAGGGTGTGCACTGCCAAATAAAAGTAAATAAAAACAAGAAATTTAATTTTTCAATCCTTTTTATTCAATATGAAAACACTGAATTATTATTGACTAGTAATATTTTTATCCCATAGGAATATCTAAAGTCTGGGGGGTTGTCTTATAATTAGGGTCGTACTATATTGAGCAAATACGGTATTTGTTTTAAAAAGTCATAATTTGTGCCACATGTTGGCAAGTGAAAAGCCTTAATTAGGAATATTAATACTTGAAACTGCTCTATAACAAAAAATATTACATTAAAATTGGATGCCACAGTGCCATAGGGTACCGTAATACCTTTAAATTTAAAGAACAATGGGATATAAGAATTTAGCGTTAGGACTTAGTATTGTTTTACTTTGTCATAGTGATGGGCTGTAGGTACATTGTAAGTAGCTACTGGATAAACTGAAACTTTGAGAGAGTTTCAAACCTGTGTAATAAGAATGCGCTGTTTATTGTACGGGTGGTGAGTTCAGCAGTACCTCTCATAATATATGTAAGGGTCCACTCAATAAAGAGAGAATTGCAGGGAATTGTAGAAAGGAATTTCAAAAGACCAAGATAACCGTAACTGACATTCTCATCTCAATTCCCTGAAATTCTCTCTTTGAGTAGAGCCTATACTATGTAATATATAGAAAGTGAAGAGAAAACAAATGACATCTAAAGGGATAACATAAAGATATTCTCCCCAGATATAATGTTCATGGAAAATGATTCAGCAGTGGTGACATGAAAAACACAAAAGACAATATATAGTGCACTATGTCATGGAGCAATAATAGATGTTTATTAATGTTGCACAGCAGAGACACTTCATTAGCAATCAATTGCAGCTGTTAGTATTAACATGGACATATCATCTGGTACTATATAAAGTGAAGGAGAAGGTGGAGACTACAGGCACGCATTCCTGGTGAAGCAATTGAAGCGAAATGCGTAGATTGTGTCATAATGTAATTTGGGGGAGGAGTCTAGCACAGAGACCTGTTTTTCATGTCACCCCCTGCTGAATACATTTTAATGAACATTATATCTGGAAAGTACATCTTTATTTTATCTCTTTAGATGTGTGCTTGTGTTCTCTTCACTTTCAAATTTTCATTCCAGGGGTAACTGTGGAGTTTTATCCCTGAAATAGCAGTACTCACTGAAGTTAAAAGTGAGATACATTCTTAAAGACCCACAAACATATTGCACTTATCAGCACCTATTCCCTTTTCAGTATATAATATATGCTTGATCAGATGAGTGCTACTATCCTTGAATTTTGTTTTAATATTGTGTATGCATAAATAAACACACTCTATAAAACGTTTACTGCATTATAGAAACTATCTATCAAATAGTGTGTTAAATGTCCCATGTTATTTTCTATGTATGTGCATATAGCATTATTTGGTAGTCATGTCATCCGTCTATTACCTCACAATTCATTTCATGCATTTTCTCTTCATTTTTCCTGTCTTGTTTGTCTCCCATCTACTTGCTTACATTTCATCCCTACCATCTACTATTTGATGAGCGAAGCTGCCAAAAGTTTACCAGAGAAAGGTAAGAGATATGGCTTTGCTTCCAGCACGTACTCTACAAACCATTAAATTATCTGGTCATTAAATCTCTCAAACTTTAAAGAGGGTCTGTTACCTGAAAATGGCTCCACTTTAATCAAAAAGAGAATACACACACACACACACACAATCACACTTACACACACAAAATTACACTTACACACACAGACATCCTTACACAGTCAAATAGACACACATGCACAGAGTCATGCTTACACACACACGCAGACACTGTCACAATTACACACAAACAGACAACCTTACACAGTCAGATAGACACACTTACTCATAGTCAGATAGACACACTTACACACAGTCTTTTATTTTTTTATGCTATATATCTTTATTTGGATTTATTAGTTTATAAACTTATCTTCTAAATATTACATTGTGTCAATGTGTCATTTATCAAAATTGTTTAACATATTATAGAATTTATCAGAAGTATTTACATTAAGTATATTATATTAGATATACAACCTTATATTAATAGAAGGGAAAAAATTCAAATAAAATTATACACAGTCATACTTACACACACACACACACAATCACACTTACACACAATCACACTTACACACACACAATCACACTTACACAGAGACAACCTTACACACAGTCACACTTACACATACACAATCACATAGACACACTTACACTCACTCACATAGACACACTTACGCACACAGAAACAAGTACACACACAGAGACAGCCTTACACGCAGTCAGACTTACACATACCCAATCACATAGACACACTTACACGCACTCACATAGACACACTTACACACACAGACACATGTACACACACAGAGACAGCCTTACATGCAGTCAGACTTACACATATACAATCACATAGACACACACTCACATAGGCACTTACACACACACACACACACACATATACAAATAGTCAGACTTGCACATACAAACAGATTTCTTTTCTTTTTTTTTTTTAAGAAAAAAAAAACAAAACGTGATGTTGTTTGTCCCCCTCCCTTCTCATTTGCCTTTTAGTTGCATGGAGGGAACTGTTGAATCTTCGATTCCCTGCATGTCTTCTTCTGAGCACCAGAATGTCATGGACATCCATTGCTCTAACCCAGGTGTCCTCAAACTTTTTAAACAGGGGGCCAGTTCACTGTCCCTCAGACCGTTGGAGGGCTGGACTATAGTAAAAACAAAAACTATGAACAAATTCCTATGCACACTGCATATATCTTATTTTGAAGTGAAGAAACAAAACGGGAACAAATACAATATTTAAAATGAAGTAAAGTTAAATCAACAAACTTTCAATGGGAATAGTGTGCCAGTCAGAGCCCAGTAATATTATGCCAGTCAGAGCCCAGTAATATTGTGCCAGTCAGATGCCCAGGAATATTATGCCAGTCAGAGCCCAGTAATATTATGCTAGTCAGATGATCAGGAATATTATGCCAGTCAGAGCCCAGTAATATTATGCCAGTCAGATGCTCAGGAATATTATGCCAGTCAGATGCCCATGAATATTATGCCAGTCAGAGCCTAAGAATATTATGCCAGTCAGATACCCAGGAATATTATGCCAGTCAGATGCCCAGGAATATTATGCCAGTCAGATGCCCAGGAATATAATGCCAGTCAGATGCCCAGGAATATTATGCCAGTCAGATGCCCAGGAATATTATGCCAATCAGAGCCCAGGAATATTATGCCAGTCAGAGCCCAGGAATATTATGCCATTCAGATGCCCAGGAATATTATGCCATTCAGGTGCCCAGGAATAATATGCAAGTCAGAGCCCAGGAATATTATGCCAGTCAGAGCCCAGGAATATTATGCCAGTCAGAGCCCAGTAATAGTGTGCCAGTCAGATGCCCAGGAATATTATGCCAGTCAGAGCCCAAGAATATTATGCCAGTCAGATGCCCAGGAATATTATGCCAGTCAGATGCCCAGGAATATTATGCCAGTCAGATGCTCAGGAATATTATGCCAGTCAGATGCCCAGGAATATTATGCCAGTCAGAGCCCAAGAATATTATGCCAGTCAGATGCCCAGGAATATTATGCCAGTCAGAGGCCCAGGAATATTATGCCAGTCAGAGCCCAGGAATATTATGCCATTCAGATGCCCAGGAATATTATGCCATTCAGATGCCCAGGAATTATATGCCAGTCAGAGCCCAGGAATATTGTGCCAGTCAGATGCCCAGGAATATTATGCCATTCAGATGCCCAGGAATATTATGCCAGTCAGAGCCCAAGAATATTATGCCAGTCAGATGCCCAGGAATATTATGCCAGTCAGATGCCCAGGAATAGTGTGCCTGTCAGATGCCCAGGAATATTATGCCATTCAGATGCCCAGGAATAGTGTGTCATTCAGATGCCCATCAACAGTGTGCCAGTCAGAGCTCAGGAATAGTGTGCCAGTCAGATGCCCAGGAATAGTGTGCCAGTCAGATGCCCAGGAATATTATGCCAGTCAGATGCCCAGGAATATTATGCCAGTCAGAGCCCTGTTATATTATGCCAGTCAGATGCCCAGGAATAGTGTGCCAGTCAGATGCCCAGGAATATTTTGCCAGTCAGATGCCTGTAATATTGTACCAGTCAGATGCCCAGGAATATTTGGCCAGTCAGATGCCTGTAATATTGTACCAGTCAGATGCCCAGGAATATTTGGCCAGTCAGATGCCTGTAATATTGTACCAGTCAGATGCCCAGAAACTGCCCATTGCAGTGCTCATTATACCCCTCTCCTCCCCCGCTTCCCCATCACTTACCTCCAGCTGCTGTGTCCCCGGCTGGACGTCTCGCACAGTTGTCCCCTCCTGCACGAAGGAGGGAAACACAGTTACCAGATCCGGATGTGACAAAACGTCACATCTGGTCGCGGTGATTTTTATTTTTCCGTTTTCCTGCAAGAAAAAAAAAAAAAAGGTAAACAGCGGGGAGCGGGGGGTGCCAGCAGCACCCCCCGCGGGCCCGATAAATGTGCTCGGCGGGCCGCATGTGGCCCGCGGGCCGTAGTTTGAGGACCCCTGCTCTAACCGGATCAAATCGCTCACAATGCGACCAATGTGATCTGTGTAGATCTCATAATATTAACAATGTGCATAAAAACAAAGTGAAACCAGTGCTATAGGTCACAACCTTAGCAGCACTTAGGCAGTGTGACCATAAACCACACACATATACAGTAAAGAAACAAAGAAAACAAAAGTGTGCTTTAGGTATACTGAAGTAAAAATATTCAACACCTTTGTACGTGAGTTGTGTAGTGAAGTAATAGAACAGGAGAGACTGATGCTCCCCTTGAGGTAATACTTCCCAGTCAGTTGTAGCACTTCAATAACAGATCTGTGGCCAATAGAGGGTATTCTGGAGATTTCAGTATCCTCAATGTGTAGCTCAAATGTGGAAAGAATGATCACAAATAATAGTTCCAATTAGTATAGAAACATAAATACATTTAATAAGATACATGAAATACAATAAAATACATATTGGTACTCAGAGATTCATGACAGAGTGGGAGCCACACAATCAATAAAAATGTGTCCCCTTTTAGCAGCAATACATGTAGCAAGATACACAGAACGTGTAACAAGAGAGAAAGCAGGAGAGTCCAACACGCTACGTCTAGTCGAAGCCCAAAGAAGGGGGAAACACGTAGTTAGAAATAATCTCCCATTTGACTGAATGGGAGAATTGTTCTAACACTGCTCCTTTGGTTCAAATTCAAATTCCCTTGTCAATTCCCTGCAATTCCTTCTTTCATAAATAAAACCCTAACTTTTGTTTACTGCATCTACAACAATATTTATCCGGCCATATTGCTAGCTAAACTTCATAGGTATTGTAGTTATAGATTGGGGTTACGGTGGCTACACTAATCTACACACTATCTGTTGTTGTTGGCTGTAGCTCCCATGATAAACAGTCAGCCGTTATTGGCTAGACACCAAAGGAATTGTAGACAATGGTAGCTGTAGCTAATCTTTACTACCCCAGCTATAGTAAACTAAAGTTCTCATGTTGTGTAGGTACATGCTGGTCTGTTATCAACTATGAACCTGGTCATATAATGTTTCCTATTAATTGGTAACTAACATTTCCTTGCCACCAGTAAACCCCTTTCCTGAGCCATCAAAGGTAGGCAATGGAGAGTAGGTAAAGAAGTATTGAGATGGGAGACAAATGTGTTTTACCTAAAAAAGCTCTTTGTTTATTATTGTGCATAGTGTAATACTTTATTAACCCCTTGACGACAAAGGACGTGCCAGGCACGTCCTGGGAGAAACTCCCTTAACAACAAAGGACGTGCCTGGCACGTCCTGCAGTGAATGCAGCGGTTTTCGCGATCAACGATCGCGAAAACTGCTTTAACAGTGCTGGTCTATTGCCTCGACATCGAGGCAATAGCCAGCACCGAAATTTCTATTTTGGGACCCCCACGATCGCCCCACGGAGCGATCGTGGGGAGCCATATTGACGGAGCATGCTGCTCCGTCAATATGGCTATGCCCTCTGCCGGTCTGAGCTTTGGAAGTGAAAGTAACTTCACTTCCGTCGCTCTGAATATGCTACTTGACTGCCCCTAGTGGTAGTTAAGTAGCATTGCAATGGAAAATATTTAAAATACATATTTAATTAATTAAAAGCAGGTTATTTAGCTATATTAGCCTATAGGGTTCAAATTAAATATTTTTTAGCATAAGGGATAGGGTTAAAATTAAATTAAAGTTAAAAAATATTAAGGGATATAATAAGGATTAGAGTTGGGTTTAAATTTAGTGTTAGGGTTAAATTTTGGGTTCGGGTTGGGGTCAAAAGATCAATATAGGAAAAAACCAAAAAACACTATTTTTGTTTTTTGCCCCATAACTCGCAAAAAAATACCGAACAATATGGACATGCATATTTTTGAACTCGGGAGAACATTTATAAACTATTTAGACGGGGTCTTTTTTAATGATTTTATTTGTGTAAATTATATTTTAGGTCAAAGTTAGAAAAAGTGGGTTTTTTAAAATTTGTCATCATATTTTATGATTTTTTTTGTAGTAAATTATAAGATATGATGAACATAATGGTATCTAATGAAAGCCCTTCTTATGACGATAAAAACAACATATAATTTGTGTGGGTACTGTATGTGAGAAAGAATAAATTACAGCAAAACACAAACACCCTAGAAATGTCAAAACAGCCATTGTCACCAAGGGAAAGTCAAGGTGAAAATGTCTTGTCACTAAGGGGTTAAGTAAAATTTTTAGTACTGCTCACATTTTGCAAAAATGAAATGCTAAATATCCTTCTAAATCTGCTTGTAAATGTGGTGTTGTATATATATCCAATGAGCACCATTTTGCTACTCTCACTATAGCATCTATGAAGAGACTTGTATTTGAAACATATAATGTATGTCCAGTCAATGAGTCAGTGCTTCATATAATTGCACATACAGTATAGAGTCACACCTTAAAATGAAGGTAATCTATACTGCTATCTCTGCAGAGTCAGGAACTTGACAGCTATATCCCTTTGGTCATCAAACCACCCCAGTACAAATAGATACTTTGATGCTGGTTTAAGTGACACGGTAGTTTTCATTGCAAGCATGATGAAACATACAAATCTCCAGTCAAAGCATGTCTCCATCTTCAAATAATTTCCAATTTGTTTTATCACTTCCACTCTGTCATGGATTAATTTCATTCCCTTCACTGAACATTTCTAGTCAGACCCTAAGGTATTTTATCTGCTGGTAGCTAGTTAGTATTAAAGGGCACCTGAAGACTCTCTTTTATAAAAGAATGGGCTAATTTGTAACATATATCTATATGTATTTGTCTATACAAAGCTAGCTGATTGCGTGACTGAGAATTCCAGTGGTTTTTCTAATTATCTGTGGCGTGACACTGCATAGCTAGCTGGATAATAGCTCTGGGGGTTTTACACTTGTGTAACTGTTATTAAATGTTCAGGCCTCTAACTACCAAAAGATTCAGAGTATTCACGGGTAAATGTTATTTTAAAAAAAAAGGTTTTTATGTGTAATATTGAAAAAAGTGCAGTTGCACAATATTACCGTATTTGCTTGATTATAAGACGACCCTGATTATAAGACGACCCCCAAACTTTGGATATTCCTTTAGGAAAAAAACTAAAAGCCTGAATATAAGACTACCCTATAGGAAAAAAGTTAAACTTGTATATATTCACATGTAAATTGCTTTTTTAATAAAAAAATTATATCAAAAAATGCATTTCTTGTTTTTATTTCCTTTTATGTGCCAATGCTGCCTCTCTCTTTCCTTTGCCCCCAGCTTTGTCTTTCCCCCCCTCCCTTTGCCTCTAAAGACTTAACATTGGTGATAAGCCATTTTTTTACTTATTTGCCGGTAAAATACCAGCTCGGTGGCAACCCTACACTCAACATATAAGATTTATTTAACAGAAAAAAAGCCAATAGGGAGAAGCCATGTGTGAAAAACTAAGTACACCTTATGGATGGTTTGTAGAACTTCTTTTAGCAGTAATAACTTGAAGTAATTGTTTTCTGTATGACTTTATCAGTCTCTCACATTGTTGTGGAGGAATTTCGGCCCACTCTTCTTTACAACCTTGCTTCAGTTCATTGTGGTTTGCTGGCATTTGTTTATGCACAGCTCTCTTAAAGTCCTGCCACAGCATTTTAATCAGGATGAAGATTGGACTTTGACTGAACAATGGTAACACCTTAATGCCGCTGTGCATTATGGCCAAACATCTCCACTTTGGTCTCATCTGTCCAAAGGACATTGTTGCAGAAGTCTTGAGGTTTGTTCAGATGCAACTGTGCAAACCTAATCTGTGCTTCCATGTTCTTTTTAAAGAGGAGTGTCTTTCTACTGGCAACCCTTCCAGACAAACCATACTTATTCGGTCTTTTTCTAATTATACTGCCATGAATTTTAACATTTAGCATGCTAACTAAGGACTATAGAGTTGAAGGCCTGTAGCGTCTATTGGGTTATTTTCAAATTCTCTGAGAATTGCACAGTCTGACCTTGGGGTTAATGTGCTGGGACGTCCACTCCTGGGAAGACTGGTAACTGTTGAATATATTCCACTTTTTAATAATCTCTCTAACTGTAGAATGATGGACTTTAAATTGTTTGGAAATGGCCTTGTAACCCTTCCCAGTTTGATGGGCAGCAACAGTTGCTTCTCTAAGATCATTGCTGGTGTCTTTCTTCCTTGGCATTGTGTCCAGTGCTGTATTTACCGCGACCTATGGTGGCAAATTTTGGGGGGCGGCAGCGCCCCCCAGCACTGAAAAAATAAATAAATAAATAAATAAAAAAATCCGGCCCTTTAAAAAAAAAAATAGACCGCGCTTGCAGGCAGAGACAGAGGTGAGAGGGGATCAGAAGATCCCCCTCACCTTCTCTGCCTGCCAGGCTGCACGGGGAGCCGAACAGGCAGCACAGAGAAACCTCCGTGCTGCCTGTTCGGCTCCCCGTGCAGTGTGCCGACACGGAAGTCCCGACAGTCACGTGACCTGTCGGCACAATCGCCGGGAAGCCGAACAGGCAGCATGGAGGGACCATGCTGCCTGCCACTAGCCACCAATGAAAGGTAAGTGCTGATGGGAGACTGTGTGTGTGTGTGTGTGTGTGTGATGGGAGACAGTGTGTGTGTGTGATGGGAGACAGTGTGTGTGACTGAGTGTGATGGGAGTCAGAGTGTGTGTGATGGGAGACAGTGTGTGTGACTGAGTGTGATGGGAGTCAGAGTGTGTTTGATGGGAGACAGTGTGTGTGACTGAGTGTGATGGGAGTCGGAGTGTGCGTGATGGGAGTAGGAGTGTGTGACTGAGTGTGATGGGAGTGTGAGCTTGATGTGAGTCTGAATGATGGGGCATGTGTTAGGTGTGTAACGTGGGTGTGCAGCTTGGGTAGGGGGGTGCCCGGATTTTGTCTGCCTAGGGCAGCACAAAATCAAGATACACCACTGATTGTGTCTACACACACCTGCATGCTCTAGATCAGCAAACTGCTAATATGTTGGCTTTTTATAGAGGTGGTCACACTTGCCTATCAGTTAACCAAAGGAATTGATTAGCAGCGCCCGTTTGCTACTTAGCCTCTTAATACCTATGGAAGCTGTAAGGGTGTATTTGCTTGAATATAAGACGATCCTGATTATAAGATGACCCCACCCCAAACTTTGGATATTCATTTAGGAAAAAAATTAAAATCCTGATTGTAAGGCTACAATATAAAAAAAATGTTGTAAATATTCACATGTAAACTGTTTTATAATATTTAATACAAATTCGGATAGAAAAAAAGCATTTCTTGTTTGTATTTCCTTTTATTTGCCAATCTGCCCTCCGGACTTAGCCAATGCATCCCCCACACACAGGCATCTGCCCCCAAACGTAGCCAATGCATCCCTCCACACAGCCATCTGCCTTCCAGACTTAGCCAATTCATTCCCACACACAGCCATATGCCCCAGGACTTCCCCAATTCTGCCCCCACACAGCCATCTACCCCCCAGACTTAGACAATGCATCCCTCCCACACAGCCATCTGCCCCCCCAGACTTAGTCAACTGCGCTTGCTATATTGTCTGCTGGGGTACTAAAAATGATATGCAGTCCTCTTTGCACGTGAGATGCCTTGGTCCAGCATTCCACCAACAATAAAGATTATATTGCTTGTGCACCCACCAAGATTGCAAATTCTTATGGCACCAGCAACATGACCAGAACCTTTATATTACAGTGAAAATGGCTGACTGACCCCATAGTAGGGTGGTGTTTTGGATATAATCCTGGTAGGGTAGTCCAGCCCAGCATGCATGATAATCGGTAATCAAGCATAGGGTGTTTGCATATAAGGGTGTTTAAATAGACAAAGCCCCTTACAGTGTTATCTACTCATGTTGAATATATTTTTCTTTAAGGTACAGCATATTCTTGTAGTATAATTGGGGTCAGAAGTGAAATTACAAAAGGCCACCAGGGAAAAGTCAACTGGAGAAGAAAACAGAAGATTTGGATAAATATGCTATTTGCCTGTTGAGCTTCTTATTTCATTTTGCAGGTGTAACAATTCAATTAGCTCTCCTGAGCCCTCTTCCTAGAATAGTGATTGAGGTTATAGCCTACTTACAATATCCAAATAGGTTGTGTGTATGAGTAAGTAAATGGAGATTGCTTTCCTTATAGCAAGTGCTGAAGATACAGCTGCTGTTTAACCAGTGTACATTTTTTTTTCTTTCTGCCAGTCAGTCCCACATAGCAGGTGAATGGTAGAAGCTGTGTTCCTGCTGACAGCAATTTAGCAGGTGTAAAACCTTCTTTTTATGTCTGCAGGAAAAATTTCCGTACCTTGCCCTATATTGTATTTGGCAATTCTATTTCAAAATAATTTAGAAAAACATAAATTCTAAAAAAAATTTAAAAAAAGTGCAAAGAAACATTGACCATTCACTATCTAGTTCAATTTATTTGCAGACTAATAGATGCTTCTTAATGCACAACCCATCTTTTTCCTTACCTAGGTGTCGGCTTTTGAAAATCTGTGATTTGAATACTAAAGCTTGCATTGAGTCTTTTTTATTGTAAGAATATGAAACGGTTTGCTGTAGACAGCAAGTAATACCAACCCTGCAAAGCAGGTGGGATTAAATAGCAGTAGGCAATTAACAATTAAAATAAAACATATATGCATAACAGTGAGTGGATTAACAACTTTATATGTACCACTTGTAAAATAAATTACAATAAAATCCACACAGGAGAAGGTAGTTCATCTAAGACCCATTTCAACATTGGCTATGGGCACTCAGCTACAAACAGGTCCTAGAACATTAAAAGGTCTATTAAATCACAACTTAATTTAAAGAAAATGGTTTATACTGTGTCAATGGTTTATATCAGGGACATCAAACACACAGCCCATTTGACAATACATTCTGACTTAACTGCCAAAAATCTCATTATCCCTATAAATGTGTACTTTAGTTTAAATAAGGTTAACTCAAATTTGTTTTGAACTGCTTTAGTATTACTGCTAAATAAGCAAACATGTTTCTATGGATAACAATTCTTCACTATTACTGTAAATAATAAAAATTAATGCGGCCCAACATTAGCATGCATTTCTGATTATGCGCCGCACTTCAGAAAAAAAAACACCACTAGTTTAGATAAAATACTAGAAATTCATGTTTTTATACCGAAAAAAAAAAATATAAAATGAAATCTTAGCAATTGCCATATTTTAAGATGTTTAATAAAGTATCCCTATACTGATAGAAGCACTTAAAAATATATTTTTATATGTCATGTTTCATTTAGAAAATATCTCTGTTTCAGATACATGTTCCTCCTAGATACAGCTATCTGGATAGGGTAATGCCGCTTTAAATAGTAAACAAGTTTTCTAATGAGGTTGGAAGCTCAAGATTAGTAGACAAACATTATTAATAGTAATAATAATGTTTGTCTTCTAATCTTGAGCTTTCCTACCTCATTATAAAACTAATATCTCTGGAAGAAAGTAAGCACTAGAAGATTTAAGGGGTCATGTATGAAACCAGCGCAGTGGAAGAAAAAATATGCATTCCCAAAACATTCGTATTGTATTCGCAAATATGCCTATTTTTATTCACAATTTGCTCATATTTATTCTTTGGATGTTAAACGTTTAGTACACTGCAAATGTAGCAAAGGGCAAAAATAGTTATGAACATAAAATGTATTTGCTTTTAGCCTGTACAAAAAACCACAACGCACCTCAAAAAAGAATGCCGATACTGGATAAAACAAGTTTGTCCACTCTTCCAGTAGTATCTTTTTAAAAATACATGGTAGAAAGATAATTTTGAAAGTAAATCAACAAAACAAAGCCAATTCCTTAGTAGTTTTAAAATGTGTGTATTACTTCCTCTTTAAGGAATAATCACCTATGTTCTAGATTTTTATAAGCCCCAACGTGGAAAATTACACTTCGTCTCCATAACAATCTACCCTTAGTTTGTGGGCATGTGTGAGGTGCATCCAGCAACTCCCCTATGACTCCAGAGGGCATCTTTCACAAATGTAATAGTTGTTCCTTTAACCACTTCGTGACGTTAGAACGTACTATGCCGTCCTAATTTTAAGTGCCTAAAAGTACGTCCTTTGTTAAACAGCTCATCGCGGCTCCCCGCAATGAGCTGTTCTCGGATCCCTGCAGCGGGATCCCACCTGTCATCTGAGGCAATTTTGAGTGGCCTCAGTCTGACAGGGGAAATGTAGCCGGTGCTCAAAGCGAGCACCGGCTACATTTCTCTAAATCGCGCCTCCGTGACGTCACACGATCCGGAGGTCTCGCGATATTTTGTCAGGGACCCACAGGGTCTATTAAGACCCTGATCGGGTCTCTGCCATAGTGTTCCTGGCTACCGGTGATCGGTGGCCAGGAACAATTTGTGACGTTTTGGTGCTTGCGTCGTTTGGGACGCAAGCACCTTGCGTCATGAAGGGGTTAAACACTATGAATAGATGTATGTTCATATGGAACTAAACCCATCTTTTGACCCATTCATCAATAGAGCAGAAGCGGAGATGCACCAAAAAGGAACTCTATAAAGGTAACATTGTACTAAGTACTAAGCACCAAAAACCACAGTGAAGGAGTTTAAGCATGTGTGTGATAGGCATGAGGCTTTCTTAGATATAAGATAGGGCCAGTGACTAATAAAAGTATTTAGAAAATTGGGCAGACTAGATGGGCCAAATGGTTCTTATCTGCCGACACATTTTAATGATGATCTCTTTATTAAGTTGTATTTTTTTATGTATGTAATTTACATAGTTGTTGCAAATCACAGTATAATGTTACATAGTAACATAGTAGTTTAGGTTGAAAAAAGATTTGTGTCCATAAAGTTCAACCCTTTTAATATCCTTTGTTTACCACCATTGATCTTACCACTATTGATCCAAAAGACAAAAGAAGGCAACCCCCCCATTATTTTAGTAATTTCAAATTCTGCTTCCAGTGGGGGAAAAATTCCTTCTTGACTCCAAATGGCTCGGTTGACTACATGTCAAAATTCCAAGTTGGAACACTGAGATGCGCACCTACCAAATATAGCTTTTTACATGGTTGCTATCGCTGTACTCAGGAGATGTTTCTGAACATGTATTAGTGTGTTGTTTGGCAATGACACATACTAGAATCAGAAATTCATGCCTGAAGTACACAGTGTGTGTAAAAAAACTCAAATAAATGTCTACCCACATTTTTGAGAATGCTGGTGGTAGGATTAGTGCATGGAAGTGTAAAAATACCACCATTTAAAAGACCCTATGGTGCCTAGTTTTCAAAAATACATGGTTTGATGGGGTAAAAGACATTGGCTGGTTTCAAAAATGACCCAAATGGAACATGGGCGCAGGCTGACTACATGTCAAAATTCCAAGTTGGAAATATGAAATTTGCACCTCCCAAACGTGGCATTTTACAACCCAAACAACCCAACAAACATATGCATGGGTGGAATCCCTGTATTCAGGAGATGTTGCTGAACACATATTGAGGTTTTGCTTGGCATTGACACAAAACAGGATCTGGAAATTGATGCCTGAAATACAGTGCCTTGCAAAAGTGTTCATCCCCCTTGGCTTTTTACCTATTTTGTTACATTACAGCCTTAAGTTCAATGTTTTATTAATCTGAATTTTATGTGATGGATCAGAACACAATAGTCTAAGTTGGTGAAGTGAAATGAGAAAAATATATACATAATACTATTTTTTAGAAATAGAAAACAGAAAATTGGCATGTGAGTATGTATTCCCCCCCTTTGTTATGAAGCCCATAAAAAGCTCTGGTACAACAAATTACCTTCAGAAGTGACATAATTAGTTAAATGATGCCTGTGTGCAATCTAAGTGTCACATGATCTGTCATTTCATATACACACCTTTTTGAAAACACCTAAGCAAGAGGCACCTCTAACCAAACACTGCCATGAAGACCAAGGAACTCTCCAAACAAGTAAGAGACAATGTTGTTGAGAAGTACAAGTCAGGGTTAGGTTATAAAAAAATATCCAAATCTTTGATGATCCCCAGGAGCACCATCAAATTTATCATGAGCAAATGGAAAGAACATGGCACAAACCTGCCAAGAGACAGCCGCCCACCAAACTCACGGACCGGGCAAGGAGGGCATTAATCAGGGAGGCAGCACAGAGACCTAAGTTCACCCTGGAGGAGCTGCAGAGTTCCGCAGCAGAGACTGGAGTATCTGTACATAGGACGACAATAAGCCGTACGCTCCATAGAGTTGGGCTTCATGGCAGAGTGGCCAGAAGAAAGCCATTACTTTCAGCAAAAAAACAAAATGGCCCGTTTTGAGTTTGCGAAAAGGCATGTGGGAGACTCCCAAAATGTATGGAGGTGCTCTGGTCTGATGAGACTAAAATTTTACTTTTCAGCCATCAAAGAAAACGCTATGTCTGGCGCAAACCCAACACATCACATCACCCAAAGAACACCATCCATTTTTCAGCAGCCGGGACTGGGAAACTGGTCAGAGTAGAGGGAAAGATGGATGGTGCTAAATACAGGGATATTCTTGAGCAAAACCTGTACCACTCTGTGCGTGATTTAAGGCTAGGACAGTGGTTCACCTTCCAGCAGGACAATGACCCCAAACACACTGCTAAAGCAACACTTGAGTGGTTTAAGGGGAAACATGTACATTTGTTGGAATGGCCTAGTCAAATCCAGACCTCAATCCAATAGAAAATCTGTGGTCAGACTTAAAGATTGCTGTTCACAAGTTCAAACCATCCAACTTGAAGGAGCTGGAGAAGTTTTGCAAGGAGGAATGGGCAAAGATCCCAGTGGTAGCAAGCTCATAGAGACTTATCCAAAGTGACTTGGACCTGTGATTGCTGCAAAAGGTGACTCTACAAAGTATTGACTTTAGGGGGGTGAATAGTTATGCACATTGACTTTTTCTGTTATTTTGTCCTATTTGTTGTGTGCTTCACAATAAAAAAAAATAAAAAAAAACATCTTGTTGTGGGCATCTTCTATAAATTAAATGATGCAAATCCTCAAACAATCCATGTTAATTCCAGGTTGCGAGGCAACAAAACATGGAGAATGGGGGTGAATACTTTTGCAAGGAACTGTACAATGTATGTGAAAACCCCCCACAAAAAAAACTACCCATAAGTTTGACAAATACTGGTGGTAAAATTAGGGCATGGAAAGTGTTAAAATATCACCATTTGAAATAGCCTAGGATGTCTAGTTTTCAAAAATATATGGTTTGATGGGGTAAAATAAATTGGCCAGTTTAAAAAATGTCCCAAATGGAACATGGGTGCAGGCTGACTACATGTCAACATTCCAAGTTGGAAATCCAAACTGTGCACCTCCCCAAATGCTGCTTTTGAGCCCCCAAACAATCTAACAAACCTATGCATGGGTGGTATCCCTGTACTCAGGAGATGTTGCGGAACGTATATTGAGGTGTTGTTTGTCAGTACCCCTATACATTTATCTCTGCAAATCTGGCACAGGTTGGTGGTAAAATGGCAACATGAAATGTGTCAAAATACCTCAAATTAAATACCCTGAGTTGTCTAGTTTTTAGAAATATATACATGTGGAGGGTGATTCAGGGATAAATATCATTATTACAATGTCACTATCGCTAATTTTTAAACAAAACATAAATTTCAAATAGCCTTGCACTACTTGTACTTATTGCCCTGCAACATTAACAAAGAAGCAAAAAAACATAAAACATGTGCTATTTCTAAATATAGAAAACATAGAAAAACATATTTAGCAGGTTTTTATTAGATTTTGTAGATGAGTATATGATTTTTCAAATTAAAGTCAGAACAACTTTTTTTTCACAATATTATATTATTTTTCATAACTAAAATTAAATGATATGATCAAAATAATGGTATCAACGGAAAACCTTTCTTATCCCGATAAAAACAATATATAATTTGTGTGGGTACGGTAAAGTAGAAAGAATAAAATTAAAGCTAAACACAAGCACTATATAAATGATAAAACAGCCGATGTTACTAAGGGTAAGACAAGGTCAAAAAGTCATGCCACTAAGGGGTTAAAATGATAATTTATAACCGTTGTAACTAGGAAGGTGATCTCTTTCCAATTGTTCCGATCATATGGTTAAAGCATTCTTCTGTGAGAGCAGTGTGTGTCATTCAGTTACAACAATCCTACCCCCAAATAGCCACACCGCAAGTATATTAAATTGTTGCTATTTTAAGGAAATAGTGAACTTTACATCAAAAATAAAAGCTAGAGCTCAATGAACTGGCACAGCTCTCAGTAGACTAAATGTTTCATTTTGCTACAATCACATCTGACAGACACATTAAGCAATGAATGATAAGTCTTCTGTTCCAATTCCCATGAGTACTATGTAGAAAATTAGTTTAGTTAAATAAACCTACGTAGTCAAATTGAAAACTGTTAAGACATTTTCATTTCTAGGTTGTATCCCATGACACTTATACTTATATTATATCAACATAAAAAGATCACTACTGAAGAAATAAAAAAAGCGATTGACAACCTTGAAAATGGCAAAGCCCCAGGCCCTGACGGGTACACAGCTTTATTCTTTAAGACATTTGAATTAGAAATTATCCCTCTTCTTTGTGCAACATACGATGCAATAGGCAAGACTGGGAAAATTCTCCCTGAACTGCTGAGAGCAACAATCTCACCAATACCAAAACCAGAGAAAGATCCAAATGTTGTCAGTAATTATCGCCCAATATCTTTGATAAATATTGATATTAAAATTCTTTCAAAAATATTGGCCGATCGTTTAAAAAACATTTTACCCGACTTAATCCATAAAGACCAGTCAGGATTTATAACAGCAAGGTCTGGTGGGGACAATGTAAGGAAACTATTAAACTTAATCTCACTGGTGAACAATACTGGAGTCCCGTGTGTCTTTGTCTCTGTCGATGCTGAAAAAGCATTCGACAGAGTGAATTGGAGACACATTTCTGAAGTATTGTCTGCCTTTGGCATAGAAGGGTTATTTAAAACACTGATTATGACTATGTACACGGAACCAATGGCTAAAATTCAAGGCAACGGACTTAATTCAAGATGGTTCCTAATTAAAAATGGTACTAGGCAGGGTTGCCCAATGGCACCCCTTCTTTACAACCTTTCCATAGAACCTCTAGCCTCATATATTAGGCAAACCCAAACAATCTATGGGATAGAATGTGGAAAGTATCATCAAAAAATCTTGCTTTATGCAGACGATATAATATTGACACTTTCACAACCGGAACACTCTATGCCAGAATTAATCCGATGTATTAAGGAATTTAGCCACTTCTCAAACTACAAGATTAATCTTCCTAAAACTCAGACCATCTGTAAAAACCTTTCTTTGAACCAAGAAACATTTCTTAAACATACATATCACCTAAACTGGTCAAATGAAATAATTAAATATCTAGGTATTGGCATTCAATTTAATATAAGAACAATAGTAGAACATAACTATTTAGGACTATATAAAGAGTTTGAGACTAAGATTAAGTCTTGGAGGAAACTCCAAATATCATGGATGGGAAGAATTAACCTGATAGGGGCATACTTGCTCCCCAGACTGGAATATCTCTTTCGTAACATCCCTCTCAGAGTTCCTAGGAAATATTTGTCTATGTTTCACAGATTATTTGTCATGTATGTATGGGAAGGGAAAAAACCCAGAATCCAATTTAACATAATGTCTTCACCAAGGTCTCAGGGAGGACTCTCTTTCCTGAATATATATCATATACACGATTCAATAATGTTCTCTCACTTCCTTTTGTGGGGTAATATAAAATCTCGGAATAAAAGCTGGTACCAATAAGAAAGGGAAGCATGTGGTGATACAGATCCCTTTCTCTTTTTTTGGCTGGATAAAAAAAAATTAGACACTTTAAAAATTTCAAACCCGGTAATACATAATGTTTTCTTATCTATCGCCCCAATTAAAGCCAATTTTTTTTGCGAATCACAAATGACTCCTCGAGTCCCTATACACATCTTGAAGCTATTTTTAGAGGATCTAAACTTAGAAAATTGGCATAGAGCGGGCCTGGAAAGGATTGGGGATTTGTTCTGTGACGCGACTCTTCTATCCTTTTCAGACCTGCAACACAAATTTAATATACCAGGGAAAGAATTGTTCTCCTATATCCGAATAAAATATTTTGTTAGAAATATACAATTTAAGTCAGAATCGCTGTTAGATAAAATCATGTATGGCTTCCATCAAAAAATATCTTCTCAAATCTTTCATGCATTGCAAGAATTAGAACAAGAATATAAGAAACATGACACAATAATAAAGTGGGAAAACGACTTGAGTAAATTCTATCCAACTCAAGCTTGGCATAGAGCAGCAGACTTGTTAAAAAAATCAATCCACTGCATCGCCTTACAAGAGCTGTACATGAAAATTCTACATAGATGGTACTAGACACCATCTAGATTAGCTAAATTCCAAATTGATACATCTCCACTGTGTTGGAGATGTAACAATGAAATCGGTAATATTAAACATATATGGTGGGACTGTCAAAGACTTAATGATGTACGTCTAGCTCTATCCAAAAATTTTCAAGACTTGCAACTAGGTCTGGGCATCCTAATCTCTGTTCCATCTTGAGTTTCCCGACATGAACAACTCTTCAAAAAAGCTGGCAGTACATGTCTTGATGGCGGCAAAAATGTGTATTTCAAGATATTGGAGGAAAATTGAGGTACCCTCAGAGAGTGAGATTCGAGCCCAAATCCAGTACCAATGTAACATGGAAAAACGTTTTTATCTTGAAAATTTGTCTCTCCCCTCCTACTTTAAAATTTGGAACCCTGTCATCCTGCGAAATACAACTGTATAGCTTCCTTAAAAGAAAGAGAGGAAAAACAATAGAAAAAATAAAATAAATTAACAAAGGAAAAAGGACAGATGTGAACTGGTTCACTGGGGATGGGGTGGCTGGGGTGACTCTGCGCCTCTCCCCGCCCGTCCTCCAAGTAATTAAGTCGGTCAGTACGTTTTTATGATCCAGCCCTAGGCTACCCCTGCTCCCTGCACATTTTTGATTATTTGTTGATAGGGAAATGTATATAATATCACATGTTGGGCAACACATTGGGTTTCATGAAATCATGCTCAGTAAATTATATTAGTTGATTACATTAAATTTATGAATAAATAAATATATTTATACCATCCAAGGAGATGCCGAATTGGATCTGCTTAAGTTGACTAACTGATAAAGAAAGACAATTTTACAAATTCTTACTCAGTCAACTGTTGCCTACAATCACTTATTGGTTAACCACTAGGTGAAATGAAAGTGTAACTATAATTTAATACTCTGATTTCACAGGCCAATTTTATATTTATATTTATATTTCGTATATGCATGTAATAAATACTATGAATGTTTAGAACTGTACCCAATGTATAAACATCTTAATGACATCTATATATTGATTATGTTGATCAAATTATATTCAATTGTGACTAATTTCCCTATGTATATGTATGTATCTGTGATACCCTTGGTATCGTAATGAATGTTGATTGTTTTTTATAACTTGTATATCTATCATAAGAAAATAAAAAAATATTAATTAATAAGACATATCTATTGATAGATACATAGAAATATGTACACATATTTAAAATCCTTCTGGTCGCTTGTGAAGCAACCAAAGTAGCGATGGTGCTGCTCTATAGGATTCCGAATTCAAAATAGAAGAGGCTGTGCATTGATTTTGATAGCTGCCCATAGGTCAACTATCAGGACCTTTCAAACGAAATCAGCGCAGTTGACATTTAATATACAAATTCTGAATTAAATATATCTAACAATAAGCTCAACTCTATGTGTGAAAAATATGTCTATGGTTTATTGCATTACAATGCCTAACCAACTTGTTTTTCTCAATTCCATCTTTCATCATATGTGTGTATATATATAAATATGTATATATTTTACTTTTATATAGCGAGGAAGAGATGCATGTACAGTATATGTACATATATGTATATACGGATACAGGCAGATGTGAATAATGCTGTAAAGTAAGAATGCTTTCAAGAATAGAAATGTCAGTTTATTTTGATCAATTAACACAATGAAAAGTAAGTATAAAGAAGAACGAAATCAAATCAATATATGCTGTGACTACCCTTTGCCTTCAAAATAGCATACCACCAACCCCATGATAAATGCAGAGTCTTTATGTTGATTACATTGGGATGATATAGCTTTCCTAATATTCACCAACACCATTATTTCATTGACAGAATTTAACCCAATAATTAGTGGTGGATAGACCAATAATAGGCGTGAGTTTATGGAAGAGGACGCTTTCTGTGAAATTGACATTTTACTATAGGAGGTTTTTTACTAGGATGTTGGATTTCAATACAGCTGTAATGTTTTTGAGTAAAATAGAGAGCTCATTAGTATGTAAGGGTAAGTCAAGGATAGTTCTAATAATTTGGTGTGCGCTGTTGATTGTTTATAGTTATGCTCTTATGCTCACAATATCTAGGAAAAGACTTGCAAAGGTTGTTTTCAAAGAGTGAATTTTGAGATTTAACCCCTTTGCGACAATGGACATGTCAGGCCCGTCCAGTCGGGAACTCCATTGCGGACAATGGACGTGCCTGACTCATCGTGCGGTGAAACTCTGGGAGCGATCGTGGGCGCCATATTGCAGGAGCAGCATGCTCTTCCGATGCTCTGAATATGTTGCTTGACTGCCCCTAGAGGCAGTCAGCAACATTGCAATGAAAAAAAAGACTTAATTAGCTTAAGAAAGTGTTGGGGTTAGAATAGCAGCCATGGTTACCATTAAATTAGGGTTAGCATAAGGGATAGGGTTACGATTAAATTAAAATTAAAATATATTAAGGATTAGTAAAAGGGTTAGAGTTGAGGTTAAATTTAGGGTTCGGATTGGGGTCAAAAGGTCAATATAGGAAAAAAACAAAAAACACTATTTTTGGTTTTGCCCCATAATTCGCAAAAAAACTGCATAAAAACTTGGAAACAAGCATATTTTTGAACTTAGGACAACATTTAGAATCTGATTCAGGCAGGGTCTTTTTGAATGATTTTATTTGTGTCAATTATATTTTAGGGAAAGTTAGAAAAAGTGTGTTTTTTTATTTTTTCATCATATTTTATGATTTTTTTTGTAGTAAATTATAAGATATGATGAATATAATGGTATCTGTTGAAAGCTCTTCTTATGACGATAAAAACAAGATATAATTTGTGTGGGTACAGTATGTGAGAAAGAATAATATTACAGCTAAACACAGACACCCCAGAAATGTAAAAACATCCCTTGTGACAAAAGAAAGTCAAGGTCAAAATGTCTTTTCACTAAGGGGTTAAAGGTAGCTATGCTGTATTTTAGATTTTATTTTTTAACAAAGTAGCCATATTATATATGGTATTTCAGTCTTAACGGTACAGCTCTATTAGCAGGTTAAAAATCACCAGCCAATATCATGGGTGACAACACAAAATAGTTATGTATAATTGACCTCAATCAATATTATATGTGCTGCAAATAGCCTCACATTAGAACTTGATATAATGATATAGTAGTCTCACAACTGTGGAGGAATATAGTAAAGATATACATCAGTATCAATAAAGAGATTTGTGACTAGTACTATAGGTTGTTCCTTGAAGATTGCCTAAACAGAGGAGAATCCAAGCTTTCAGGGTAGCAGCTTAACTATTACGTGATTTACACACCTGTAGGACACAAGAATTTTAGGGAATTAAGATAGGAATTTCAAACTTAAAGCCAAAGTAGCCTTAAAATTCCCTCCTCAATTCCCTGCAATTCTCTTTCATGAATAAAACTCTTAGTACATTTCCAAACAGTGGGAGTTCAATTATAGTTATTAATCATATTCCATACATAGATGTATGACCAGTAGTCTAGTAATCTTGTTACAGGAAATGCCCTGTCATCGGGGTATAATCAAATAATTTAGAAAAATAATTCCCAAGTGAAAACAAATACAGAAAAAATTAGGGTATTTTGACAAAACATGATTCTCTAAGATTATGTATCATTATTGTACAACTGGCCCGCATCATAGTTCATCCATGCAGCAGTGGGGTAGGTGCAATGGAGTGAAGATCTGTGCTATCTGCTATAGACTACATTACCTATGATGCTAAGTTTTTGGCTGGCTAAGCATAGTAGGAAATGTATTTTTTTTTTATCAGACATGGGACCCTTGCTCACGTATCCAATATGGCAAACACAATAATGGGTGCATGTACACATCTCATGGAAGTAAGATAACACACACAATAGTGTAATACTGTAAATTAAATTGGATCAGTATTGTTTGATATTGCACTCACAAACATGAGAAAGAGCATGCCCATCAAACAGATGTGGAAAAATGCTAATATTCTTTAATATCTTCTCATAAAATCTGAAACATAAAAGCAGCAATGATGCTGTATCTACTTAAAAAACAGCATTAAGTGAGCTGAGACACAATTACAAAATCAAAGAGCATCACAATAAAATTATTTATAAGTGCTTAGTAGAAAACCCACAAGTCCCACAGTCCGCAGGAAGGCAGCATACTCTGTGGTCTCCAAATCAGGTTAGAAATAGCAAAAACACTCAACGCGTTTCACAGAGTTTAACACAGCTTAGAATACTTGAATGTCACTTGTTATGCAAAAAGTGACCTATTTCTGACCAGATTGACACTGCCTTTCATGCGGACTGCTCTACTAACTGGCCTCTGTAGATGGCTGCACCACCACTAGTTCTGTCGTGATATAATTACCAGCACTCAAATGATAATTAATTTGTTTACCTCAGTAGGAACCATTTATAGTATTGTAACAGTTTTCTTTTTTCCTTTTTAAGGGGCTAAAGCCAATGGACCACAATGGACTTGCAGACCCATATGTTAAATTACATTTACTTCCTGGTGCTAGTAAGGTAAGCCAATTTTCTGTCTGCAGGGGACATTTTTATAATGCCAAGAACCATAGTCCTAACATTCTTGAATTGTTTCAACTGCATCACTAATTTATTAATAACTAGCTATTTTAGGCATTCACGAAGAAACCAACTGCTTCCTTAACAGCTTGTAAACACCAATGCAATATGATACATTGCTTATTGAGATACAAATTTTAATGAGCGAAAGCATACAAATCTGGCAAGATTACAGTCCTTTGGGAGCTAACTTGACAAACTTGTTTTAAGAAAGAAAATTGTTAGTTGAAAAATAGTAGCAATATAATCAAAATATTGTATGTCTGATTTCACATTTCATCCTACATTCAGTGACCAGGAAATTAGTATCCCACCCACAGACTGACAGGACTATTCTTAAACATGTTTACATGCGTTAACTGTTCTTTATTGATAGTATATATCAATATGTATATAATGCTAAAGTATTATGCAGGTACAAAATTGATTTATGGTCATCTAGGTGCAGGGGAGGGCTGGCAGCCTTAGGCCTGGGGGGCAAATCCAGTCAAGTGGCCCATTGCACCATCGAATCGCCTCCCCATCCACGGCCATCTTTTCCTTGTTTTATAACGAATATTGCCAGGATTTTCCCCCACAATATGCCAGGATTTGCCATTTAATATGCTAGAATTTTCCCTTACAAAATGCCAGGATTATGCCCCTCAATATGCCAGGATTATGCCCCTCAATATGCCAGGATTTAGACACCCAATATGCCAGGATTTTCCCCTCAATATGCCAAGATGATGCCCCCTCAATATGCCAGGATTTTCCCCTCAATATGCCAGGATTATGCCCCTCAACATGCCAGGATTTAGACACCCAATATCCCAAAATTTGGGCACCCCCCCCCTACCCACATTGCACACCTACGACATGACCCATAACCCACGTTGCACACCAGGATATGCCCCATCACCACATTTACATGCCTCCATCACCCCATTACATACACATTTCCAATATTATTTGCCATTAATATTCCCCAGCCAATTTGTCCCATAATATGCCAGTGTTATTCTGCAATTTAATATGACTCAGTAAATTTGCCCAATAATATTCCAAGGTTATCTGCAATTTAATATGCCCCTGCTAATTTGCCCAATATGCCAGAGTTAATTGCCATTTAATATTCCCCAGCCATTTTGCCCAATAATATGCCAGTCTTATTTGCCATGTAATATTCCCCAGCCAATTTGCCCAATAATATGCCAGTGTTATTTGCCATGTAATATGCCCCAGCCAATTTGCCCAATAATATGCCAGTCTTATTTGCCATGTAATATGCCCCAGCCAATTTGCCCAATAATATGCCAGGCTTATTTGCCATGTAATATTCCCCAGACAATTTGCCCAATAATATGCCAGTGTTATTTGCCATGTAATATGCCCCAGCCAATTTGCCCAATAATATGCCAGTCTTATTTGCCATTTAATATGCCCCAGCCAATTTGCCCAATAATATGCTAGTCTTATTTGCCATGTAATATGCCCCAGCCAATTTGCCCAATAATATGCCAGTCTTATTTGCCATGTAATATTCCCCAGTCAATTTGCCCAATAATATGCCAGTCTTATTTGCCATGTTATATTCCCCAGCCAATTTGCCCAATAATATGCCAGTCTTATTTGCCATGTTATATTCCCCAGCCAATTTGCCCAATAATATGCCAGTCTTATTTGCCATGTAATATGCCCCAGCCAATTTGCCCAATAATATGCCAGTCTTATTTGCCATGTAATATTCCCCAGCCAATTTGCCCAATAATATGCCAGTCTTATTTGCCATGTAATATTCCCCAGCCAATTTGCCCAATAATATGCCAGTGTTTTTTGCCCCCCCCCCTTACCTTTTTCCCTGGTGGCTAGTGGCAGGACTTCCCTGGTGGCTAGTGGCAGGAGGACTTCCCTGGTGGCAGGCAGCATGGTCCCTCCATGCTGCCTGTTCGGCCTCCCGGCGGTTGTGCCGACAGGTCACGTGATCGGCGCGCCTCTGACGTCAGAGCGCCGATCACGTGACTGTCGGCACTTCCGTGTCGGCACAATGCACGGGGAGCCGAACAGGCAGCACGGAGGTTTCTCTGTGCTGCCTGTTCGGCTCCCCGTGCAGCTTTGCAGGCAGAGCGGAGGTGAGAGGGGATCTTCCGATCCCTTCTCACCTCAGTCTCTGCCTGCAAGCGCATTTTTTTTTTTTAAATAACACTGGCCCAGCGGCCGTGTTTTAAAAACCTTAGGGCGGCCTGGGGGGCAATTGCCACCCTGCCCCCCGGCCCAGCCCGCCCCTGCCTAGGTGCCGTTCTTACTTAAAACCAGCATATATGAGTGATAGAATCAACAATCTGTATATCCATGCTGCTCCAATTCCACAGTCCAAGACAAAGGACTAGTATTACAAGGGAAGGCAGAACTAGGAAAAAATTGGAAAAAAATATATAAATAGCTAGAAAGAAGATGAAAGAATAAAATAAATGAACACAGAGAAGGAAGAAAGGCTGAGTGGATTTACTTGTTAGTGGATGAAGGATAGATGAAAGGATGAAAATAGGAGATTTATACAGTTGAGGCTAAAAGTTGACATACACCTAGGCTAATGACATTCAAACTCAAGTTATCACAACTTTGCACATTTCAGTTTTACAATATATTTCTTTTGGCAAGTCAATTAAGGCATTTACTGTTCACATCAAAGTTAATTTTAGCACAATCCATTACAGACAGAATTATTTCAGCTTTAATTCACTACATCAGAATACCAGTGGGTCAAGAGTTTCCATACATCAAGTTGATCATGTCTTTAAACAGTCTCTGCCAGGAGCTCAGAAAAAAGATTGTGGACTTCCACAAGTCCTGTTTCTCCTTATGAGCAATTTCCAAACAACAGCAGGTACTAATGTCAATTATGCAAACAATTGTATGCATGGGACCACATAGACACTGCATTGTTCAGTCAGGAGGCACAAATTAACTCCCAGAGGTGAACATTCTTTGGTTCAAGAGATTAAACTGAACCCCAAGACATTGAGTAAGGAGCTGGTGAAGCGGTTGGATGCATAAGGTACCAAAGTATCCACATCTACCATTAAGAATCCTACTTTTTCACAGAATGAAGTTTGCAAGTGATCAACAGGACAAAGACCTGTTAGAGGAGTTAGTGGAGAATTTGACACCGGAGAAAAGAACCTGTGACAGCAGGACAGGGTCCAAAATCCAAACTGTCCTGCCAGTTTCAGCACAATCGGCATCTAGGATATAGGTATCCTAGCATATTTAACAGGCTTTTAGGCTGTTGGTATAGATTGTGCCTACAAGGGTAGGCTTTAAGAAAAGTCTAAATACACAGGTAATGCTCTACTCTCTTAATACTTCAAGGAGAGCTCTGTGAAGTACGATGAAGCAAGAACGTTTGAAGTCTGTTCAGTATTTCAATATGAAAAGCTGTACTAATCCCTAAAAGTCTGGACAGTAAGAACCCACTGCTGATACCAAAATGGTGGTTCAAAAGTACAGTGAGACTAAAGAAAGAATAATTGTAAATTGACCTATGTTTTACTCTTTAGAACAGTTATTATTTTCTAGGAAGTTATTTATTAAGCAGTACATTTTCCAATTAACAATACTTTGGTCCACATGTTGGTAGATGGCACCTCCCACTATCAAGGTCAACATTGGACACTTTGCAACAACTGTTGACACCTTAAGCCAGTTTATGGTTTATTTTATCTAATTTTATATGAATTATATAATATTGAATTTATCTTAGCTACACAATGTTACATTTCTCCCTTATCTAAAGAATATGTACAGTTATTATTTTCTTTATAGTTGAGCTGCTTCCTCTGTCTTACCACTTAATCATAAATGTGTTTGCCTTCCTTTACTGAAGCTATTGTATTAGTACATGCTGGGTTGTCTTACTTTAACCTAGAAAACATGTCAACAGTGTTAGTCTTTAGAAATAATACTAGAGGTCAGTATCTATTATTAAATGACGGATACTGTAACAACATTGCATTAACTGCACTGATTGTCTCTATAGAGAGTCAGTACATTACTTTGTTCAAATCTATACCTTGAAATTGGACTACCTCAAGTCATCAAACCACCCTGACTTTCTATGTGATCTCTATTTCTCTTCACTTAAAGAGAAATATAAATAAGTGACCTGCGTTGTGCACAGCTGAACATGATTATTTTACTTCTCAGAGCAGCAATATTCCTACAGCCAGTATCTACTTGGCTGATGTGTTCTCCATTTACATACCTTGAGTCCTATCCACTGGCAAAATCACAAGCTCAAACTGACAAGATACATATTAAAAAAAGATTAAAAGAAAAATTACATTACTCTTTTTATCAAAAAATTTTATGTTCTTAGTAGGAATTTAAAAAAAACATTTGAACTTTAATCTTTTCACCCTCATCTCTATAAATTCCCTGCATCAGATTCTTACAAAAGTATCTATTTACATTTTCAATATAATGTAATGTAATGAAACAACAGTTACAGTGCCATCTACTGGATGTACACAGTCTACCACCATTGAAAATCTGTAAAACAAGAAATGAGTCACACAAAATCTTCAGATTGCTTACAAGGCAACAGTGTTCCAATAAGAAGAATCACTAACATTATATTTAACCTTAGGAGGTACACGCCATTTCATCCCCAGCTTCTGTTGCACCTGGGGAAGTAACTGCCTGCAGCCAATCAGCTGTGACTGATGGCACTTTCATTAACAGAGAGGGATTTTCTCTCACTGCTGCTGCAGTGAGATACCCTTATTTTAAGGCTCAGTAGATCTAGGGAAGCTAGTTAGCATCTCTTCTATAGTTTGAGCCTTAATTCGAGTGAGTGACAGATGGTGACTGGATTAGCCTTTGTGGTTCAGTTTGAAGCATGCAGGCAGGGCCGCCACCAGGAATTTCAGGGCCCCTTACTGAACAAATTTTCTGTCCCCCCCTGACTATATCTCCCACTCGCCCCACCTACCCTCACAAGCATGTTATACCGGTCTAGTGTAATATGGAGGGTCGATGGGAGCAGTTGGTCAATATGCCAGTAATATTTTGCCACTCAATATGCCAGTAATATTTTGCCACTCAGTAAGTCAGTATTTTGCCCTCAATATTCCATTATTTTGCCATTTAATATGCCATTCTTTTGCTATTTAATATGGCAGTATTTTGCCCCTCAATATGCCATTATTTTGCCATTTAATATGCCAGTATTTTGCCCCTCAATATGCCATTCTTTTCCATTCTTTTGCCATTTATTATGCCAGTATTTTGCTCCTCGATATGCCAGAATTTTGCCAATTAATATGCCAGGATTTTACCCCTCAATATGCCAGGATTTTGTCCCTCAATATGCCAGGAATTTGCCAATTAATATGCCAGGATTTTGCCAATTAATATGCCAGGATTTTGCCCCTCAATATGCCAGGATTTTGTCCCTCAATTTGCCAGGAATTTGCCAATTATTATGCCAGGATTTAGCCACTCAATATGCCAGGATTTTGCCGCTCAATATGCCAGGAATTTGTCTATTAATATGCCAGGATTTTGCCCCTCAATATGCCAGGATTTTGCCCCTCAATATGCCAGGAATTTGCCAATTAATATGCTATGATTTTGCCCCTCAATATGCCAGGATTTAACCCCTCAATATGCCAGGATTTTGCCAATGAATATGCCAAGATTTAGCCACCCAATATGCCAGGATTTTGCCAATTAATATGCCAGGATTTTGTCAATTAATGTGTCCAGATTTTTCACCTCAATATGCCAGGATTTTGCCCCTCAGTATGCTCGTTATGTACCACCTTCCTCCCCCCTTCCCCAGTACTTACCTCCTTGCTGCTGTCTCCCGGTGCTCTGCAAGTCCGCGGCTGTGATGGAAGCGTTGTGCGCTCCCCACTAGCCACGCGGCTTCAATAAAGTTTGTTAAAAAAAAAATGCACATTTTCCACGGCTGGAGGGGCGCGCACAACACTTCCCTCACAGCCACCGACCAGCTTAACAGACAATTTTTTTTTTTTTTACCTGGCGTGACCCGGGCCCCTGGACTCGCCGGGTCTGGGACGCCAGTATCGCCCGTCACCCCCTGATGGCGGGCCTGCATGCAGGTTCTGGTGGTTCCTAGTATTTGTCCCCCCATACTGGGCCTATTATTAAGAATAACTTCTGCCGATAATAAAAAAACAAAAGGTATTTTAAAGTTGTTAGTGGCACAGACAGGGACTGAAGTAACTAAAATGAAGAAGTATATTAAGAACTGGTCATGTGCAGCTGGAGGAGAGCGCACAACGCTTCCCTCACAGCCTCGGACCTGCACCGGGAGACAGCAGCAAGGAGGTAAGTTTTTAATGCAGGGGGTGCCGGCAGCACGGGTGCCGCTGGGGGTGTCACCCTGTGCAGTCCGCACCCCCCTCGTGACGCCACTGAGCTTACCTACAAATAGACATGGGTGTGTGTATTTGTTACACCGAACTTAGTCATGCAGGTATAAAATCTCCCTTTTTAAATGTATGAAGTAATTTTTATTGGTAGAAGTCCAATTTAAATAACAAATAGGCAGTGAAAAAAAATGAATTCCCTTTTCTTATCTTTTAAATGCAACGTTTTCTACGCTGCAATTATTCATGAATTACAAAAAATGGTTTGTTGAATTGAGTTCTAAATAACAGGCTGAGGGGCAGATAGATTAGTTTAAAAGTTGGTTCCACTAATGGAGTTTAGAAAGTGTTTATTAAAGTGTGTGAATACTTTCATCAGCCTTTTCATTGAAATGATGAACTTTTTTTTCACTCCTGTACAAGAAAAGAGCAAACGTAAACCGCAGTTTATGCAATTTCAATTTGTTTAAAGTTTTAGAAATTCCAGCGGTCTCCAAACATTCCTAAGCTAACACCGTAACCAGTAGGGTCGAGCGAGACCAAAGCTGGACACCCCCAACCCATTCTCTTACCTCCCCCCCCCCCCCAAAATATTCTTCTTCCCCTCCGACCTGTTTCTCACCCTATTTTTTTTTCCCCTCACATTGCCATTGCAAATTGATGACTAGTATCTCACTCACAGTCAATGTTATCTGATTTATCTTATATTCCCTGATATGACGAGAAAATTAAACATGGTAATGTTGTTGCATGTCCCTCTCCTGTCATCTTTTCTTCTGTACCCTACCCCACCACCCCTACCCATTATTTTTTATCAATATTTTATAATTCTATATCTACTGTCTTATCGTTTTGATATGAAAATACCAATAAAACTTTATTGAAACGTAGAAATTCCAGGGGAACATCAAAGACTTTGCAAAATGTAAACCCGTTCAAATAGCCCAGAAGCACATTGAATGATCTGATTCACAATCATTAAAGTTTTAATGTATATCACGTCTTCAAATATAGTGCCCCTCTGAAGCTGCAAGGTCCCTAAGGATGCATTTTAGGAAAATCACACTTTTTTTTTAATGGTACTTGCTTTGGATTGTTTACTGAGCTGTATATTCCCAAACTGTGAGTGAGTCATTTAATGTTCAGTAATTATATTTAAAAGTTAGATATGTAGTAAGGGTTTTAAATAGGAACAAGTCCTTAAGGGAGATCACCTAAAACAATAGATGTATTTGCCGGTAAAACCTAACTTCTATAATAGAAGTATTTAAACCATAAAGGTATAAAAACACAAGATGAACATGGAAAGCTCTATAGATGTGCATATTAATTAGACAGTGCATATAAATACAAAAAACTGTATCCTGTTTATTAAACAGCACAATAGCTTTTACTTTGTAGTAAGGGACTAAGCAACTGGGGTGGCTTATATCAAAATGTATTGCCTCAACACTGAAACATGCTCCACAAGTCAGTCAATTCTAAATAGTCATAACAATTGTATTAAAAAATGTAGCCAGTAAACATAGCAATCACAGTGAGGATATTCAGGATTTAAGTATTTCAAATGATAAGACCACACATTGTATCATAAATAACACAAAAGCCCATAGCTCTATATTTTCCTTATCCAAAAAGACATGAAACAGATTGGAGATAATGTAGCAAAGAGCCAGCTGACACTGTAAAAACACTAAGAGGTCGACTCAATAGAGACACATCTGGGCCGAAATGGGACCAGATCAGTTAAAGCCACCGAATTTCTGCATTTTCAGAAATCCAGCTACTCAATACTGATAAATTTTGGGATGATTTGTGGACCTATTTGTTACTGGAATATCGGCTCAGCAAATCCGCTGGATTTTCCGTGCTCAATATTGGCCAACATCCCACAAAAAGAACCTGAAATTGGTGAAAACATCTGAATTTTGGGCAGAGAAGGGTCTGTGTTTGTTTGTTTTTTCCAGCAAAAAGCTTTTTTTTTAAGCTTAAGGTGGATTCATTTTTATTTTTGTATGGACCCTTTCCCTGGACCAAAAATGAGGATCAAGAGCACTATGGACAGCATGGGACATTTTAATAGGTAATTGTTTTGTTTTTTTACAGGGCACCCTTTGAGATTTTCACTCATCCTGTACTTTTATCTATCTTCAACTATCAGTCATGCATCTGTACCTATGCATCTTGTATCAATCAACCTATATCTGTACCTATAAATCTGTTAGCTATCTAGTGATCCATCCCATGGAATTGACAAGGGAATTTCAAACTTAAAATGGAACTTTTTTTTTTAAACGGTTGCTTAATTTATGCTACATATATTAGAAGAAAATGCTGACAAAAAGATTAGTTTGCTCTTTAAGGCCAAAGTAGCCAAATTAGAAAATTCTCCAGTTCAGCTTAAGTTTGAAGGAGGCGATCATGAAGTGGAGGAGAGCAGACCAAACTAATTTTAAAGCAAAGGGGTGTATAGAATTAAGTAAAAACCTTTTTGCTGCTCTTCCCTGCCTGCCAGTAGTTTTGTCTGATCTCTATGTCTAGTTAACATACTGTAAACAACCTACTGATTTTTCCCTCCCTTATTGCACCAATGGTAATGTTTGAATTTCCACTTGCTTTTGTCCTCCCCTCTGGATGACTGTATATTTGTTTGTCTGTCTATCTAACCATCTATCTGTCCCGAAATCTGTATCGGTCTGTCTATCTACCTATATATCTTGACTCACACCTATAATACAGTTGTACTCAAAAGTTTGCATACCCTGGCAGAAATTGTGAAATATGACTGATCATGCCAAAAAAAATTATTTTATTGAAGGACAGTGATCATATGAAGCTATTTATTATCACATAGTTGTTTGACTCCTTTTTAACCCCTTAGTGACAAGACATTTTCACCTTGACTTTCCCTTGGTGACAATGGCCGTTTTGACATTTTGGGGTGTTTGTGTTTAGCTGCAATTTTCTTCTTTCTCACATATTGTACCCACACAAATTATATGTTGTTTTTATCATCATAAGAAGGGCTTTAATTAGATACCATTATGTTCATCATATCTCATAATTTACTACAAAAAAAATCATAAAATATGATGAAAAATTAAAAAAAAACACTTTTTCTAACTTTGACCTAAAATATAATTTACACAAATACAATCATTAAAAAAGACCCCATCTAAATAGTTTCTAAATGTTGTCCCGAGTACAGAAATATGCATTTTCAGGGTTTTTTTGCGAGTTATGGGGCAAAAACCAAAATGAGTGGTTTTTTGTTTTTTCCTATATTGAACTTTTGACACCAACCCGAACCCAAAATGTAACCCTAACACTAAATTTAACCCCAACTCTAACCCTTATGCTATCCCTCAATATATTTTAATTTTAATTTAATTGTAAGCCTATCCCTTATGCTAAAAATGATTTAATTTTTACCCTATAGGCTAATCTAACTATTTAACCAGTTTTATACTAATTCAATATTTATTTTAATTATTTTACATTGCTATGCTACTTGGCTACCACTAAGTTACTTTCACTTCCGAAGCTCAGACCTCCAGAGGGCATAGCCATACTGACGAAGCATGTTTTCTGTTTTGGTTGACCCATTTATTTTCGGTGTTTGCTTAGTTGTTCAGATACTTTGGGTGATGGTCCTAGCATATGATTAACAGGTTGCTAGTGTGGTGCAGAACCTAATGGATGCCAGGAACTGTTGTATTCTATTGATTTTACATGCCTAGCCCTAACACTTAGAGTCCACACAATGTATTAAATTCCAGCAGCACAGAAAGTGACTGCTGCACCTGCAGTAAATCACTGTTTTATGCAGAATGCCTGCTTCAAATCACACTGTAAAAAAAGCATGTGACTATACAAGCTGTAATCTTCATCTTGCACCTAAGTGAGTTTGGGGACTAGACTGCCCTTTTTAACTAGGTAGCAAAAATCAATAAGGTAGCATAGACCCTCTTATAAACTGTCAATCACCAACCCCAGTATCCCAATCCTTTACTGTTTGCCTTCAATTCCTACCCCCACATTTTCTCTTTAATTCCCTTTTTTTTTCTCTTTACTACTCCATTACAAACTTCATTACAAATGTATGTAAAAGAAATGTGGCTCGCCAAATGTGCCACATCTTAGCCTTTATTTCCACTACAATGATTCATTGCAGTGTGCATTCTTCTATGTTTTGCTTCTTATCTAATAGATGTTAAAACCCCCAAAAACCTAATTCTAAAAGAAAATATTATTGTACTGAGATTTTATGTCCAATTTGTATTTTGTTGTATTAAATAAGCACTGTTACCAATTATTTGAAAAATTTAAACTAGAAATATTATATGAACCAAGAACTTGTCTGGTCTCTGTGACATTTCTCCTGCATGTGTCATGTTTGATTTGAGACTGTGATATAGCACTAACAGACAGTCCTTTTCAATAACCTATGAAGTGATCAGCCAATTTCAACCAGCCAAACAGTCTGTGCCTTGGAAGTTGTCGGATAAGCCATTTTTTGTAAACTATAATGCTATTTCTGTTGAAGACAGTTAGTGCCCAGATCTCTCCCCTTTGCTATGTATGCCACCAATGAAAAAAAATGTAATCAACAGGGTTGTCACTCTAAAGCTGGTAAATGTTGTACCATCAGTATGGTTTTTAAAACCGTTCTGCAATCTCTAATTTCAGGTAAAAAGAGGAGCTGGCTGCGAGTGGCTATATCTTAAGAATTCTGTATTTCTAAGTTAAATTAACACCTGAAGTTGTCATACTCCCTGACATTAAGTCATATTATGTCTTGTTGGAATAAACAACTAGGCTTAAAAGATAAACTAATTAAAAATTTTAAAATAAATATTATTTCAGAGTAGGTGGAAGATATAAACTTGAACCACTGGGTTAATATAGGAATTAATAGAATCAAGGATATATACAGTAAGGGGATGAAGACTTTTAACCATTTTTGAGATACATCAGAAGGAAAGATTTTGTGAGGAAAAGAATGGTAGATACAATGAAAGAAAGAGTAAACAAATTAAAATAGCACTCTCAACACCAGGAAAAGCGAGCTATATCGCAGGGTTTATGATGATCGTTATTATCATAAACCCTGGGGATATGGGGAGAAAGAGAGAACACCCAGCTGCCAAAAAATGGACTAGAGACCTAAACAAAGATATCAAGTATGAAGAGCTGATAGCATTGATGAGGGATGTTCTAATGTATTAGAAATATTTAATAAAATTATGAACAGATGGTACTATGTCCCAAGTAGACTATCAACAATGTATGCACAGGCCACAGATCTATGTTGGAGATGTGAGACAGAGGCAGGGGCATATGTACAAATCTGGTGGAAGTGTCAAAAAATAAAGGCGCTATGGGGAAAGACTCTAAAGAAAATAAAGGAAATGACAGGTATTGAGCTAGAGCTGACACCAGAATAAATATTATTACTATAAGAGTGTCCAAGGATGGAAGGGGAGGTGTCACATATTATTGTCCACATTATTCTGGGATACTTTGTGGTTATTGCAAGACATTGGAAGATCTGTAAAAAAATAGAATGGTATCAAGGACATGCTTAGATATTATATCAATGGAATATGGAAAAAGTTAGTGTCAGACTTAGCAAACAAATGGATAAACTGGAATAGATGGATAACTGATTGGGAAATAAGTAGTAATAACTAGCTTCAGAAAGCAGGGTAAAGGCCTCAAGGAGAAAATACAGGCCTGACAGGCCCATGCAAAAAGTATTTATGGTAAACTAGGAAGTACTAGCAGTCAACCTATGGATTATATGGATTTAATTTGTATTTTACACTAAGATTTCAATTGTATGTATTTATATTGGGATCGTGTATGTATGTATTAATGTTTATATACATTTGTATAACAAAATAAAATAATAATAAAAATAATACACTAATTCAGCCCAATACACCAATAAACAACAACCTATTGCTAATCAGTACAAACAAAGCAGTTACAGCCCTGAGAAATCTATAGGTTGTAAAACAAAGACATAAGCTAAGCAAACAACACACAATCAGTGGCACCTTTACTGTGAGCAATGTAGTGAATTCTATCCACACAATCCTATTGTATCAGAGTAACCAGCACTATTGCAGAAACCGAATCGATTAAAAGCCAGTATTACACTGATTATCTAACCTTAGTTAAAGACCATAATTATCAGTGTAAAATGGTGTAATATAGTCTACTAATTTATTTATTTTAGTATTTTAGCATATAATGAGTAAGACCATAAATGATAAATCAAATATTCTAATGTAGATTGGAAATATACAGTATTTCCATAAAATATAGTTCTTTCTCAATTCTCATCTGTAGCTTCTAATGGCTTAGAATTGAAGCCAATATACAATTTTATTTACCATACAAATATGCAGAAATAACAATTAAAAATATAAAATATATATAGTTACCAGGGTGTACAAAAGATTCTGGAGCTGTTTTCCCTGGGATAATATTTGATAGGGTCAGTATGGCCTTTTTGGATCAAGAGTCTCCCCAGCTTAGCTTTCCAAGTTTTGATCCCTCTGCTCTCAACTAGACGAATTTTTATCCCAATTTTCCATCTCCAAACTATACCCATTGTGTCAGATATATTTGTTTTTATCTGGTTGGTTCTCCAAAAACACTCCTCTCTTTAATATTTGATGAGAGTATAATAATATCCAACAGATGGCACCCTTAGCTCACAATTCTGACAATGATTTAATCCCCACCATAGTTAATCACACATGAAAACAATATATATATATATATATATATCAGATTTTCAGCCATGTAATCCAATAATACAATATTCAAAAACATGAAGAGTGAAAATGAGAGCGTAGGTGTGGAAAGAAAACAAAAAAACAACACACTGGGTATCTATTGTAAAGGATTACAAACATAGGAAAACTCACCATGGAGCTTTACATTCTGGCTCTCAGAACAATTTAAACATATGGTATAGTCTTATAGGGGAAGTGGTAGAGGTATACACAGTGAAGGAGTTTAAACATGCGTGGGATGTGCAGAAGGCTATCCTTGATATACGATAAGGCCAGTGACTAATTTAAGTATTTAGAAAATTGGGCAGACTAGATGGGCCAAATGGTTCTTATCTACCAACACATTCTATGTTTCTATATAGGTTCCATAATAGGTCTCTCTTTTTATTATCTTGCTGAAATTTTAATCTGTACTTCTTAAAATGCACAGCACCAAACTTTCAATCTAATCAAAGTTCATTAAGTAAGAATGGCTTAAACTGGCAGCTACTGTACTTTCACTTAATTGCAGCACAAATTGCTCAACGGTATGACTGTCCTTGCAGCTCTGATTTAATTAAAGCTTTAGAGGAATTCATCTAGCTCCCTCTGCAATCCCCAGTATTGTGTTCACAGTATTTTCAATAATTAGGGTAAATAAATTATTTGTTTTCAAGGGAATCTGTTATTATACCATAGCTAAAAAGATATTGAATGAGAGACAGATGAATCATTGTTAAAATCAATCCTATTCTAACATACAAATATTTCCAGCATTAAGATATTATTCTCCAGATAAAAATGTATTTTCTGCTATCATATGTTTTACTAGTGTCGTATGGTACACAGTTGTAATTTACATTCTCCTTCCAGGCATTTGAAACGTTATAAGTTATATCAGCATGTCTCTTCAATATGTCGTACAATTATTGTACATTTAATGCACTATTCCAATGAAACGATGTGGGAAGAAGATGCAATTACATCAACCACCAACCAGTTCCCAATTTATTTTCTTTAAAAAATAATAAATGTCTAATGGTCAGATTTAAGTGCATAGCTGTGAGCGGCCATAATAAAGTTTTACTCTTACATTTAACATTGTATTCATTATAGAAGAACATTTTTCTTCACTGATCGGGTCAGACAATCCTATAATAGTGATAAAATGAATGATTAGACTCTGAATTTGGTTATATAACTTTTTTTAAATCTTTTATTTAAAATTTTATCCATACAAAAAATACATATTAGATAAATACAATATATACAATAAAATTAGAAATAGGTACTTCAAGTACAGCGAAGCACATGATGCACAACAAAATATTTGAAGGGTTCAGTGTATTGCCTCTTTATTATATAGTACACCACCTAAAAAGCCTATTCCTCATGTACTTACTTTGTACCGAACATTACGGTATTCGGACCCCAGACCCTAACACGGACATTCCACTGTATGTTCGTGTTGGAGTTCGGGGTTCGGCTATAAACCGAAAGTCTATAAACCGAAAGACATTCGGTTTATAGACTTTCGGTTTATGGAATACATGTAATGTTATTGGCTTTCTATAAACCGAAATAGAGTCCCCATTCATAAGAATTTCTTATGAATGGGGACTCTAGTTCGGTCACCCACATTTTGCTTCATTTTGCAGCCCTCTAGCCCTTTCCAGGACTTTTTTAGAGGCATTTTAGTGGCCAAAAGTTCGGGTCCCCATTGACTTCAATGGGGTTCGGGGTCAAGTTCGACCCCGGACCCGGACTTTTTTCCGAAGTTCGGCCGAACCCGAAAATCCAGGTGTCCGCTCAACTCTACTTATAACCCATCACCATCCCACCCGTATATATATATATATATATAGACAGACTCTCACTGAGGAGCTTGCCTTCCTCCTAGTGTACCATCAGGCCACTGCACCTATTTTTCTAACACCTGATGGAAACTCTAGATATGCATAGGATATTTCAGTCACCATTTGTCACAGATCCCATGAAATTTATCAGATAGATGATATGCGTAATAATAGCCCTGTTCCATAAGGGATTGATGCCATATTTGGTTCAAAATGTTATTAAAACTGACCACAAAGCTATTTCCTGGCAATGAAAATTTGCATCGCAATAAAAGTCAAGGTGTAGCAATGCCCTCACTGGGGATCGAGGTAGTATAAAATTCAAGAGGTTTTATAATAAACGGAATAAATCTATCCAAGTCTGATGTACACCGGCACATGTCCACCATACATGTATAAATGAGCCCTGGTTGGCACTGCATCTCCAACATAAATTTACTGAATCCGGCTTAAATTTGGCAAGTTTATTCTGGTACAAGATACAATCAAAACATTACTTTGTGAGTAATCTTACTAATGTCAATTAGGCTCCCAGTCCACAATTTATACACAATATTCCTATTCAACTCTTTTCACCACAAATTTAAGATCATTTCAAGTGATCATACGCTTTCCTAAGAGTTTTGTTTAAAGATGATTAAACATCTCCATAATCTTGATTCGTGAATTATCTTCTTTAATATTAATATTAAATATTCCCAAATTATGTCCTTTCCTCAAAATATTAAAATCAAATGTATTCAACAAATTGAATAAAGCAGTAAGTTGATCAAAAGATTTCATTTTATCTCCATTCATTAAATATGATACTTTTATTTCTTTATTGACCTCCCACCCCTGCAGACTTACATTTGGCATGTTATTTTGGAGGACTTCCAGGGTTGCATTTTTTAGAATCCTGTCTTTGAAATCAGTCCTTTTTTCAGATGCAACAAAAATTCCATACAGCTTTTTACCATAACACACTTTCTAGATTATTTATGCCATATATCACATGCTCGATATAATGCCAGTCCTGTGCTCTATTCTGACTATATTGTATTTTCAATACAATGCATACTAGCCTGGGCGTATCTCTCCAAGCTGATGCCACACCATTCCACCTCTCTTTCGACTCATTACCAACAACCCTCTGGCAATAAATCTCCCAGAATTAGAAACTCAATTCTTAAAAACTAAATATGAGTTTTCATGGGCCCAAGATCAGTTAGAATACTTAGTAATTAGAATTCCTTCAGACCCTACAGGCTGGATGGAGGTACGTTTCCTGCCTTTACTAAAGACCACTAACAAAAAGCTAAAAGAATTGAACAACTCTAAAATGTTGTGTTGGGGCAAGATAAATGTTGTACATTCTACCAAAGTGGCTTTACCTATTCAGACTTCAGACGGAAACCTGGCTAAATTTAGTACAATCCATTTTCTCAAAGTTTGTTTTGCTTTAAAAAAAGACCTAGAATGTCTGTACACATGCTTTCAAGAAAGATATCTAGAGGGGGTGCAGGATACCCAAATCTGAAAAGATATTATGACGCAAACACTTTAAAAAACATATTATGTACAGTGATGGAGGCTGTGGCCAAAGAAGACTGGCATAAAATAGAAAATAATATCGACTTAGGCAATGTAAAGCTTACAGACATATTATGGTTGAACTATAACCTAGAGGAGTACAGTAAGAAATGTGTTAAAACAGTTAATGGCAGCCTGGAGTAAGATGAAGAAAAAATGGGCTTGCAGGATAAGATAATGAAATGTGCAAATCTTGAGACTCTTTAATAGATTGCCTTAATTTAAAGAAATAGCTAGAAAAAGGAATTTAAAAATAGACTTTCTAAATAATGGGAATAAGATAAATGTGTTCACTAGTCTACAAGAAGAATTTGGACTTACCAATAATGAGATCTTTAACTATATTAGAGTTAAGGAATAGATTTACATTTGAAGATCAATTCTTCTGGGTGGGGAGTAAAATAAAACACACTATTAATTTCTGACTAAATGAATACCCCCTTGGGAGAATTTTGCGCCCTGGTAGACCTAGACTCAGCCTTTTTTCTTTTTTTTCCCTTAAGTTTACTTTATTTTTAGATATAAAAGATACAGACATATAAACATAAAAATACATAGATATACAAAACATAAAGACATTAGATATTGTACAGTTAGGATGCCTATAGAAAGTGTCACCCTAGTAAGTATTATATATATCACAGCGGTAGTTATAAAAATCTGTCAAAAGGTCTATAAAGGTTACATTCCGGATATTCGTTTCTTCCTAGACTTTAATGGATATGAGAGCCGCCCTCCCTCTAGAATTATAAACTTAGTGTCAACAGAATTAAAAAGAAGATGTTAGTAACCATGTGTTAACTGATAGTCAAAATTTAATTCATGCTAATATTATGCTACTAGCCCCCAACTTCACAATATCACACATTCAATCATACACATACAAAACATCATTCAAAAACTCGCTCTTCTTGGTGTGGGACTTAATGGAGGGAATGAAAAATTCCAGATCGTTCTCTGGACCAAATTAAATGCCAGGTTTTAATCTTCCACTGAGATTATTGTCTCAATATCTTCTTCCCATTTCACTAACGACATTGGTTTAGTACTATGATCTTGATGTTTAAGTAATCTATTTATCCTTGTAATTTGTTTATTTTTTGTTAAGTTTAATATATAGTCAACTATGTTATGATCTAGAGGCAGCATTATTTTTGTTGATAGAAAATATTTAATTCTTAAAAATGGATATAAATACCATGAAGGTAAATCGAATTTTTGTTGGAGGGAGGTGAATGAGGCTAATTCTTCTCCCTCATATAGATCATGCAGTGTCAAGATATCGCTTTTTGTGTCCATCCCAATATATCAATATCGGGAATCGAAGATGAAATAACCCCAAGAGGAGCACAGAGGGAAAGGCACCTAGAGATCTTAGTTCTTTTTAAAAAAAATTGCATTGTAAAAAGGCAATCTTGTATTATTAGATTAGTTGTTTTAAACAAATTTTTGTTTATCTTCATCAAGCCAAAAAATGCATGATGGCTGTAGTGGGAACAGGTCAAGTCTCTCCAGTTTGTACCAATAAAGTTTTGTTGCCCTAGCAGTAGCCCACTCCATTGCGTGCGAGATCATACAAGTCTCATGAAGCTTTCCAATATTGGGAAAAGCTACGCCACCCAATCTAAAATCGCGCCTCAGTACCTGATTTGAAGTTCTAGGTTTTTTATTCTGCCAAATATAATTTGAGATAACTACCTGAAATTTATTTAATATATCAGGGTGGATTCTTCTTGGAATAGTTCTTAGTATATAGAGTAATTTAGGTATTATGTATGCATTAACTAAATGGGATAAAGACCTAAAAAAAGAATAACCTTGAAGGAATGGTCCTCAGCTGTGGGTATACCTCATAGATTCGTCCACTGCTTGAACCTAGCAGATACTTTATATGGTGAATATAATGTATTACACACCGTCAAACATGACACAGATATACACCCAAAGCTCTGACACATGCTGGAGGTGTGGATCAGCAGAGGGTAATTACAGTCACATTTGGTTAAGCTGTAAATGTATTGAAAAAGTATGGGGAAAAAAGTTATAAAACAGCTTACACAAATCTCCCTTGGCTAATCACCTGAAGCCTTACTTCTGATGATTGAGTGGCAGACTATGACAGGGGAGTACCAACAAATTATGTGCCATATCATACTGGGAACATTAAATTCCATCACCAGAGATTGGAAATCAAGTAAAATCTCTTCATGGGAAATAATAGGAAGACAGACGGAATATCAGTGGAGGATAAGTTGATGACGTTTTGTTAAGTAAACGTATGAGAAAAGAATGCGGTCCATAGGGGTCTAAAAACGAGAGACTGGGATTCTTGAGTCTGCCTTCCGAAATCATAGAAACATAGAATGTGTCGGCAGATAAGAACGATTCGGTCCATCTAGTCTGCCCAATTTTCAAAATCAAGTGTTGTGTCATGTTTGTGTATTGTAAGGAATGTATCATATGAAATAGATTTAACTATGAATAAAAGAAGAATATCAAAAAGAAAGAAACCAATCACAAAAATACTAATTGGCTAAGTCAGAGAAAAGAGATGGTTTGGTATAATTGATTGAAAACGTTTTATATGTCATAAATGTATGTACTGTCCTTTCTACTTTTGCATACAATAAAATTTTAAAAATGTATCAGTCATGTAGGGGGATATTACATCTGTCAGCTTCTTTTCAAATATAGCCGGAGGCCCTAATCGTTTCATACAGGGCTTCACAAACTTAACTGAGTTTTAGTAGCCAGCAAAAAAATCTAGGAGCCAGACAACAGGACATATACACAATCACATGCAGTCACATACACACTCATACAGTCAGTCACATAGACACATACACTCATAAATACATACATACATAGTCTGTCACATACACTCATACACACATACATACATACATACATACAGTGTGTCACAGACACACACTCATACATACAGTCTGTCACAGACACACACTCATACATACATACAGTCTGTCACAGACACACACTCAGACATACATACATTCAGTCTGTCACAGAAACACACTCATACATACATACATACAGTCTGTCACATAGACACACACTCATACATACATACATACTGTCTGTCACATAGACACACACTCAGACGCTCCTCCCATGCCTTCGTAACATCGTGAGTGAGATCTTGCGATATTTTGGCAGGGACCTGTATGGATTTGTGATCAGGCCCAGGAATATAAAATCCTGCATGGTGCTTTTGGTCCTTTTTAACAAAACCACCAAAAATAATATGGGCTTTAAGGGGTTTAAATCCCACTCCAAGCAGTCAATTTTCCCACTGTTTTATTACTTGAAACCAAAGTAATTCTCTCACTCAATCACACAATTGCATGATTTGCTATCTTTTTCTTTTCTTGTTAACCTAAATATAAATTACCCTAACTCAACCTCCTGTTTATATCTGGGAGATTCCAAGAATACAGCTGAACACAAGGTTTCCATTTTTTTTTAGGGATACCTATATCTATTACATGCTTACTTACTGCCCTGGAGAATGGATAAGTTAAATGTGTTCATATGGAAATTCATTATGTAATCAAGTTCTTATGGGTTTCCTCCCTTCATTATTTATTTGGTTCTTTCTGCAGGGCAGTACATAAAAATGATGTGTCTTGCAAAAAAATATATAAATCTGGATTACCTAGCTGTACATCTTGTGAGGATAAAACTGCTGTTTCATCTCAACAAATGGTTCAACAGATCTTAATATCTTTGTTGTAGCTAGCTCCAGTATGTAGTAATATAAATGCATATAAAGGTTCTAAAACTGTTTTATGATGAGAAGGTCACTAGTACCACAAATACTATGGTCCATCATTGGAAATGTTATTAGTTTGGGGCGGCCCATGGGCCAATTGTGGGCCGTTTGACAGCAAGGTGCCTGTCCATATTCTCATAACCCCTACAAATGTATACTTTTGTTTGAATAAACTTAATTTAAACTTGTTTTGAACTGCTTTTTACATTACTGCTAAATAACCAAATATTTTTCTATGGATAAACTATTCCAGGGGCATGTCCTACCTGTGAGTGATAGGAGTGCACCGAACTGGTGTGCGGTACACCTACACGAAGTAGAGCCGAGTGGCTGATGGCAGCAGCGAATTAAGCATCAGAGTCACTCAATCTCTTGCCAATTCGACCAGCACGAAAAGTATTTGAAAAATAATAGAGTGACTCTGATGCCGAATTCGCTGCTGCCATCGGCTTCTCAAATCTCTTTCATGTATTTCTGGGGATTGTGTGCTGTCTGTTCAGAACATGCAAACCCCCGAAAATACAGCGTGGGATCGTGCTAGGTTTGCGGCGCACACCCAGCACACATGGAGAATACACGCCTGAGCTATTCTTCATAATTACTGTAAATAAAATTAAAACAATTCTGCGACTTAACAAGCACATGCATTTCTGATTATGTGGCCCACCTCAGAAAAAACGTGGACGCCCCTGTGCTGTTGTATGATGGATGATATTAAACTTACTATAAATTGTTCCAAATTACGCTTAAATAATTGGTCCTTTTTTAATACATGTAGTGTCAGGTAATAAGCCTTTGCCCATTTCTGTGGCACTCCTAAGTGTAAAATGCTAGTTGTACCGTACAAAAAACGGAGCACTTGATGATTGTGTTAATTTATTTACAGAGTGACCTAATTACATGCAGTGTAAGTGTTTTTAAGGAACGCTTAGGAAGGTTGTGCCTTGTGTAGAAGTAAATGTGGAGGGTGAGAAAAGCTGAGAACAGATGGGTTAAACTTTGCCAGCTATGCCTTTTTATTTTAAACTAATGCTTATTTAATGCAGTTTTATTACAATTTATAGTTGCTAAATTTCTGTCTGCAAGCCCCATTTAACTGTGAAATTATAATGCATGTGACATTTTCAGTACAACATTGTTACATATTTTTCAATATCTGTTTGGATGTTCCCGAAATGTAAGTGCCCCTAAATAAAAATGTTAAATATAAAAACCAGACCAATCTGTTACTGCTAAACTGGCTAATGAAAACATGACAGTCACAGTAATGCAATATGTAGAAAACTAACTGCCTTTAGCAGAGACCAAATTTATACCTGTCAAAGTATACATCATGTCTCTGCTATTTCTGGTGTGTCTCCTTCATGACAGTTTTAACACCTACTCAGGGAACTTTCTAGTTTGGAAGAAGAACTGCAGTTAACCTTGATGTGATTTCAATAAATATTTTTTTTTCAAGTGTAACTTGAGATCTTAGGTGGTTAACAGAATTTAGATTACTTGCTTCACTATTCACACATTTATCTTATGAATTTTTTCCCTCTTAATCCAGGCAAATAAATTAAGAACAAAAACTTTGCGGAATACACTGAATCCTACATGGAACGAAACATTAACTTATTATGGAATCACAGATGAAGACATGATTCGTAAGACTTTGAGGTAAGCAATGAAATACTGTAAGTCAACACACCATAATTTAGTCAGGGAACCTGCAACTACTGTAAAACCAGGCCTCCCTGGGCCAATAAGGAAGGCAAGGTAATGACTGGCAACCCAGACTAAAGTCAGATTGGCTAATGTTTAACGGTTGTGTATTGATGCATTTGTAAGTATTTATGTTTATATGTGCTGGTATTATTTAAGTAGGGGGGTTCTACTTATTTTAATCTGGACAGGGTGAGGGACAGATATTGCTTTCTCTGAACCTGCAATTTTTTTTTTAACACAAAGGAAGAAAGGGATTTAAGAGCTTCCATGGCTCCTTCTTTGGAGTCTTTCATGGAGCTAGTATTTCTCTCATGTATATGTTGGAGAGAGCTCAAGCTGGAGCCTTATTACTTCAAAGAGGGAGGCAGTCCTGAAATACAAGGCCACCACCATGCCCTAGCCTTAGCACAGTTAGAGTTTCCTGGGCAATTACCTGGTTTTGATGAAGACCAGTTCAGTCAGCAAATGGGGGCAGGTTCGGCAGGTTGCATCTTCTTCAGCTTCCTCAGTGTCCGTGCCAGTTACGGAGGTCCTCACTGCTTTATGGATGTCTCCCACCCATTCTTAGACTTCCAGCCAAGATGCCGAATCTCACCATTGCAGAATCGGCACCCATGCCTGTTGAAAAAATGATGTTTAGATGTGGGATGTCACTGTGTAGAACGCAGTCACTACAGCAATGCCACTCTGTGTCCCAAAGTCCTTACATTTACAAGAAGACTCCAGGATGGCTGCTTTCAAAAGGGCACAACTTCCAACTTCCTCCCACAGACGACTGGACAATCACCTCCTGACTTACAAAGAGGAGTGTCATTAACACCTGTAGGGCCACAGGTGTCTCACAATTTACTGCTTGTTTTATACCTGCTTTTTTTATCGATTGTTCTGGTGATTGCAGAGGTCCCAGGAGATTTTTTAGAACATCTGCTGCTAATACCATCTCCAGACGAGGTTTGAAGCTGCTTGATCCAGGCCATTTATTGCCTACTGTGGGACCCTGCAAGAAAAAAACTGTCTTGCAAGAAAGCTGGTCTCACTTGCAGTATTGTTATGTGAGTCCAAATAAATCATCTTTTATATTGATATATTGAATACATATAGACATTTTTCCTTTGTGTTGTGTAATTTTGCAGGTTGTTAGGTATATTATTGTTCTTTATACATGCTGATCTCCCTTTTGCTACTAAAATAATAATACAGCTGTGGACATACAGTTGTAAATGTGTGTTTATTACATGGGGTTGGTCTCATGTAGAGTTTGGGTTATTGCCAGTCAAGTTCTCAGAATTTTCATGTTTCATTGTTTTCTACTGATAAAGTTATCATTGTTCATTTGTTTGCCTTAGCAATCCCCTTAAAGACTTATAACAATTTGCAAATTCATACAGTTTTCAAAGGATATTGAAAGACTGAAATTGTTGAAAAAAAAAAAAGTTGAAAAGTCATTGTTATATTTCAATTAAATAAGCTTTTCTCATTTAAAGAGCAGTCATGTCTCATAACATCTTATGCAGTATAATTATAGTTTTCTCTCTTTTTGTACTACTTAATTGCAATTTTTAAACGCAGTTTATATATTTATATACACATGTCGGCTTTACTGGGTTTTTTTTTTTTTTTTTTTTTACAAAATGTAGTTGAAAGCATCTTAAAATAATAAATCTGAAAAAGAAATAACAAAGCAGTAGTTTTATTAAATATAAATGGGATAAGTAATAATGTAACAATAATAACAATAATAATATGCACTCACACTCAATTAGCTACCATATATTAAATAATCCCTGATAGGTAATGGATGAGATAACAAGTGAACTATTAATGTGTCCTTAGCTTTACAAGTTGTGGCACTCACACAATATGCACAGAGACATGAAAATGTGTTTTTGCCGAACTAATATTTCCTAATTGCTCTTTTTATTGAGAATGCATGACAGGTGTCACAAACACAGAGAGGTATTAAAGTACCGTATTTGCTCGATTATAAGACGACCCTGATTATAAGACGACCCCCCAAACTTTGGATATTCCTTTAGGAAAAAAACTAAAAGCCTGGATATAAGACTACCCTATAGGAAAAAAGTTAAACTTGTATATATTCACATGTAAATTGCTTTTTTAATAAAAAATGATGATATCAAAAAATGCATTTCTTGTTTTTATTTCCTTTTATGTGCCAATGCTGCCTTTCTCTTTCCCTTGCCCCCATGTCTCTGTCTCTTCTTAACCCCCTCCCTCCCTTGCCCCCATGTCTCTGTCTCTTCTTAACCCCCTCCCTCCCTTGCCCCCATGTCTCTGTCTCTTCTTAACCCCCTCCCTCCCTTGCCCCCATGTCTCTGTCTCTTCTTAACCCCCTCCCTCGCTTGCCCCCATGTCTCTGTCTCTTCTTAACCCCCTCCCTCCCTTGCCCCCATGTCTCTGTCTCTTCTTAACCCCCTCCCTCCCTTGCACCCATGTCTCTGTCTCTTCTTAATCCCCTCCCTCCCTTGCCCCCATGTCTCTGTCTCTTCTTAACCCCCTCCCTCCCCTTTACCTTGATCCCTGGTGGCTAGTGGGGGCAGCCGGGGGATGTCTGCACGATACTTGCAGACATCCTCCATGCTGCCCGACACGGCAGTCTATTATGACGGACAGCTGTCCGTCATAATAGTCTGCCGTGTCGGGCAGCATGGAGGATATCTGCACGTATCGTGCAGACATCCCCCAGCTGACCGATTTACCCTGGTGGCTAGTGGGGCAGCAGAGGAAGTCTGCGCGATGAGCGCAGACCTCCCCTGCTGCCGCCCGGCACGCTCGCCGGGACTTCTGTGACGAAAGCGGAAGTACCCGGCTTCTTCACAGAAGCCCCGGCGGTCGTGCCGGGCGGAAGCAGGGGAGTCTGCGCTCGTTGCGCAGACATCCCCTGCTGCTAGAGAGGGGGATCCAGGTCCCCTGCAGCTCTGCTGGGGACCTGGATCCATGTCTTATAATCTGACCTCAATTGAGGTCAGATTATAAGAGACCTCGATTATAAGACGAGGGGGATTTTTCAGAGCATTTGCTCTGAAAAAAAACTCGTCTTATAATCGAGCAAATACGGTAAGTGGTTTACTTTTTGTGAAAGTTAGGTTGTAGAGCTAACACAAACAGTGTTTGTATAGCAAGTACATCTACTATGGTTCAGAAATCCCCACTTTTTGGTGCTGAAGTCATGAATTACTTTCAGACATTCTAAGATATGGTTTGCTAATAATAACTACATTTAATATAAAGAGATGCAACTCCATCTGCCTTGCACAACTGCAGTTGTATTTTACCAATAAAAGAAAAATACACATTAATTAAACAAAATAGATTGCATATTTTGTTTTAAATTGGTACAATCTACAGACAAATATACATATTTTAACAGAGATTAGACAAATTGATTCTAAGAGCTCCGAAAAAAGAGCAGCCATTTTTATTCCCGCTTGATCCGATTGATGGGAAATGCTATGCTGCTTGTAGACTATGATTTCCACGCACAAGTTGCACGTGTGCAGTTGATAGGCATCCAAGTGTCACTCAGCTGTGCAGCTGGATGGTGCTGTAGTGTTAGTAACATTGCACATGTGAGGCCTCAAACACCTGAGGCTTTGCCATCATCGTTGTTAAGGTACTGTAGTCTTCCACTTCTGAAAGGTTTTTGTGCTATTACACAGAAACGTACAAATTGTTGTTTAGACTGCTACTGCAGCAATAAAGAATATCCAGACACTCTGCTTCGAGTACTCATCCCACTTCCCATCCCTATGGATACATCACAAAGCCCTCCAGCGGGGAATGCACTCCAAGCACTGATGTATTGGAAAATGTGCTGATGTGTAACTGTGTGCCTATTTCAGTATAACTCTCTAACCCAGCGACGTCCAACTCTTGGATTAACAGATTTCAGTATTGCTTATGTGACCAAATTCAAATTATGTCAATTTCCAATAGTATCACAATTCCCCTTCAAGTCACACAAAAGTTGTTGTTTTTTATTTTTATCTAAGCCTATGCTATTTTCACCATTAATAATTGTCCTAGCCACTGTACATGCCACCTTACTGTACATTGTATATATGTGAATGATAGCGCAAATTAAATCTATTGCAACATATAGCTGTGTAACAAGTGTAATTCACTGAGGTTAAAATATGGCTTACTTTAAGCATTCTTAAATATGGACAAAATTGTCTCAGTGTTTTATGTAACAAATCATAATGATAATAATAATAATAATAATAATAATAATTAAACAATCCACAATTAGGCATCAATAAATAATTATAACTTGTCCATTGGCATTTCCATTAACCCCATCATGCCTGAAGGATCAAAGTGCCAAAACTGCTTCTTTTCAGTAGATTGGGAGCCAGGGACACATAAGCAGAGACTAGATCAGTGTCTTTGAAGACCGTATTGCGTCAGCTATGTTTTCGATGTCAGACACTGGCCATTCAAAGTGGCCTCATCTGACAGAGTGGACCACACTGCAGCTCAATGAGGTGTTAAAGTTAGGCTGTCCTATCCCATCCTACAATGTCTAGGCACCTGTGATTTAGGATGCCATATGGGTTACATAGCCTGGTAAGTGACTTTATCCCAAGCACTCATTTTGTCTCCAAATATGTGCTCCGTACAAAGTCATGCTTAAATGCCATAAGAGAAAAATTCCCAGGGAAGAAATGGGATTATTCAACAAATGCTAATTCCAGTCACTGACGGATGAAGTATCTATATCTGTAAACTTGACACTCATCATTGTGATTGTGTTTAAATAACTAATCTGCCTAGTGCTTGACTCCAGACATTCACTTAATTTTGCCTGTCTAGTTCATAATTACTTCTCTGGAGAGTAACTGCACTACCTGAGCAGTATTCTTGCTATGGTTTGCCACACTTCCTATCCCCACCTTCAGCTTATTATGTTACATTTCACAAAATTGGGTCAAGCTGTCAAACTATCTTATCTCAGAAAACATCACATTTCCCACTATTGTAAAATTTCTGAAAATGTGTCACTCATTTCATCTAAAATTTATCTTCTGTACCTGTTGGTGTTAATTCATCCTTCATAATTTTATGTGTTTACCTGTTTTTTTTTTTAATGTGTGACATTGTACAGGACATACTTAAACACTAGAGAAATCTCAATGTATTATTAATGGTAAGACATTTTATAAATAAATAAATGGTTCTCTCGAAACTGTACATCCTTTTCCTTTTACATGGACAGACCGTTTAGTGACTGTTCAATGGTAATGACTTGAAAATATCCATACTTACCGTATTTTCTGGCGTATAAGACGACTGGGCGTATAAGACGACCCCCCCAACTAAGTCGTCTTATAAGCCGGAAAGATCGCATCTATATTTTAACCTTTTAGGTTAAAATATAGAGTTTGCCACCCTCCTCCCCCTTTCCCCAATCCCCTATCCCCAGTACTCACCTATTTTCTGCTCTGTCTCCGCTCGCGCTGTTAAGCCGGTCCGTGGCTGTGAGGGAAGCGTTGTGAACTCCCCTCCAGCAGCGCGGTCAATAAAGTTTTGTTTAAAAAAAAAGTTTAAACAGACTTTATTGAAGCGCGCGGCCTGAGGGGAGCTCACAACGCTTCCCTCACAGCCACGGACCGGCTTAACAGCGCGAGCGGAGACAGAGCAGAAAATAGGTGAGTAAATCCCAGTACCCGGCGTATAAGACGACCCCCCAACTTTTGAGAAGATTTTCAGGGGTTAAAAAGTCGTATTATACACCGGAAAATACGGTAGATGTTTTTTAGAATATGTCACAAAATTTTCATTCCTAATTCCTGGTTATAAATAAATGCTGCTAGTAAATGTGCATTGGTCTTGGTCATGTCAATTCTTAGCCACTAGATTGTTATAAATATATAAATATTAGGACACCCTGTGTATGGCTATAATTCTGTATGGCATAATATAATGAGCCACTTAACCAGTTACCCAGCAAAGATGCATTTGAATCTGAGCCTTCATGTCGGCGTGGGAGTTTGTTTGTTTCTGTAGTGCTGCACTTTAGCTGACACCACTGGAGAGAATCTCTGGCTATTTCCTGCCAGGAGCCTGTGTAAGAATCACCTAGGGATTTCCCTTTATTTGTGATTGTCAGACTCACCTCCAACCCTTACTGGCTGATAGAAAATTCCAGTCACATTCGGCTTCCTGCTTCACTTGTTTATTGTTTTTCTAGCAGGTGCGTGAAATATTTTCCCATTTTCTTTCTTTTTTCGTTGGAAATACACAACCTTTTTGTCTTAGTAGTTTATTGCTTGACAGCTGAGGATTGTGAGTGTGTTGCTGTGAAAACTCATACTTTAGAGTCTTAAATGTAAAGAAAGAATGACTGACTACGTAACACAACATATGCTCTGCTGAAATAAAGATTTATGTGGAATATGTGTTCCTTAAAAACAACTGGTTATTTGCTTATTTAACGTATTATTTAGTGTGTCTTGTCATACAATAGCATTAATATCCATGTTTAATGTGTCTTATAATGGGGCTAAAAATGTGTAAAATTAAACAAAGTGTTATATACCAAAATTAAAGATCACGACTCAAAGTAATAACGAGTCAAAACTGACCATCTTTTTTTTTTTTTCTAATGCATATTGCACAACCCAGCTGTTGTGTATGCCAAAAACAAATTTAAATTGTAGTGTGTACAGTAATTTAAAGTGGTGTAAAGCAGTATAATTGAAAATTCAGTGTAGTGCCCAAGCTTTGTATTATCATTTCTATATCAACCCCTCTTCACTTTATGTGCCATATTATAGCTGTGCAAATGACATACGGACATAAACAGTGTGAACTCGCACCAAACTGCTTATGTACATCATCTCATTTTATTAATCCTTCATGTGCCTTTGTAGAAGAGTTGTATTTACTTAAAAGAACACATAGAAACATAGAATGTGTTGTCAGAAAAGAACCATACAGCCCATCTATTTGTCTATCTGTCTGTCTCGATATATCCATCTATCCAGGGCCGGCATAAAGGGACACTACCACTTACATAAAATTCAACTGGATTACCTGTGCATTTAAAACAAACACAAATATAAGACATAGGCCACTCCCCATTTCTCTTTCCCTCTCCCCATATCGGTTCTCTATCCCTCCTCCTCCCCCATATCTGTTCTCTCCCCCCCTTCTTCCTCCCTCCTCTGTTCTCTTCCCCCCTCCTCTGTTCTCTCCTTGCTCCTCTGTTCTCTCTCCCTCCTCTGTTCTCTCTCCCCATCTCTGTTCTATCCCACCTTCCCCCCATCTCTGTTCTCTCTCCACCACCTCCTCCCCCATATCTGTTCTCTCTCCACCTCCTCCCCCATCTCTGTTCTCTCCCCCAATCTCGGTTCTCTCTCCCCCATATCTGTTCTATCCCCACCTCCTCCCCCATCTCTGTTCTCTGCCCCCTTCTCTGTTCTCCCTTGTCCTCTGTTCTCTCCCACCTCCTACCCCCATCTCTGTCCTCCCCCCCCCCCATTCTTACTTGAAGTGGGCAGCATAAGTTAAACACACAGAGCTCAGTAAGTGCTGCTCGTGCTCGAAAATACGATGCCCTTAACCTCTGTAGTCTGACCCCTCCCCGGATGCTGCGGCCATGCAGAGGGCTGGCAAAGATTACTGAAATACAAGCAGTAAACTTCAACATGCACCAAAGTGAGTTTGGGGATGCTCAGTAAATAAATACTTCCTCATATTGCATTTAAACCCTTGTCCCTCTTGTTATGGTAGCCACTGGCCACTTGTATTAATAGGGTGCTGTGGGCAACATGCCCAGCCCCTGGCCCAGTTGCATTTAGAGGTGGGGGCCATTTTTTATATGTCGATTGATTTTTTTCAAGAAAGTAATTCCGTGGTGGAATATACATCCTGAGCAGCTCATCTATTCTGTGATTGTTGCCTATGGTGTTGTTGTACGGAACCTCTGATGGACCATCATTTTGCTTCACTCATGATAATACGAAAGTACCTTTGATTTTAGTTTAGTTAGGTTGACCACGTGTTGACGTGGCCATGGGCTACATGCCCAGCCCCTGCCCAGTTGAATTTAGAGCTGGGGGCCATCTTTGCTCCAGTATTCTTTTGGGGAGGCCAGAGGACATTCAAGAAGCTCCTGGACCTGAAATTTGCAGGATTGGTGGCCATGGCAGCCACAGCCACTGCTTTTAGTGGGGGACTCTAGGAGAGCGGTGGTTGACTATTACAAGTCCGGTCCTCTAGTGTTATATTAAAGAATTTTGCAGAATAACAGTGCTTTTTTTTTTTTAAAAATTACAGAACAGTGTAATTCCCTTACTGCCAAAGTATTCTTCAATGGACATTATTTTGCTGTGTTATGCGTCATTGAATCGCACCTTATTCCATTCTGAATCCAAGCCATTGTCTTGTAAGAGGCATTCTTACCTAGATCTATGGTTAGGGTTAGAGACTCACTTAGGGTTATAGATTGGTAAAAGGTTATAATTAGGGTTAATGCTAGGATAAGATTTAGTATTGCACTTAGGGTGATGTTTAGGGTTGGGGTCAAAAGGTCACTTTAGAAGAAAATGGTTGGGAATCAAAAAACACTACTTTCATTATTGCCCTATAACTTGCAAAAAAACAACAGAAAAATCATGTAAAGATGGATATTTCTACACTCAGGACAACATGTTTAAACTATTAAGATGGGGTATTTTTCAAGGTTTTTAATTGTGTAAATATTTTTATTTTTCTTAGAAAAAGATATGTAGGCCAGTTACTGCTTGTGTTATTGTGCAGTGTCAGTGGTAACTATATGCGCATAGTTGCTTCACACAATAGTACAAACATTCATTAGTAATTATTATAGCAACTAAGAGTCAAAATTAAAAAACAGCATGCCAACATTACAAAAACTGTAGTAAAGGCGCTATAAAACCAACGCTGCTTGAGATTACTTTTTATTTTAATGCACAAGAAACAAAAGACATGTGTAACGGACCGTCTACCGAACGAAATAGACCCTCTGTCCGTTGTGGGAAATCACCTCCTTAGCCCCCACTTACAGCTCAGCATTCACCCAGTAAGTCTTTCCTGAACCCTTGCTCTTTGTACCCAAATAGACAGGACATCTAGCAGTTAGGTACAGCAAGATTGAACAACTCCTTTATTTGTGTAACAACACAGACTTATAAAAAGACATACACATGACATCACAGACATTAGTATACAATGGGGGGGGGGGGGGGGGGGGACTAAACATAGTTCTCCAACTAACTGGGGCTAGGAAAACATTAGACATTCAGACTGCAAACCAAATAGGAATTAACATAGAGTGAGTAGACCTAATTACAATACACACAGTAATGTACACAACATAATCAGTTTACCAGTTAATACAGTTAATACAGAACAATGGATGTTGGAGTAAAGTATTGGAGTCACTGTCACATTATAAAGCTTCAGAGTGGTCTACTCACAGAATTAAACGTTACACATAAACCAATACACTAACAGAATATAACTAACTTACAAGTTTAACGTATAGAGTTATGGTACATAAGCCAGGGTCCATCATCTACAGGGAGGTGTTTGGCCCTCAGGCCCCTCCAAGAACCCCAGTCAGGCAGGCTGTCAGAATTCACTTCGTGACAGCATGCTTGTCTAGCATTTCATTTCTAATGTAGTGTCAATTGTGCATGAATAAGTTATGTGCTGTGTCATACTTAGGTCTTCTACTCTCAACATGTAGCTAGTGTGTCATTTAAATGTATCACCATTGCCTTGAATCATTCATATAATTTAAATTATTTTTTTTAACATTCTTTATTTGAAGAAACCATTAATACATAAGTCCAAGATTTCAATAGTATACAATATAGAAATGATACCATTACATGATAATACAAGAACACATACAGAAAATATTAAAAGGACAGTACATAAGTTCAAGACAACAATAGTACACCATCAACAAATGGTAACATAAATACAAAAACACGCATAAAAAACATTAATAGGACAGTAGAAATAGTTCTTCAATCAATATTTTTATAATTAATTAAGAAAAAATAAAAATAACATAAGCTCGTTGTCTGCTACTCATCAATTTGTTAAATCAACCAGGACAGACAAGGTTATGGGAAATATGATAGGAAAGTAGATAAGAGAGAACATACAACACTTAGGGTAAAAAACAAAAACTAGTAAAATAAAAATAACAAAAAGGGAGAGGAAAAAAAAGACATATATTACCCTGGGAAAGGAAGATAAAAAGGAAGGTGAATCAGAAAAATATTAACGGGAATGGGTAAGGATAAGGGGGTATTGATATAATAATATAATAGGGGGACCCAAGGGTGGAGGAACGATTATAAGTTTCGAAAGTTAATATTATGTTATGTAATTTAGTAAACTATAAAGATTTAAGGGAGGGCCAAGGTCCATAATGACCAAATTTTTTGGAATCTGGCTGGAGTATCATGTGCATATGCAGTTAAGAGGTCCATGTTTTTTACCTCAATAATCATGTTTTTAACTTCCGTTAACGTAGGCATGTTGGGTTGATTCCACAATTGTGCTATAGCTCTACGAGCTGCCAAAGTAATTTTAGTAATCAGTACATTTTCATGTTTGGTGCATATGTCAGCAGGTTTGGACAGTAGGAACAGCTCAGGTTCAAATGGTATTGGCTTAGCTATAACATGGATGAGGAGTTTGTGAATTTGCCCCCAAAAGGCTTGCAGATATTGACAGGACCACCAACAGTGAAAGTAGGTACCCAATTCTCCACAATCTTTCCAACAAAGAGGAGAGGCTGAAGTGTACATTTTTGCCACAGTAGTGGGGAGCCGGTACCATCTCATCAGAGTTTTATAAGCCTGCTCTTTATGAGTAGTACAGATGGAAATTTTAGAGGTGGCTTCCCATATGTCAGACCAATCGTCTAAGTCCACTGGATGACCCAAATCACGTTCCCAAGCCTTTATATAGGATGGAGAAAAATTTGAATTTAAGTCAAGAAAATCTTGGTATAATTGAGAGATCAGACCCTTTTGTCTAGGATCATTCAAACAAAGCTTTTCAAACCATGTCTGTTTGATTTTGGCTGAATTAATTGAAGAGTAAGTGAGGACAAGGTCTCTAAGTTGTAAATATCGGAAATAATCAGGCGAGCGTAAAGGTAAAGTCTTTTTAAGATCATCAAATAATATAACAGAATTATTATGAAATAAATTACAGATTCTTGAGATCCCCCCTTGATCAAAATTTCTGAACTGAACGTAATCCATACCAGGCGGAAAATTTCTATTGCGACAAATAGGCTGAAGAGATGATTGTGCTGTTGTTAAATTAATTTTAATGGCATATTTGTCCCAAACTCTAAGGGAATTAAGTATCATCGGACATCGCGTCCGTAAAAGAGGTCTGTGATTTTTAGGTAACCAAATATAATGGTTTAAGACATCTGGACTAAATAAATCATTCTCCAAGTCAGCCCATCGAATTGTAGCAACAGGGGAATGCCAGGCTGAAACTTGTGCAATCTGGGCAGCTAGATAGTATTTTGAGAAATCAGGAAGGCCTAATCCCCCAGCAGATTTGGATTTGTACAACGTAGAGATGTTAATTCTAGATTTCTTACCTTGCCAGATAAAACGATTAACTGATTTTTGCAGTACCGAGAAATCTTTGGTGACTAGTGGGATTGGCAATGCCTGGAAAAGGTACAGCAACCGAGGTAGGAGGTTCATTTTAATTGTAGTTAATCGTCCAATCCAAGAGATTAAAAGGGGATTCCATTTATCCAGATCTGATTTAAGTTTGTGCAGGAGGGGAGTGTAGTTGAGTTGATACAATTTAGTGTGGTCAGATGAGAGTTGTATACCCAAGTAAGTCAATGGTTGGTCAGATAATGGTATTAAGAAGGTGGACTGTATAGTCTGACGAGTTTGAGCAGCTAAATGAATCGGAAGTCCCCTGGACTTTTCTGGGTTAACTTGAAAACCAGAGACTTTAGAATAAATTTGTAATTCTTTAAAAATGTGTGGAAGGGATTGAAGTGGGTCAGTAATAGAGAGTATAATATCATCTGCATAGGCAGCTACTATGTATCGATTATTGGCTACTGTGAATCCATTAATGTTTGTGTTCTGTCGTATAGAATGCAGAAGGGGTTCCAAAGAAATAGCAAATAAGAGGGGTGAAAGAGGGCAGCCCTGTCTAGTTCCATTAAAATTATACAGTCTTAAGGGTGTAGCCCCAGGTATACACATTTTAGAAGAAGGTTTATGGTAAATTGCCACCAGACAATTTAAGAATTGTTGTGGAAAATTCATTTTTTTCTATGACCAGTCTTAAGAAAGCCCACTTTACTCGGTCAAACGCCTTCTCTGCATCCAAAGAAAGAAACAGAGAAGGCGTTCGAGACTCATCTGCCATCCACAGAAGATCTATGCACCTCCTGGTGTTATCCAATGCCTGCCTACCAGGGATGAAGCCCACCTGATCCGGGTGAATTAGCTTAGGTAATATAGTATTAAGACGGTTGGCAAGAATTTTTTTTAAAAAGTTTGTAGTCTATATTTAAAAGTGCTATTGGTCTGTAGTTGGTTGTATATTCCTTTAGTTTACCTGGTTTGTGAATGAGAGTAATGTTAGCTTCTTGCATGTCATCCGTTAGGTAGTTCCCCATCAAGAGACTGTTGTACACTGGAAGTAGTTATGGAATTAGAATTTCTTTCAGGGTTTTGTAATAAAGAGCTGTAAAGCCATCTGGTATAGGGGCCTTATTGGTCTTCAGGGTTCCGACAGCCGATTCAATTTCCAATTCAGTTATCGGGCAACCCAGAAGACCAATATCCTCTTGTGTAAGAGAAGGTAGCTGAATTTGATCTAGGTATTTAGAGACTTCATCAATATGTTTTTTGTTAAAAAAAGTTTCTTCAGGCTAATGATTGTAAAGACTCGTAAAATAATCATGAAACTCTTTAGCAATGTCTTGTGGGTTGGTTACCACAGCCCCTAAACCAGTGGTAATTGTAGAAATTAACCTAGACGACAATTGTGACTTCAACATAGAGGCTAGTAACTTATCTGCTTTGTTTGCATTTTCATAGTAGTATCGTTTGGTAAATTTAAGTGATTTAGCTGTATCTTTGAGCGTGAGTTGTTTAATTTGGCTCCTAACATTATTAAGCTGAGAAAGAATGGGCGCTGTTGGATTGGCTTTGTGCAAAGTTTCTAATTTGTAAAGATCAGTTTGTAGTTGTTGATGAAGTTTTGCTGAATCTTTCTTAAGTCGTGTACTAATGCTAATTAAGTGACCCCGTATCACCGTCTTGTGAGCTGCCCAAAGCGTAACAGGATTATCAACTGTTCCCTCATTCAAATTAAAATAATCTTTTAGTTGCTGTTTACACGATAATAAGACCTCTTTATTATGTAAGAGAGTATCATTAAATTTCCATGCCCAGTGTTTGGAGAATTCCTTATTTGTAAAAATTAATGAAATATCAGCATGGTCAGACCAAGTAATTGAGTGTATTTCTGTGGATTCAATGAGTGGGAGACAGGCATGAGACACACAAAATAGATCTATTCTTGAATAGCTATGATGAGGATGTGAGAAGAAGGTATAGTCCTTATGTGAGGGATGCTGTAGCCTCCAGATGTCTAAGAGATTGTGATTGTTTATGAAATCCAGAAGATGTTTATCAGCAGGATGAGTTGACCCTGTAGGACTGATATAAGACCTGTCCAATTCTGGGGACGGAGTAGCGTTCATGTCTCCCCCAAATATTAATTTATCATAAGGATGTTTTTTATTATTATTATTACATATTATTTTAAAACTATTTTCTGAAACTTAAACTAGAGGGAAATAGGTTAAAAGTTCCTCGTAAAAACTCATAGAGGCACTGTTCAAAATTGATTTTAATCAGACAGAAGAGAGATTATATTCTTCATTTTATGTAATAAATAATATTAAGGAATATATTTGATTTTATATTGTCATTCCGGGCCATCTTCACACAATCAAGGAATTTGACCTGGTACCTAAACTTTTTTTCTCTAGTACAAAACATTAAAGGTTCTGTTCAACAGGTACTTATATCACTGTGTAGTATTCTTCAAGGTGTCAAATGATTTTATTATTGTTTTTAAAGAAACATACCTTTCTTCTGGAGTTTGTAGAACTGTTCCCCTCTTTGATTTTCTCCCGCGATCGCATATTTTGTCACTCAAGCTCCCCCCAGTCAATGCTCAGAACAAGCCCCTTTCTTTCCTGAAATGCACAAAGCAGCCATTTCCACAGATTTTGGTGGGAATCATAACTATAAAACAGAAAATGTCTGTTTGTCTGAAGCAGAAAAAACTCAGTTTACAAGATGGAGCAACTAATACACACACCGAATGCTTTCAAAACTGAAAGCACACTGAAATACACCAAACTGAGGAGCAGCGACAAGAATCTAAATCCGAGGTGAAGCCGGGTAGTTAAGCTAGGCTTACGTAAAGGGAGACCTACACTCTTATTGACACTAGTGCCACTTAGAAAGGATATCTGAGCTCACTCCCCCATTGTGCTAACATCAGCCCTGCTCAGCTCCTGATGTCATGTGCACTCCATGTAAGTAGAAACTGTGTATGTACATTTGTGTTTATGCATGTGGGTGAATGTAGACATCGCATGTACAGAATCTGCAGCCAACGCAGCATTGGACTGCCGTGTTCATCTAATTAGGCCTATTAATCTAAATAGTTAAAACTAGTTCTTATTTGGGCAATCAAATCTAGCAGGGACAAAGTGAACACCCAGTGGTCTAGGGGACTCTTAAATGCCTATCCCCTATAATACTTTTGTTTTTTAAGTATTTGCCCGCCTTCCTATACATGCCAACAGACCTGCATTTGTCAGGATGGTCCTATTAAATATCCAACTGTCCTGACATTGCTACCATTCAAGTGCATTGCAATGCACACTACATAAGTGACTATGTAAAAAAGAAAGAAACAAAGGTGGAGTTAACCCAGCAATTCCGGAATAGGAGCTGGGAGCAAGTAACTCTGTGTTCAAGTGTGTTATATGGTGTGATAGTCTTTCTCTGAGATAGAACATGGTTGCGATGATGTGATGTATCTGCTGTGTGCTTGTACCTAGGTATTCCATATGGTATGATGTGCCATAGATATTATGCTTTTTATACATTTTTATGGGGCAGGGAGACTTAGGAAACAATATAAACTGCTGGATGTTGCTTTAGTGTCCTTTTACATGATGCAGCACTTACATGGAGTATTGCTAAGTGGAACAGCACCTTTAAATGACAGCAAAAGGACTATACTTTTGCAAAACTGAGAATAGACTGTTGACATAAATCTTTTGAGCTTCAGATTATAATTTATCAATAGTGTTTATTACACCTTCGTAAGTGCGGATACAGACATGCAGACAAAAACAACAACCGCTTTATGCCTTTTGTGCCTCCTGGCACTTAATCAGATGCCTATGCTTGTTGGTTTTGTCTGCATGTCTTTATTCGCACTTATGAAGGTGTAATAAACACAGTTGAAAGATTAGAACATGAAGAACTCGACTCATCGCCTCTACTCCTTTTTTGCATGTGAATGTGGGGGCTTGGAATGCCCGGCGAGATTGAAACTTGTGGCAGCGCCTCTGAGGAGCTATAAGAAAAGGTTTGTGACTGTTTAAAATAGCAAGTAACACCGCAGTTGTCCCTGACATCAATACTTTTCTATTTCTAGGTAGGAAAAAAGATCTGAATTAAAGTTAAGCTTTTTAGATAGCATATGAACTTGAACCAACGTTATATTTTTTTAAAATTTAAAATAATATAATTTAACATTGTAACTGTGCAGTAGTTTTGAAAATTTAAAAAATAAAAGCTGAATAAATAGGAATAGAATTGTAAAAAAGAACTACAATTTGTGTAAACACAAAAGAGCAGGATTTTTTTTAGGTTTTGGTAGGAAGACAAGTGGGAATTTGTTTTAGCTTGATCAGTTTTACTTCTGTGAATATGTATATATACCAGAAGGTTTAATTAAACAGTGGTAGGAAATGTCAGAAGCCTTATTAAAGCTCCTGTTTAAAAGAATGGAAATGTTAAAGAGTAAAATAGACTACTGAAAATGTCACAGAAGGAAAATAAAGCAACGGATATGGATGTTGTGTTGCTATAATATATAATTCTTTTTTTTTTTAAAGCTAACTTTTTGAGCTAAAGAAACTGAGGTTTGTGTAATTGATTAAAGCAGCAATTGTAAGGCTCCATGTGTAAAAGAATCTGCACTCACCCCCCTCACTGGACAGTCCAGGAGCACACCACACTGGCAGGCTTAACCAGGAAGTTGTAAAAATATGCAATATTTATTAATGAAAAACAAATGCACGCATAAAACCAAAAATACACCGAACTGAGGAGCAGTGAAAAGAATCTAAACCCCGGACAAGTTGAGCTGTAGGGAATGTTCAGATTTGTACACATCCCCCCAAAAAATGTTGAGCTGGTCATAAATGTAGACATGTATTAACCATATATAATTGTAAAACTTTTCGTCATATAATGTAACTAGTAAAACACAATAGCTGGCAACTGTAAAACTGTAACTGTAAAACTAAAAATAAATTGATGGAAAAAAATATTCCAGTTTTGTATTCCTGCTGTGAGTCACTCAGTGGAAATACATGAACTAAATAACAAGGCAGCAGAAGTTAGCTTAATGCTACAATCTGATGTTGTTTATCAATAAAACACATCTTTTATGAAACATTGTAACATTACTTTGAATCTCTCTTTGAAAGCATGAAACTTTCTTGTCTTGGTGGGTTACCAGATTTTACTTGTCTCTTCCTTATTCCTAACGTAACTAATCCCTAACTGCTACTTTGCTGTGGGAGTCACAGATCTGAGATAACATTAAAGTCCCCGCAGCAGGTACAAAAATGAAACTTGACCGCAGATGGAAAAATGTAATATTTCTGTGTCAGCAGGGAATATAATGATACAAGTGTGCTTCAGGGATGAACCTTGACATCTGTAGCCAACTGCATGTTGGGAGTTGTTTTGAACTTTAAAAAAAATAAAAGATATAATTATAACGAGCATATGAGCAAATGGGGTGCATATAGATTTATTGTTTCCCTGAAAAGATTAATACATATTATATATTAAGTATGTATGTTCTTTTATTTTTGCTGCATAGTCTTTATAAACCTTTACTATAACTCTTGAATGTGTCCACAACATATTTAGCCAAAGCAATTTACTTAACGCCGAGAGCAATAATTTATTTTAGAGTTTACTGTAAAATAATTAATATTTAGTACTCAAATATGTAAATGTGCTTTATTTATTGAGTTCTTGCCTCAGTATCTCATATGACCTGTGTAATATTCATAATATTCTATTGTTTCCATTTGACAGTTGTGTCGGGTGGCTGTCCAAACACAAATGTTTTTTATACATCTTTACTGCCTAAAGAGTGATAAAGATGTTACCATTGCCTTGCTTAATTTAATAAAGGATATCCTCACTGCTGTCCTGTGAGAATGCCCTCCACTTTATTCATACATGCAAATAGTCACATAATTCATATCTGGTGATGATATCACAGTTATGATTTGCAAAATGTTTGTGTTCTAAATGTGAATCAATGTGCTTATTTAAACTAACATACGGTATTTTGGACCCACTAACTTACATTGCAAATCTGTCTTGGTGAAGCTATTGGAAGCCACTTTATCTGCTCTTATTGCCAAGTGTAATTTCAGCCGCTTATGTTGCGTGGTCTTAAATTATACATACTGATTAATGATCTGATGCAGGATGTTATCAGTTTGAAAGAAATAAACAATTAAGCCACTGGCAACTTCCACAAAGGACAATAACTTTGCTTCCTAACTCTCCAGTCACACAACAAATTTGGTAATTATCAGATTAACCATACAAATATGCTAATGTATTCGTTCACATACCTTGTTCCTATTTATGTTACCAAAAAGCCTGAAAAATCATGGATTTAATTGGGGTGCCTGGAGGCTATACAGGTCAGGTAATTCAAATAAAATGCAAATGTAAAGAGGAGTGGTAGAAGTGCTTAAATGGTAGAGTTACAACCCACACTGTGGAAACCCAAATTCACAATCAATATATGTATAAACAGAACAGTGGCGCACTTCAAATATATAATTCTATCTCAACAAAAGGGTACAACCTGAAGATTTAGAAGGTATTCCATTTTATCTTATTCCATAGATAATTGGTACATGGAAATTGAAAAACATGTAAACAAGTATATAGTGTAATATTTTTAAATTTATATGGTATTTATATGAGTTTATGCATTCACAAAATGTATTTTGTTTCTCTCAAAAGAAAAGATGTATAGAGTATGCACAATCCACTTCTGTATTTATGGTAGTAACCATATATAGCCCAAACAATATACCTCCAAAAAAGAATTGATTTTTTTTCAGCAATGTAAGTAAAATTATATAAAATGTATTGCAATATATAGCTAACATAGCATGCAGATCAAATCTCAACAGCATGGTAGAATAGAGTTCTTGCGAGTAGTCTGTTTGTAAGTGCAATTAGCTACAATGTTTTTTGACGTCCAAAAATCGGCTTCTTCCAAGCAGGAATTACACTATATTTTTATATTTCAAAGTACCAGTCATATATGTAATAAGATAAAAGAAAATACCAGGTTGCACTCTTTTGAATGCTCAAATAAATTGTTTGCTCTAAAACATTCAATCCAAAATTGGTTGTGTATTAATTAATAGTAATTGGGAGTCCAAAACGTATTCTAAAATCAAAAGCGTATATTGTACCTTTTTTGTTTTCTTTTTGTTCTAGTCTTTTATTTCTTTATATGTGCATATTTTTACTTTTCATGGCCCAAATGTTTGCTTCTCTTTGCATTGTCTAAAAAAGACCAGTGACTGATACCTTTACATAACCTTTATCATCTGGTAATTTATGATGTCTGTCACTAGGAACACAAATATATTAAATAAATGTAAAAAGTAAGCTTTGGTAAATCCAATTTACAATTTGTTGAATTGACCAGTTATGGATTATAGTGTTAGGGCCAAGCCTAGGGTCACAGATGCCTGGTGTAGGTATTTTTTGGCGCCACCAAATTGGTGTGGCTATTCCCCTTTTCTGTAGCAACCATCCCATCTCCTTCTCTAAAAGCTACACCTCTTTTTCCAATTAGATTGCATTCACAATAATCACTTCCAATAGTGCCACATTGCCCTATAGTACTTGGCACAGTGTCACACTGACATCACAGCACTTGGCATAGTGTCAAATGGCCCCCACAGCACATGGCACAGTGCCACATGGCCCCTACAGCACATGGCACCGTGTCACATGGCCCCCACAGCACATGACACAGTGTCAGTATGACCCCAGCGCACTTGACATAGTATCACACTGTCCCTACAGCCCTTTGCACAGTGTCACACTGTCCCCATAGCACTTGGCACAGAGTCACACTCTGCCAAAGTACTTGGGGCAATGTAATAATGTCCCCACAGCACTTGGCACAGTGTCACTTTGCCCCACAGAACTTGCCATACGTACACACACACACAGGTACACATATACACACAGCAGCAGATTTGTTTTTCATGATACATAGTTGTCTTGGCTGTGTGTCCTGTGAAGACTGGTTGTCATGGCTACATCTGAGAGCTGGCGCTCAAACTTTATTGCAAGGGTGGCGTATGCAATCATTTTGCGCAGGTAGCATGCAGTCCTCTAGTTACATGATCTCATATTTAAAAGAAACGCCTGGATGATGGACCTGTGACGTCCAAAGTGCTGGGATGAAGTGAATATCGTGCATCCACCTTAGCGCAGCGCTGTATAGTGTTTTCTCCTGTTTTTTTTTTCAATGAGCTGTCAACTGAAAGATTAAATTAAAACACTAGTACCAGCAGATTAATATAATTTTTATCCAGTCAAGCTAAATTAAATTTAGTTGTAATTGCCATGTGACGATATGACGGCTTGCACCCTTCATAGGTTAATTACTATTTTTGCTGTTTATGCTCACCTGGAATTTCCTCACATTGCACTGTGTGAATATAGGAAATTATGCCATCTGCCCCATATACCTAATGAGAAATCTAAAAAAAAATCCACGTTTTTTTAACCAAAAAACAAAACCATTTGAAGGATGTGATGAAAATTTTTTGATGACAGATCCAATTTAAGTACTGTAGAATGACTTTTTAAATGACTGAATAACATTTGAGAACAATAGGCCTGCAAGCTGGTTAAAGTTCATTTTATAAAATACAGTTAAGCAACATTCTGTATGGAAACTGAAAGACTTTTTTGTTCCATTCAGCCAAACACTAGCTACTCTGTTGAGCTGTGCTAAAAATGTAGCCCAAAACTCAGCGCCACCTCAATGTTATTCTGCAGGATCGTTAAATATTTAATGGGGATTGATTGCACTGTGCTTGGAAATGAAAACTACAGAAGTTTCAGATAAGATAATGTTGTATTACACCCCACTGGATTAAATATATACGCTTTTATCTTATGTCAACCAAGCTCAAAATTAATGGATCTTGATAGTTTGCCTCAAACATTGCAGTGTAGATCTGAATGCGATTATTGATATAAAAATGATAACAAAGAAAAAAAAGTGTTGTTGAAAGTAACAAAACAATATATATATTATTTTTTTAAATATTTATGTCTGAGAAATCTAAATTCTATGTTAGATTTCTGGAGAGTATAATACTTTCTAGTATAGAGTTGAAATATAATACATATCCCTTTTAAAGGAGCAGTATTTGTGTTGTTAATTAGATAAACCCAGTAGTATGACAAGGTTTACAAACAAAATGAAGCTAATGGTTAAGTTCTTTGCAAGTGCGATAAATGTATACTAAATGATCAGAGGCAAGAAATTGTCCTGTTTTTTTCTTGTGAATAATATCTTTCTCTTCTTTCCTTAAAGTATTTAAAGCTGCACATGTTCACCTTTCTTATTTCTACTATTAGCCACCACAAATACCTGACAAATACTACTGCAAGAGCACATTGCAATCAGTGGAGATGTTTACATTTCTCAGTGGAAATTCCAAATTGCCATTTTTAGTGTTTGAATTAACTCCCACTGCAAGAGAACACAGGTTTGCACTTTTCACCTATCTCTCCCATGCAGAGTAACATTGTATTGACATTTTCTATGATGATGGAACGAATCTGACAATGCACAAAACAACAATGACAAGCAGTGGTTTCCGTATTGAAGCCCTGGCCATTTATTTGCTCTAATTATTCCTCTATCCTTACCCATATTATTTGTGTCAGGGTTCTACAATGACATTCTTACTAAATGTTGTTCTTAAATACCTTCTGCCTCATCTAGAGGCCTTCCTACCTTACTTTGCTTGTATTTCTTACCCTCTGTTTGGTGTCAGGTGGGATCGTTAACTTTTGCAACACACCCCTGTTAAATAGATGTAGCTTAATGCAAACGGGGCTTTTTCATTGAAGTTAGATGCCTGACTTCTGAGAGCTGCTGCTTCTATTCCTGATCCTCTGCTTAAAACTAATTTGAATTGTGACCCTGTTCAGGAACTGGGAAACTGAACCTGGGCTGCTCAACCAGCCTGGGGGATGTTTTTCAGCATCCCCTGAGAACTTTGAGCTACAAGGAAATAAAAAAAAGCTGTGTCTGGGTCTCACTGCTATCTTGGCAGATGTATCTGTAGTTGTACGGCTGCTTGCTGGATGTTTCACTCAAACGCAGGGCAACCCCCGCCCATAGACAAACAAACTGAATAATCGGATTGCGGAGTGACCAAACCAGGTAGCAAAGTTGTATCCAACGAGTGTAATTTATTACAAAATAAACAGTGGCTGGCACAATCCTAAAATACCACAACACACAGAAAGGATCCACCTTAAGAGTTTCGTGCTTTCGATCTGGCACTTAATCATAGGCCTTTGAGCTACAGCCTGATTTCTTCAGCTAAGCTGCTCCCTTAAAGTCACTGCTGCTCAGTCCTCACCCTCTCTAGAGTGTTCATCCTGCTTAGTTTCCCTTCTTAGTCCTCCCTTAGTCACCCTCTCTAGGGTGTTCCCCCTTAGTCACCCTCTCTCGGTTGTTCCCCATTAGTCACCCTCTCTTGGGTGTTCCTGCTTAGTCACCCTCTCTCGGGTATACCCTCTCATGTAGTGGCCCAACATTTTTTAAAAAAAACTATTGTATCATGTCTTATCATTTTTTCCCTCAAAACTTCCTATATCTAAACATTGCAGATAAAGTGTAGTAACAGTCTTGCCTATATCCCAAGGCCCTCCTTATTTTGTTGTATCACACTGCACAAAGCTGACTGAAACCACATTCTCTACACTCCAAGCACTTGAAACAGCTGAGTTCAAGAAAGAGAGGCTTACTTGCACTCATATTTCAACCACATAATTTGGCATAATAAATAAAACTCAATGAGTCACATGAATGAGATGTACAATAGAGACCACTGCAGATGCACTCACTTAAACATCAGTGAGTGACATCATTCATGAGACTCATTAGGTTTTATGTATCTATGTCTCTTTAATAAAAAAAAATGTATATTGAATCCCTTGTTGACTAGTTGTTCACAAAGGGAAGCTAAAGAATCAAATCTAACAGTAGATTCAATTTGAGTTTTAGTGATTCTATTTTTTTAGCCTTCATGTCTTGATGCATTTTTTAATTAAATAAACCAGGACATTGTTTTTTAAATTAATAGATAGCCATAAAGTTCAAAACCTTTGTGATATCTATTCCAACACAAGAATACAGTTAGGCCACTAGCACTGGGTGCAAACATGTGATTTCATTTTAAAAAGTGTTTGTATAGTAATAAAGAATCCCGCAGGGCTTTTTACAATTCAAACTAATCAACTGCACATTGGGAAGTGATTGTTTGATCTTTGAATATGCCTGCCGCTGCTAAAATAATTACCGTGCCATCATCCACTGTACAACTAAAACTTAAAACAAAATGTATTTTAAGAAAATTATTTATATTGCATGTATTAAAAAATATATTGTTTTTCTAGACCAGACAAATATTATATATATTGTTTTCATTATATGTGCGAAAGCAACTTTGTCATATGATAGCTTTGCTTGAGAGTAAACTATTTCATATTTAATTTTTATTTTTCTGTATCAACATTTTATTTAAAATTCTTCTAACTAGCTTTTTAAAAAAATGTTGACGTGTCTTGCCTTATCTATTATACTAATCCTACTGTAGGATCCTGTAGTTTTAGTTTAATTAATAGTAATTCAATTATAATCATATTTCCACCCTTCTTTTAAATTTTTCTTTTGTGTTCAATATGTATGTTGGCAAAAGAAATGATAGGAAAAAATCAAATGTCTTTTTATTAACAAAAAAGCAGAAAGCATGTATATAACATATCTTATGTTAAAAGAATAACCTTACAGACTGAAATACATTGTATATATTCTAACTGTTATATTTCCCCCTTGTTTGCTATTTCTCCAACATTTTTCAAATTGCTGCTTAATTGATCAGATACTGCTATTTTCACAGTTAGGACATTTTATTTCCTTTCTCTGGATGTAATGTTAAACTGGATTCAGATTAGGTTTCTTAAATTTAATCTGAAATATATGATGTACTCTTTAAAAGATCCATAAACAAAAGAATATGTTTAAGAAGAGAGTATATTTAAAAGAAGAAAAACTACCACAGCTAGAGGACATCGTCTTAAATTAGAGGGACAACGATGTAAAAGTAATATCAGGAAGTATTACTTTACTGAGAGGGTAGTGGATGTATGGAAAAGCCTTCCAGTGGAAGAGGTAGAGGTAAACACAGTCAAGTATTTTAAGCATGCGTGGGATAGGCACAAGGCTATCCTAGATATAAGATAGGGAACTGGGGACTAATAAAGGTATTTGGAAAATTGGGCAGACTAGATGGACCAAATGGTTCTTACCTGCCGACACATTCTGTGTTTATATGTAAGAAAAAAAGGATTTTAGTAACTGTTAGTATTATGGAATAGCATCACAGCATCTGACTGAGAGTCTTAAAAATTAACCCCGAGCTCTAAAATCCTGTTACACCCTTTTGTAGGGGTTAGATCGAAACATATGTTGTGTACAAATGTGTACACATTTTAACAAATTTCTGTTTCACTAAGGCTGGTACCATAGTGTTTTTTTGAACCGCATATTTCTCTCAGAAATATTATTTAAACTAAATGTTTAGAATGTTACAATATTTTATGAGAATCTTCGGTCTCTATATATTAAATGACTAGTGAGTGAAGAAGAGATTGCAATCAGAGAAGAACATTTTTGAGCAAACGGTGCACCTCTCAGCATGCAAATAAAATCGGTTTATGCAGGCAGACTTAGTGGAAAACAGTCTTTAAAGTTTATTGGCAAATAGGACATAGAAACAAGCGCAGTGGGACAGTGGGACAGTGTGTTTTCTTTATATATGGGAGATTGCAATCACCCTTATTTTCATCTGTTAAACTTTTACAGAGAAAAAAAAATAAAATACATCAATTTATGTACATACATACATTTATTTTCATTTGCTACAATTATGTTATATTATATGAAATGAGTCTGCCGTATCTTTTTTTAATGTCATTGTTATGTCTTATTGTTTAAACAAAAAAAATTGAGGACAAAAAAGCAACATTTATTTACAAACAATACAATACGAGGCCTGTATAATTAAGTTTGTGTCATGTCATTTTATATAAAGGTTTTATTATGAACGTTAGCAGTTTGAGAACCAAACTCTTGTGCTTTTCAAAGTCAAAGCATTACTGCTTTAGATCTGTACACAAATATAAACTTCTCCTGATATCAAAACAGTCTGTTTGCCTTCAAGGCCTAGATATTATCTCTACTGCTTATCTCACATCAGCACTACTTGGCTTCATCAGCTTACGATACTGGACCACAATGTAATTGTGATAGCTAAAACAAAAGTCTGAAATTAGAGATTTTGTTTTTCCCTAATGCATTTACTTTGAAAGGCCTTGTAACACTTATATTAAACAGTCTAGCGAAACGGGACTTCATTACAGTATAATAAAAATAAATTTGACTCTTCGGTAAATCACTTCAGACTGGAACTTGGAAACCATTAAATAAAAGACTCCTGAAGCAATATTGTCATACTCGCAGGATACAGCAATAATGGCTGTTTCTCCTGAATAATGTTGTCTGAAAAGCCAGCAAGTTTTGTTTTTTCTTCTTCTCTGTAGAAAGTTAAGTAAGTCACACAGGCATGAGTAAAATATATCTATTAATGTGTCAGTTTGCATTGTACAAGAGCAGCAAGTGAGATTTAAGAGTCTGCAATGAACCAGCTTCACAAGGTTACTTTTCTGTATATGCTTCCTACTGACATGATGTGCCAACGAGACAGACTTGTGACCTGACAATTATCTATAGCTGCTGTCTAACTCTATAAACATCATATTAGATAATTACTGTCAAACTACATTCCACACTCTATTTTTTTTTTATTATTAAGTTCTATGAATTCCATATAATTATGTTGTATTACAAAATATAAAGATACTGGGGAAGTTGGTCTACACTATCCCAAAACAACAAGCCTTCCGCTATGGTGCGTGGGCAGAATCTGGTGAATTTCTAAACAAGCAAAATAATATAAAAACTAAAAAGGATCCATGCATGCTTTTTATTCCAAATTTGCATTTTAGTTCCATTGAACTAAGGCTGATAAGGCACATACTAAATTATTTGGCCAACAAAGTATGGAGTTGGACAGCCCTTGTCTGGTACTCCATAAAACAATACTAGTTTTATAACTCAGAGACTTAAAGGGACTCTGTCAACATTGGAGAAATGCAACTTTCCATCAGTTTTAGCATATGAAAACATCTATATTCTATGGTAATAAAGGGCAAAATATAATAAGAGCCAAACATATAGTTTATGCCCAACATCCCCACTTGAGTAGCCATATTTCTGGACAGCTACATCCATAGGAGGCAGTAGGATCTCTGGTTGTTGATCATATATCCTCCTATGTGTTGGAAAGCAATATCAGTTGCCACTGACCCTACATCATCATGCATCATGTAAACCATGGAGATGGAGTATGTACAGAATAAACAGGATATGATCTCTTCAGAAACAAATGGTTTGAAGAATAGGAGCATGATAAAAGCCATGTTGATATTATAAACTGGCACACCCATCTGAGAATGAAAATTGGGACTGTGCCGCTTAAAGCCGTAGGTTCTGTCATCGTACACATCTTCATTATACAATAACCGATTTTGTGGCAGAGTATCCAAAGCCTCTAATAAATCCAGTTACCTGTTCAGGCAGTGCAAAGCAGTGAGGGAGGATGTGCCACCAGCAATGCTGTTTCCCCTCTTCAATGAGTGGCCATAGGCTTTGGCCTAGTTGGCGTTGGTAGAAATACAACATTGGATAAGTGTAGATTTTAGTTTACCACTGTGGTACCATGCTGCTCTACAGCGATAACTGTTAAGTTAACAGGTTTGAGTAAAAGAAGGTTAGCCTTGCTGAAATTAAAGTGCCCACATTGTAATCTATACATTGTGCTAGTCAAATTGCTAGCAAATCTATAAATAATAGATAATTCAAAGCTAAAGGTTGCAGCTTCAATCTGTACATAATGTTCACATACAAGTAAAAACTACAGCTAAAGCTGTAATGGATTTTCATTTCCTTTAAACCAGACTCCAAAGTCATTGAAGTGCACCAAGACTGGTCATAATATTAAGATATGTTAATATGATATGTTTCTATTCAAGATTTCGTGTCCCTTGACAGATATTTTAATGTCTTTCTATTCAACATTTTCAAGAAAAAATGAGCATTCATTTTAAAATGGTATATATTCAAATATATATTTTTTTCCTAATGTTTATGGAATTACAATATCACTTTCAATATTAATTAATCTTACAAAAGCTATATTTAACACTTGCAGTAAGATCATAGGTGCATGGTTACTTGCTGAGTTCAGTTTAGAAACTCATACTTATGTTATGTTGAATTTATGCCACAAAAATGTTTATTTATGTGTTTTGGCATTTTTGCTTATTTTTAAGGTAGTTGAAATGAAAAAGTCATTTTTGGGAGTACATTTTTTTTTTTTTGTTGCTCTAACTGTGCATTGAGCTGTAATATCATAGGCCGAACTCGCAAATGTTATTGCTCCCTCACATGCTAATTTGTCCACAAAAGCGTAAGTGTCATTTTGTGAATGCCTTTTTTAATACAATGTGAAGTTTGGGTTAAAATTTTGTACATGTTCAGTTCTGGATGGAATGTTATCAAATTCTAAAAAATATGTAATTTGTTATTTAAGTATTACCAAATAAAACATTTTAAAGTAATATTTTGCACCAACATTTCATGCACAACAGCTGGAAAACATCCAAACTTCACAAAGCACCCACAAGATATGAACGCTTCCAGTGCCGGCCCTGCAATGGGTCCAGGATGGGCAATTGCCCCAGGTGGCATTTAAAGGAGGGAGGCAAATTGCCGGCATCCATTTATTTTTAAAATCTATTTTTCTTCCCCTAGCATGCCATCCCCTAGTGATTCCTGGCAAAGCAGGCACTGACAAACTGTTTGAAAATCTGGCCCTGGCAAGCTGTATGGGTGGCACTGGCAAGCTGGTGGTAAAGTGATCACTGGAAAGTTGGCACTGGCAAACCAGTAACAAGGTTGGCACTGCCAATCTGTTTGGAGAAATGATGGCACTAACAGGCTGTTTGGGGGCAAAGATGCCTCTGACAAGATGTATGGGGCCCTGTTAAAAACCATAGGTGTCCATGTATGAAAAGTATTTCAGGCTTGAAAGACCATGTTATTTCTTGCAATAGAAGAGATGTTCACATTCTTTTGTGGGCTGTTGTTGTGCCCACAAAAGAATATTAAACATACATAAAGGATCACTCCAATCTGGAAATATAGATGCAAAGTTTAACTTACACTATATTCATTTATGTACAGTCTAAACCATCTGAAGACGAGAAGCCTGCCAAGGATAGTTGGCGTTGTTTCAGTAGCGCCGCTGATATTATTTCCAGTAACCCCTCTAGGTTTAGAAAACAACTGAAGTGTTTGGGGAAGCATTTTCATAATTCATCTGAGGTGGGTCAAGTGAAGATTGCAGATACACGGCAGTGAGTGTGTAATGTGCCCGGCTTTGTGAGAGTGGCTGCTCAGATCTGGTCCAGCTGAACACCAAATATAGGAACATAATGGTCATTGTACACGTCCTCAGAGTTGCTTTGTCTACCATCACACCGATGCCAATGCTGCCCCTACCCCCCAGACTTGCCCAATGCTCCCTACCCCCCTAGACTTGCCCAATGCTGCCTCTCCCCCCTCTCTCCATCATACTTGCCCAAATCTGGTTCTCCCCCTACCTCCCCCGAACGCTGGCTCTCTCCCTCCTCCCTCCCTCCCCCCAACACTGGCTCTCTTCCCCACCTCCCTCCCCCCAACGCTGGCTCTCTTCCACCCCTCCCCCCCCAACGCTGCTCTCTCCACCTCCCCTCCCTCCCCCCAATGCTGGCACTCCCCCCCAACTCCCTCTCCTCCCCCCTCCCTCCCCCTAATGCTCTCTCCTCCCCCAATGCTCTCTCCTTGCTCCCCCCAACGCTCTCTCCTCCCCACTCCCTCCCTCCCCCCAACATACCCACTCTCCCTGGTGGCTAGTGGGGGCAGCCGGCTTAAGAGGACATCCTCCATGCTGCCCGACACTTCCGCCTATTTTGACGGACAAAAGTGGACTAGAGCTAGAAACATTAAAAGATTCCCAAGGATTGAAAAAAAAAGTATACCAGCTAAGCACTACCTGGTGCATCATAGGAATCGTGTTGCCTGAAGTGCGTTATTTTGTTCCTTTTTTTTTTTGCAATAATATCTGTAGTTTTCATATAATTATCTAACATTAAATTCTTCTCTGCCTCTTTAATATTGATATAACAAACTAAATAATGATTTCAAATTACCTTAAACCCTAGATGCCCAACTGCAACCCTCAGCTGCTGCTAAACTTCACATTCCATAATCTTCCACTAGCTTCCTAGAATGGGAGAGAAATTGGTAGTCGTAGTTCAAAAGTAGCTGGAGGGTATCTGTGAGACACCCAGGTCTATGAGTACTGTTGTATGTCTCAGAATCTGAAGTCCCCAAACAAAAAAACTATATTTAGATGGAATCTGCCAATATTCTGTGAAACCCAACTACTCCAGTATGCTTGACGCGGTTTGGCCTGAAGATAATGTAATTCACACTGAGGCTGGATTTGCTAACGTATTCCACATCATCTTACTTGTAATTAAGATCAATCATTGTCAGTGCTATTTGCAGACTGATTTCAAAGAAGCATCCATGGATTGTCTGCAGGGAGAGAGAGCAAGTCCCTAGTGACAATAATGAATGTCTATTCAATTGGATGGTAGCAGAATGTGTATTTTAATGATTTTATTCAGGTTTCCTGTGTTATAAAGTGATTGCTTCTCCCATGGGTGTGAAATATGAACGTGTCAAAAATGATGAGCAAATCCTCACAAGCTCACTCCTAAATTCTATCACTATTAGAGGAATACATAGTTACATAAGACACAGGGTTCACTGCGTTTATGTCATTATTAAGTGTAATGGGTTTGTCTGTCATATTAGAAAATTTATCATATGCTGAAAACTGTGTATAAATTGCATTAAATGTTTTAACCATGAAAATGAGAAAATAATTATCTTTCACAACATATTATTCAAGGACAACGGTCAGCAAAAATAAATTAGGTATAATTGAAAGATTGAATCAAGTGCAGAGATTTTAAATAGAAATATTTTAATGAAAGACTACAAATATAATACGGTTGAACCCACTATGTGTACATATCATTAACAAGGATTAGGAAAATGGTTGAACTTGATGGACACAAGTCGTTTTTTAACCTAAACTACTATGTAACTAGACATCGTAGGTCAGATGGGTCAGATCTTCCTACATCTAACCCAGGATTCAACATCCTGATAGAGCTGTACAAGCAAAGAGTGCTCAATCCAGTACTTTATTTGAATTCTTTCAGTAAAGTATTTCTATTTAAAATGCCTATTCTTAATACAATCTTTTAATTATACATAACTTCTTAGATGACACTTGTCCTTTAAATAAAATGGGGTAAAAATGTTACCTACCTAAATAATCTGTTTGGTGATATACATGAAGGAGCAGTAATATATAATTATATAGTTATGTTAAAAGGATTCTGTCAACCTAAACACTGTTTAACTTGTGAATGAAAAAATATATCTACAATGAGGTTGATGTATAAATATGGCACACATTCAGATAGCGCTGAATCTGCTTGTAAACCTATATATAAAGCAGACTTCAAACAGATGTCTGGAGTCTGCACCGCTCACTTCTGCATTGGGCCAACTCAACCCATGTATAAAAGAATCAGGTTTTCCAGTACTGATTAGTGCTGGAGAACCTCTGCTAAACTGTGTTTGGCAGTGGTTATTCTCCCACACTGTAAAGTGTTTGGGTGTATAAAAAAAAAGGTGCAATTGTCTTTATTCATAATGAACAGGGATTGCCCCTTTTGTACCCACTTTCTGACACTTGCAAGAAATTCCATTCAAAACCCAATTGTTTTATCAAAATTACAGGCAAAACAAGAGAAATATATGTTTTAAATATGACAATGGTGTCTCTTGTAATGACAGTAGTAGTTCTTTTTAAATGGCCACAGAAGTATATTTAATACTTATTTAAATCTTATTTTATGACTTTGCTTGCAATTCTGCTAACACAATGTATATATTATTTTTAATCATTTTTATTATTCACATTCACGGTATAAGCAATGTTAAGGTTCACAAATTTAATTTAATAAAAATGCATACTGTCTTCTGCTTTTGTGTTGTCTCAGGTCCAGTATTCCAATATAGATCAACCGAAAGACGTTGTTTACTTTTGTAGCTGTCCACATAGTTGTTTGTTATGTTAGAATATTCATGGTACACTATGGCTTTATTTACAAAAGAGAATTGCATGTAACTGAGAAATGAATTTCAAATGTAACTGAGTTACAAATAAAAAAAAGTCCAATGTTTTATAAAACAAAACATCCACAATCTTATTTTACAGCAACTCTTTTAATGAGAGCTATCTAAACAGTGTGTATTTTAAAGACCCTACAATATGGGAACTGTTCAGTAAAAGGGAGTTACAACTCAGTTAAGGTGAGATGAACATATCAGTTCTAGCTGTGCAGTTCTAGCAGTTTGTAGCTGCACATTGTGTTGATTTAACATTGAATTCAGGTCAACTCTGACCTTCTTGTAGGATGAGCTCTTCAAGTGTGTTGTTAAATTGGTGAGACAAAAATGTTCAGCTCACCTGCAACCCACTTACACTTCATATTTAAAGGTACACTCCCACCCACAGCATCAAAATATACGTAAAAACAGTGCTGTATTATGTGAAGTAAAAAAGAAATCTGATCTGTCTTATGAGTTTTTCCTCAAGTTGTCTTACCTCCTGCAAAGTGCATATAAAGTGTTAGCAGCAGTCCTGCCTAGCTCTCCAACACCTCTTCATTCGAAGTACTTCTACTGAGTTCAAGAGAGAGATACTGATTAAACAGTAATGACTAATGACAGCTCTTTCTCAGTGGGGAAGCATGAAAAGTTCCTGTGTACTTCTTATAACTGATGCAACTGAATTGTGAGGCCCACATGACATTATTTCCAATGTAAAACTACAGGGTAACTGTAATATTTGTTTTAAAGTAAAAAGGTGGGATACCCAGTTGAAAACCTCCAGATCTCTTCAGATTACAACTTTATAACCACCAGGAGTGGTTTACCAGAAACAGTGGCGTCCTGCGGGGGGTGCGGACCGCACCGGGTGACACTTCCAGTGGGGCTGACACCCATGCTGCCGGATCAATATTACAAGCATCTGACTGGCACAATATTACTGGGCTCTGAATGGCACAAGATTCCTGGGCTCTGACTGGCACAATATTACTGGGCTCTGACTGGCACGATATTACTGGGCTCTGCATGGCACAATATTCCTGGTATCTGACTGGCACAATATTCCTGGTATCTGACTGGCACAATATTACTGGGCTCTGAATGGCATAATATTCCTGGTATCTGACTGGCACAATATTCCTGGGCTCTGACTGGCACAATATTACTGGTATCTGAATCGCACAATATTACTGGCATATGAATGGCACAATAATACTGGCATCTTAATGGCACAATGGTATTGGCATCTGGCACAATAATAGTGGCATATTAATGGGAAAATTGGCTGTGGCTTATTAATGACAAAATAATACTGGCATATAATTGGGCAAATTGGCTGTTATAGAGAGAGAGAGATTTCTGTATGTATAGATATGTATTGTTTTAGACTTGTACAATAGTCACCTCGTTGGGCTCCTGTGTGTTGTATAATTAATGGCGGTCACATGTGTGCATAATTAAGGGACTCTTTTGTGTGGCATAATTATGGGGACTCTTTTGTGTGGCATAATTATGGGGCACCTGTGTGTGTGGCATAATTAATTGGGCAGAGGTGAGGCATAAATAGTGAGGCTCTGGTGTGGCATAATTTATGGCGCTCTGGTGTGGCATAATTTATGGGGCTCTGGTGTGGCATAATTTATGGGGCTCCGGTGTGTGGCATAGTTATGGGGCTCCTGTGTGTGGCATAGTTAATAGGCCATCTAACTGGCATTGTATTGGAGGAAACCCAGGGGGGTGACACCATGAGTTTCCGCACCGGGTGACACCAACCCTAGTGATGCCCCTGACCAGAAACAAGGGAAAAGGTATTTTTTGGAAAGCAGGAAGGCTGCTTGTTGGATGTCTTGTTTTTGTGTGTGGTTAAAGTATAGGATCTTCTTGTGTTGCAAATACTCTGTTAAATACATCACCTTTACATAATGTTTCTGATTTTGTAATAAAAAAATATTGTCTTTGGTTTCATAATATTTTCACTTTTACATATGCTGTGTGTGTGCCTACAGATGTAAGCATATTGAAGATTTTTGTCAAAAAGGAGTTCTTGGAATGTAAGGTGTTTGACACATTGTGTTGATAACATATTTCTGAAATATATTATGTATATATTAAATTGATATATTATATATATTAAATGGACTGAATTATCTGAAGATTGTTTTTACTGTGCATGTAGAGTATTATTGAAATAACCTATTCATTTTACAAATGTTCTGTGAAATATATTAGTGTTTGATTATAAAGTGTCTTTTTAAAAAAAGGACGGTTATATGAAATCAAGAAAACCTGTGAATTAAATACAGGTCTAACATCTATCTTTTTAAGTATGGTCAACTGATTTGTGGCAAGATTGATAGAATCTGTGAGTCCCATTACAGTGCTAAACTTTATTATCAACATGTGTCCCAGTTCTCTTATTTGTTGCTGCTAGCAAACTGTTTGTAACATTTAAGTCAATTTGCCAATAGCCAAATATAATTCATTTCTTTCCCATTGATTTGCAATGTGCTCCAGCTCCATTTGGCAGATGTTTGCCACATCTGCATTGTCAGTTGTTACTGGAGCTTAAAGTGAGTAGAATAATTAGGACTTTCTCGGGAAGGCATAAATCTCAATAATGCATAATTATGGTCAATTAATTTCCATGCATCTACATCAGAAATATTGAAGCTTCCATAGATAAAGGTATTATTTTATGTATGTTTGTGTATTTGTGACCAGTGATTCTGGGAGTGATTTTTGCTTAAATGAATATATAATAAGAATGTTATTTTATATAATATGTACATTGTACATAGCAAGCACTGGAATCAGACCAACAGAGAGAATGTGATTTCACAGTAATAGTTAATAACATAGTAACATAGTAACATAGTAATTTAGGTTGAAAAAAGACACAAGTCCATCAAGTTCAACCCTTCTACCTATCATTACAGCTTTTGATCCAAAAGAAGGCAAAAAACCCCTAAGGAAGCTATTTCGAATTTTGCCTCCTGGGGGAAAAAATTCCTTCTTGACTCCAAGAGGCAATCAGATTTCTCCTTGGATCAATAAGCTCTTTTATTAATGCTTATTCTATTATTAATAGCCCTGTATGTTCTGCTTTCCTAAAAAAACATCCAAACCATTTTTAAATGCATCTATTGTGGTTGCTAGCACTACCTCTCTTGGCAGTGAGTTCCATAACTTTATTGTCCTAACCGTAAAGAATCCCTTCCTTTGCTGTCTATGAAATCTTTGCTCTTCCAGTCTGAGGGGGTGACCTCTTGTTCTTTGTACCTTTCTGTTAATGAACAGGTCACTGGAGAGCTCTTTATATTGGCCCTGCAAATATTTATATAATGTTATCATATCCCCTCTGAGACGCCTTTTTTCTAACGTATATAAATTAAATTTTTTAAGTCTCTCTTCATAACTAAGATCCTCCAAACCCCTTATTAATTTTGTAGCTCTCCTTTGCACTTTTTCTAGTTCCTTAATATCCTTTTTAAGGACTGGTGCCCAGAACTGTACTGCATATTCAAGGTGAGGTCTTACCATTGATTTGTAAAGAGGCAAGATGATATCCTCCTCCCGTGAATCTATACCTCGTTTTATACATGCCAATATCTTATTGGCCCTTGCAGCTGCTGACTGGCATTGGGCACTGTTGCCAAGTTTGTTGTCTATAATTATTCCTAAATCCTTTTCATTAGTAGTTTTTCCCAGGGAAAAACCATTTAACGTATATGTTGCTTTGTTATTATTTTTCCCATAATGCATAACTTTACATTTGTCTATATTGAACCTCATTTGCCACTTTACTGCCCAGTCCCCCACTCTGTCCAAATCTTCCTGTAAAGAAAAAACATCAAGATTAGTCTTTATTGCCTTACCTAATTTAGTGTCGTCCGCAAACACGGAGACATGGCTCTCAGCACAATGTGGCAGATCATTAATAAACAAATTAAAAAGAAGAGGGCCCAAAACAGACCCCTGAGGTACTCCGCTTAATACCCTTGTCCAATTTGAGAATTTTCCATTTACAACAACCCTTTGTGTTCTATCTTTTAGCCAATTTTCAATCCACATACACACATTTGCCCCCAAACCTATTTCTCTCAATTTGTAGAGTAACCTTTTGTGTGGAACTGTATCAAATGCTTTCGCAAAATCCAAATAGATCACATCAACTGCCACACCTAGATCTATATTTTTACTGACTTCTTCATAGAATGTTATTAAGTTTGTTTGACAAGACCTGTCTTTCACAAAACCATGTTGACTTTTACTAATTATATTCTGGTTCAAGATGTATTCTTGAGTGTATACCTTTAGCAATCCTTCAAATAGTTTCCCCACTACAGATGTCAAGCTCACTGGCCTATAATTACCTGGCAGAGATTTTGATCCCTTTTTAAATATTGGAATGACATCCGCCTTTCGCCAGTCTGTTGGCACTGTACCTGAACTGAATGAATCCCTAAAGATCATGAATAGTGGCCTGGCCAGAATTATGCTTAACTCTCTAAGTACCCTTGGGTGTATACCATCTGGTCCTGGGGCCTTGTCTATCTTAACAGAGTGTAATTGCTTAAGCACTTTTTCCTGTGTCAGCCAATCCCATGTTTGCGGCGAATGTCCCATAACTTCCTGTAGCAGGGGCTCGTCCATCTGCTCTTCCTTAGTATAAACAGAAGAAAAAAAAGTATTTAAAATGTCTGCTTTCTCTCTGTCCTCACTTACCAAATTTCCCATTTGGGATAACAAGGGCCCAACATTTTCCCTCTTTAGCTTTTTTCCATTTATATATTTATAAAACATTTTGGGGTTAGTTTTACTCTCCTTGGCAACCCTTTTCTCATTTTCCAATTTAGCCATTTTAATTGCCTTTTTGCAGGCTTTGTTGGCCTCTTTGTACTCTATAAATGATAATGCTGATCCCGTGTTTTTATAATGTTTGAATGCCATTTTCTTGTTTTGTACTTCCTGTTTCACGTTACCTGTAAGCCACATTGGTTTCGATTTGTGTCTTTTGCATTTGTTTCCCAAAGGTATATATTGGGATGTGTACTTTTGTAATGTGTGCTTAAAGGCATTCCACTTGTCTTCTGTGTTTAGTCCAGAAAACAATCGTTCCCAGTCTAAATGTTCAATCGATGCCCTTAGTCCATCAAAGTTAGCCCTTCTAAAATTAAGTGTTTTGGTGGCGTATTTACCAATTTGCTTTTTTGCATTAATCTCAAATGAGACCATATTATGGTCACTATTCCCCAAGTGTTCTCTTATTTGGATGTTTGAGATAAGCTCCTCATTGTTTGTTATTACCAAATCCAGACAGGCATCCATTCTAGTTGGGGTGTCTACTAATTGTGCCATAAATTTGTTATTAAGCAGGTCCAGAAACTTGCTGCCCCTAGCTGAACTAGTTGTGCCACACTTCCAATCTATATCTGGGTAATTAAAATCTCCCATGATTAGAACTTCATTCATATTTGCAGCCTTTTCAATTTGTAATAAAAGCTGATCTTCTCCATCAATGCTAATATTTGGTGGCTTGTAGCATACACCTACAAGTAATGTGCGATTCTTTTTAGCGTCTAAGCTAATCTCCACCCACAGTGTCTCCACATCAGTTCCAGTTACTTCATGTACACCTTCTTTAATACTGGGATTTAATTTAGGATTTACATACAGACAAATCCCTCCCCCTTTTCTATTTACTCTGTCCTTTCTAAAAAGTGAGTAACCTTGTAAATTAACTGACCAGTAATGACGGCACTTTTTTCAGTGTGCGCTGGAGAGGAAGCCAGCCTAGCTCCTGTTTACTCTAAGTCACATTTCATTGAATTTTAAGGGCCAATGTGAAACTATAGTAGAGCTATAATTGGTTTTAAAGTTAAAACAAATGTATTTCACATGTAATTAGAATAGGTACAGCATACAGAAAATAATCTAGGTTGAATTGCCCAGAGCCCACTGGTTAAGAGGCCTACTGCTGGTAGGTGCCGGCATCCTACTCGAAGCGAATTGTGCTGCTCAACTCAACAGTATATCCGGTGACTGTAAGGGAAGACTGCATGGAGGAGACGACCAGGGACACGGAGCAGCCACCAGGTGAGTACTGGGGAAGGGGGTGGAGGGTTGCAAATTGGCTGTGGCATATTAATGGCAAAATAATACTGGCATATTATTGGGCAAATTGGCTGTGCCATAATAATGGCAAAATAACACTGGCATATTAATAGAAACATAGAAACATAGAAACATAGAATGTGTCGGCAGATAAGAACCATTCGGTCCATCTAGTCTGCCAATTTTTTTTTTGAGTACTTTTATTAGTCCCCCGTTCCCGGTCTTATAGCTAGGATAGCCTTGTGTCTATCCCACGCATGCTTAAAATCATTTACTGTGTTTACCTCTACCACTTCTGGCAAAAGTAATACATTCATATTAATGGCAAAAGTAATAAAGGCATATTAATGGCAAAAGTAATACTGGCATATTAATGGCAAAAGTAATACTGGCATACTAATGGGCAAATTGGCTGTGGCATATTAATGGCACAATAATACTGGTATGTTAATGGCAAAATGGCTGTGGCATATTAATGGCAAAATAACACTATAATATTACTCAAGCACCATGCATCATGAAGCGGTTAAGAATACCTTGTATAACAAGATCAAGAAATAGGGGCATTATTAAACACAAATTTACACACCAGAAGACTTGTCTTCTCAGAAATCCTAAACTACCACCACTGCAAGGGATTATGGGTAGGCATATGCAAATAAAGTTAAACATTGATCTCTTTTTGCCTTTATATACACTTTATACATTGATAGGGTCACCAGATGTCCTGGTTCATTGGGGAGCCACTAGCAGCTTCCAGTCTGTGTGCTTAGCACAAATCTCATTTAGTGCTGCATTGTGCTCCCCCCAATCAGGGCCACTTTAACCAATGTGCAAATGTGCATGACCCACTGGTTAAGGGGGCCCCCGCTGGCCCAACATGACCCCCTGTTGCCTGCATGACTGTCTCCGTCATGCGATCAATTTTACTGTTAATGCTGCTGGATATTACAGCAAGTCATATCCGGCAGCTGTATGTCCCTCCTCGACACACGTAGCGTGCGTGGAGGGAAGACTGCGGAGGAGAGCAGCACCCAGGTTAGTACTGGGGAAGTAGGGAGAGGAGATTCTTTTATTGGGGAAACTGTCTGTGGCATATTAATGAGCATACTAGCTGTGGCATATTAATGGGCAAATGAACGGTGGCATATTAATGGGCAAACTAACAGTGGCATATTAATTGGTAAACTAACTAGCATATTAATGGACAAACTGGCATATTGTAATGGGTAAACTGGCTGTGGCATGTTAATTGGTGACACTGTGGTATGAACTGCTGGGCCAGTTCTGTGAGGCAAAGTGACACTATGGTATGTTCTGTGGGGTGAATTGACAATGTGGCATGCCAAATCATGCGGGTGCACTAGGGGTGCAAGTCAAGTGCTGTGGGTGCAATACTGTATGGTGTTGTGTCCTTTCATTTAGGTGCAATGTGGGTGTTCAGGAAGGGAATAAAAGCAATAAATGCAATTTTTCAAAAACATGGAGGGGGAGAGGAGAGAGACAACAGACAGGTGAGTAGGGTAAAGAGAGGAGAGAGGGTTAACAGGCATGGGGCTAGGGAGAGGAGAAAGAGACAGTAGACAAGGGGTAGGGGGAGAGCGGGAAATCAGACATGAGGGAAAGGAGAGAGAGACAGCAGACATGGGGTGAGGGACTTATAGGTGTCCCGGATTTTTATTTTCAAAACTTGGTCACCCTGTACATGGACCCAGAATACTTACTTAGTGGTGTGTTACCACCACTGCATGGGATTCTAAGTAGGCATATGCAAAAAATATTAACATTAATCACCTTTTTGACTCTATGTCCACTTTACACATGGAACAATCTCTTGATGCTGCAGACACTGCAATGATACCTTGCCTCAGCTAGGATTATGGGCTGGTGGAAAGCATCCACCATACAACAAGCATGCACTCCATAAAAATGTCACTTTGTCTTAAGCTGATATATTCTGTTAACTGCTCTGGGAAAATTATTATCTACCCGCAATAAAGATGTTAAAACATACAACAGAATTCCTCCTTATTAACATGTCCTATACATCATAATGAGTGCGATGTGGTAGCCAGAAATCCAGTTATGTAACTAATTTGCTCTCTGTCTGATATGGGAAGATGACTGGCTCAATAATGTCTGGTACTGAGGTGATGAAACAAGAATGAGAACTAAGGACATGCTTTGGAAAAAGACAATCCAACATTAATAATCAGACACATGGTGAATTGTGCATTCCATCTCCCACTAATTAGATGTGACTTTTCATTCTGCAAACTTAAACGAGTCTCTCAGCCACTGTTGGCTCTCGTAAGAAAATATTAAAAACATGGCTTTAATGTAATCCTGCAGCATTAATCCTTTTTTGTTCCCCATTGTTCCAAAATGGATTATAAGTAGCTATTATTTCCTGCTGGGTAATAAAGCCCAGTAATTTTAGTATACACTGACTTAACAAGAAATCATTTTCTTTTTTACAAAAAAGAAAAACACAGTATTCACATAAATTAAAGTCATGTTTTAATTGTACATGTAAGTACTTTTTTTATTTTAACTTATTTTTTAAATTTTATATCCATTTATAGAAGCTGGCATTTGCCTTTTTTCACAGTAAAAAAAAGTACGGTATGTATTTCAAATTATTCTTAAAATGTGATCTTAAAATTACGCTGTCAATCAAACAGTGTTTGAAAGTGATTCATTCACTGCTGCGACAGAACACATTTCTCTTTGGATCAAGCGCTAATTATAAATTTGTCTTTATTATTTAAAACACTCTATTTTTTTTTCTTACAATAAATCCTCCAGATCCCTTTTCACGGTATCTGTTGTATTTGATAGCACCACTTCCTTTGGCAGGGAATTCTATACATTTATTGTCCTTATCACAAAGAACTCCTTCCTTTTTTGATGATGAAATCTTCACTTTTTTAGTATCAGCAGAGGACCACTTGTCCATTCTACACTTATGTTAATGAACAGGACAGTGGAGAGCTCTTCATATTAGTCCTGTGTATAGTTATATCACTTTATGATTTCCTCTCTTTGACACCCATTTTCCTAGTGTACACAAATGCAACTTTACTTGGCTTTCTTCATAACTAAGATCTAACATTCTCCTTAATTTTGTAGCCCTCCTCTGTACGTTTCTACTTCCATAATGTCCTTTTAAAAGACCAGTGTCAAGAATTGCACTGTATTTTCAAGGCTGGGCCTTACTACTGACTTGTCAAGAGGCAAGATGATATCCTCTGCCTGCAAGTCAATACCTATTTGTATACATGCCAACATTTATTGGCCTTTTCAGTTGCTGACTGACGTTGCAGAACCGTATCAAATGCTTTAGCAAAGTTTAAATATGTCACATCCATGCCCAAATATATAATTTGATTGACTGGTTAATGCAACAATACATGTCTTTTAAAAAACCTAGTAATTGTATTTTAATTCAAGATGTATTCTTAACGGTATATCTCTAGCAAACCTTCAAATAATTGACATAACAGATGTCCAGCTCACACTCCTGCATTTGCCCAGCTGGAATTTTGAATTTACAGGTTGAGTATCCCTTATCCAGACATCCGTTATCCAAAACAGTTTTAGGATTTTGCAAATTCCACACACCCCTTCCAGTCCCCTTAAGCTCAGATTTCCCTATGCCCACAAAGGGTAATACAATGGCACATGTGCAGGCCTGGTGCGCCAATAGCAGGTTCCCAACGATGCCTCACATCACACCTACATCACAGTAACATACTACTGTATTTCATGAGTGCTGAGAGGTTTTAATATATCTTTTGTTGAAAACGATCTAATATCCAAAATTATCTATTATCCAGAATACCTCTGGTCCCAAGCATTTTAGATAAGGGATACTCAAACTGTAGTGATTATTCAAAAATATGCCACTAAAAATCAGGATAAAATTGGACATAAATTTTGCAATTCAAAAATTTCTTCCAATTTAACCATTAGCATCTGCTTTTACAACTTGGCTGTTACTTTAAAACAGTTCACTATTTAATGTTAGTTTTAAATGTGTCTTATGGTACCATTTAAAATGTAATTGCTACAATAAAGAATATCTTATTTACATAAGGCTTCACATAGAATTTCACAGACAAGAGACAGCACAGACATTATAAAGAAACCGTTTTGTCTTTATCTGTGCATTTCATTTGACACATGTATGAAACTCTAAGCTATGTTGCCTAGCAACTGCTTGGCCTTCTCTTTTGTATTTACTTTTATCAATGGTTTCTTATGTTTTTAGACTATTCACTGAAATCTGAATTTGTAGTTTAGTCATTCATTATTTCCTATGGGTCCGGGGGTATTTTGACTAGGCCTTGTCCGCTGTAATTAGAGGCATCTTGTGTAGCTCAATGTGATTGAGTGGGAAGGTCAAATTTAGGTTGATACTAAGTCAAATTCGACCTCCCAACTTGAAGACCTTGAGACAAATTTGATCTTTAGGAAACAGAGCTTCATATCAAACAACTCTAAGTGAGCTGTGGTGTGTATGAGTAAGTATTACAAAGGGGGTTGTGTAGTATTGCATGAGTTGAGGAAATGTTTTTGAGTATTTTTCTGCCTTTTGCAGAACAGAATAGAAACATTTTCACGTTTGTTTCCCTCAAACTAATTACAGACTGACGAATACTTCGGGGGCTTGTCGAACCTGTCTTAGGATTGACTGTTTTATTGGCCAACGTCAGCTATCCATATTTTTTACATACTTATCCACAGGTGAATTGTTCTGTTGTGCTTGCACAAGGTAAACAAAGCTAACAAAAATGAACAATGCGGATATCCCCTGGATCTGCCTGTCACATCTGTGCCAAGTGAAGCTATACTCCAGACATCAACACATTATGCCTCACATGTCACCAGTTTCCTGGTTCCTAGTTTGTTGTTATTATTATCATTGAGGAATGCCATAAAACATAGAAAAGATGGCAATCTGGATCCAAAATCTGGAGGAGCCAGTGCCATCTTTTGTAAATATTATTAACAGGATCAAAGGACTTCTCTCTTATACGGTAAATATCATTTGTCAGTGTGCTGTATATAATACTGTTTTCAGTGCTTATTAAATTAACCATATAAATCATATTCATTTTATTTTCTTTAAGCTGCATTTGGTAGACTAGAGTCTTTGTATGGCTCTATAAAAAGGGACAATGGAGCTTCGTGTTTGTTTAACCCTTTGCTGTAGATTACAACTTTCAGCCAGCATTTGATATATTGGTGTCAGAAGTTCCCTATCAATTTGCCTATATGACTGTAACTAAAAGCCATATTACATATACTTACATTAAAAATATTACTGACATTTATGTACCACTTTTACAGCTCATATATGTATCACTTTTACAACAGTTTTGCCCTCTGTAGGAATTTATTTTATCCCTTCCTTTTTTGTAAAGTAGATTGTTACGTTATAGACTGGTAATCAAAATAATGGCTTGCCTGATCCTGCTCAAAGCAGTTGTAATCATATTTAAATCTAGGCACCAGGAAATCTCTGTGGCTCAGACATCCAAAGGAAGTGGGAAGCATTGGCTTATGAAACTCCCCCTGACATGCATCTTCTGATCCTAGGATTTAAGACAGAGTGTGGATCAAATCACATTCTCAATCATCACAAATACGCACATACCATCCGGACAGAATTCATTCCTTTCACAGCTGATTAAAGTGCACTGGAAATCCACTTAAGTGTTAACAGCAATGGAATAAGTATTTTCAGCACCAAATATACACCCGGGCAGAGAGATGATACTACTGTATTTTAGTAAAGGCACATTTTTAAAGGTTATTTAAAATCAGACTGATATGAGAATCCATTTACTCATTGCACTCATTGTATAATGAATTTTGCCATTGGTATTGTATAGGTTTGAAAAACTGGTTTATAAAATGTTGATTTACTATAAAAGTCCATGGAATTATTAATATCCCTTCCACCTTGTATTATGATACCTAAAACATCTTCAAATAAGGTAGAGAGTGACCAGGTATTTTTGGTAGGCCAGTAATAACTTAAAGAGTGACTAAATTGTTTAGGACAATTTTTGAATGATGCTTGTAGGGAGCGCCATTCAAAAGTGATTACCAATTCTTTTGCAATTCTCATTGGAACGTCCAGGCTGCCATGTCAAGGAGCTGATTCCTTGTGACAGGCAGTGCTGATTGGTGTGCTGTGTCTGAGATCTCCTCCTCCGCACGTATACACATACACCAATAGAGAGAGAGAGCGTGAACATGGAGCGGTGTTCCGAAAGATGGCACTTCCTTAATCTTTTGTTTCTGCATTTTGCTTGTCTTCAAAGAGAAGAGTTACATAACATTGAATGTTACTAAGTCAATGCACCATTCAAATTACAGTTGTAATGAGGAAGAAGTGGGCTAAAAATAATTTTAGGGTTATGTCTCTCTTTAATGCAAGTACACAGGAATATAACTATTTATGGGTTTTGAGTGGAAGGTATTTAGTCGGAATGGAAACTAATCAGAAGGGATAGAATTAGGGCTCACAGAAGACTGTTTATTAAATATAATTTGCATTGTCACTCAGTGATTTAGCACATGCTCTCATTGACTTAGATGTAATGACCTCATCATGTTCAAAAGGAAAGGCGGGATAATGCCAGGAATCAAAAACACGACTTTGAGGCTTGAATGGTTATTGTTTTCAGAGCATTAACCAATAGAGCTATCTAGGACAGCATAGTTCTCTATAACTTATAACAGTCTGTCTATGAAGCCATGCTCTTATTTCCAAGTGTTCTCACCTGTGAACAGCCTCTCTTTGCGGGTTCTCCCAGCTCTGATTGTCCACATTATCACCTATGAAACAGCCTACCCAGTGTTGGACCTCCCAGTCCTGGCCAGTGCTGGGCTCATATTGCTAATCATTCTTATCTGTAACCCCAAGGTTTCCTAGCTATCATTGCCCTTGGATGGTCTTATGTCTTATACTGCTCAACCTCTTCTTCCTGTTGTGACCTGACTTGTTCTCCTACATTCTTGTTTTCTGGCTTCCTGACTTTGGCTCTATCATGGAACCCTCCGTGGCACAAAGGATTCCTTGACGGGCTCTTTTCCTGACATTCATGTCTCTGGCTTGTTTTTGACTGTGTTACCAGTAACAACCATCTCAGAGAAGTAAATCCAGACAAATGACAGCTGAACCCACATCCAAGAACAATCTTCTAAACTGTTCTTGGAGCTGTCGAACACAGAAACCTGCAGAGAGTAAGTTTGTCACATCGATCATTATGTTTGCAGAACACATAAGTAGTGTTGAGCGTACCCGAACCGCACTGTTCGGGTTCGTACCGAACATTACGGTTTTTGGACACATACATTTCACTGTATGTTCGGGTTGGAGTTCGGGGTTTGGCGATTACATTGTATGTAATGCTATGGGCTTTCTATAAACCGAAATAGAGTCCCCATTCATAAGAATAGTGACTCTATTTCGGTTTATAGAATAGCAATAGCATTACATGTATTACATCTGAGAGTCAAATAGAACCGTCAAATACTGTGCTTACAGCGCACTTTGAAAAATTCTAATAGTTTTGGGTGGTAAATAGTACATTTGTGTCTTGCGGTGCACTTCATATCTGAGAGTCAAATAGAACCGTCAAATACTGTGATTACAGCACACTTTGAAAAATTCTAACAGTTTTGGATGGTAAATAGTACATTTGTGTCTTGCGGTGCACTTCATATCTGAGAGTCAAATAGAAAAGTCCAATATTGATCTTACAGCGCACTTTGAAAAATTCGAATAGTTTTGGGTGGTAAATAGTACATTTGTGTCTTGCGGTGCACTTCATATCTGAGAGTCAAATAGAACCGTCAAATACTGTGATTACAGCACACTTTGAAAAATTCTAACAGTTTTGGATGGTAAATAGTACATTTGTGTCTTGCGGTGCACTTCATATCTGAGAGTCAAATAGAAAAGTCCAATACTGAACTTACAGCGCACTTTGAAAAATTCTAATTGTTTTGGGTGCTAAATAGTACATTTGCGTCTTGCGGTGCACTTCATATCTTAGAGTCAAATAGAACAGTCCAATACTGTGCTTACAGCGCACTTTGAAAAATTCTGGCTACCTCCTCCTCCTCCTCCTGCGCCGCTTCCACCTACACCGCCATGATCACTGCCTCCTCAACCTATGGGTCACTTAGTATAAACTGAAAGAGAATACCCTGCACTCCAACCCTCTCTCAAATGGATAATTCTGTTGATCCTCCTGGCAGCCATGCTTTAGATTTAGATTTATGTTCTTCCAAAACTAAAATCAAAGATTCCATCTAGTTCTATTTTATGGCTCAGCTGTATTTTTAATTTGTATGTATTTTATGTTATTTGAAGTTATTTCCCTATCCATATTTGTTTGCAGGGCACTTGTCCTACTCTTACCCCCATTTTACTTCCTTTTGCAGCCCTCTAGCCCTTTCCAGGACTTTTTTTAGAGGCATTTTAGTGGCCAAAAGTTCGGGTCCCCATTGACGTCAATGGGGTTCGGGGTCAAGTTCGAGCCCGAACCCGGACTTTTTGCCGAAGTTCGTCCAAAACCGCCAAATCTGAACATCCAGGTGTCCGCTCAACTCTACACATATCCTTGCAGTCCTGCAAAATGCATAATGCATATGTGTTCAGTGACCTCAGTTAATCAAAATAGTTCCTCTGGCATTCACTCCTTGATTACCTACTTGCCTCCCTCTGGGCACATATATTCTACATTTTGCAGGGGAGGGTGCACAAGTCACATGTTAAAGTTAAAAATATGGCAACACTGATAGATACGTCAACAGGTTTCTGGACAAAAACATCCATGTTCATGTGCAGTCTGACTTTTACTGCATTCTCCTCCATTGTTACTTTTTTTTCCATTCATTTGTTAGGCTTCAGATTAATGTAGCTTTGTGAATCTGACGCAAACAGGACTGTTAATAAATGAAAGTAGATGTCATCAGAAATATGATTGTCTGGCATCATATCCTTTAATATCCAATATATACATATTTGTTTAAGCAAATGTGACCTTTACAAAAACAGTATTAAAATGGGAGCTGAGCAAAATGTATCGTGCTTTGACATAAAGTTCCCAGTGTGCAACACTGAGAATTCTGCTGTAGTTCTCCCTGGTGAATCATAATTCCCAGCATGGCCCTTATGTCCCAGTTCAATAAATGTGTTTTGATCATTGAGATGCTTTGAACTATTCTGAATAAATACAGTGACATTGAGCAGTACATCAAAAAGAAACAAACTCAGCCACTGTGCAGTCCCAATGGCCGTGTACACATTGCATTGTCCTTGAGCTATTTCAGCCAGTATGTAATGGCGCTGGCACCAAAGATAAAACAAACAGCCGTGTTGGTAACTAAGAAGGGAAACCAGGGATTTCTTATAAGATTTAAGTATTCATAGAGGATTTTGCTAAGTAGGCAACAGGGACTTCTCTTGTTTATTGTCCATAACTCAGTCTCCAATTAGTTCTTGTAATAAATGACTTAGGTTGACTTTTTTCATTGCCAGCTGTGTCTCTCTGTTAGCAGGATCTGTCTTTCATTACTGCTGGCTTTTGTATGTTCCATTCACACTATGAATGAATGAGTAACTATACTTAAAAATGTATCCTTTTGAAGATCCACGTACAGGCAAAATATTATTTATTATTAACTTGTCACTGTAGATACACTATATTTAAACACTTACTTGCAATCAGAGGATTCATTTACTTGCTTAGAGATTTTTATAATCTCCCCAAAGACCTTTTAATGTTTCAGTATTTACACCTTCTGCTCAGAAGCACATTTACATCCTAAAGCCATATATAATGTGTCATGTTATAAAGCAATTGCCATTTGTAATGCAAATGTGCCTCCAGATGAAGTTGTGAATTTTGATACATGGAGAAGTCACTGGAAGAGCAACATTGTCAATCGACAGGCTCTCTCTACAAAAGCACAACTGCATAATCGGTCAAATGGAGCTCTCTCTCAAATCGAAGAAAATTCTTTTGCCTACAATGCTACTTAAAACATGCTATGTTTTGCACCCTCCATTATTTAACGTTTGTTGCTGTACACTCAGAGCTGCATATGGCCAGTGGTTTGGGACACTTGTGTGGAAAAATGTGCATTGCTCCTCTTGCTTGAGTATGGTTGAGTTGCAAGTTTGCAGCTGCCTAAATTAACCCCTTATCGACAATTCGACGATACATGTGGCATTTTTTGAGATTCAAACGGAGTGACGGCATGGAATATCCACCGCTAAAACAAATGGCATTAAGCAACAGTGAAATGCCACTCGATGCCAGTCGATGTTGAGGCATTAGGCAACAATGAAATCTGCCAGCATGCCATTCCATTATGGAGCTGCATATTTGTGAGCAAGAGCTTCACTTCCATCACTCTGTTGCTAGACTGCCTCTAGAGGCAGTCAACAATAATTCACCTAAATACAAAAACCTAGGGTTAGGGTTGCAATTAAGGTTAGGGTTAGCATTAGGGTTATAGTTAGGGTTAGAGTTAGTTTAGGGTTACTGTTAGGATTAGAGTTAGGCTAGGGTTAAGGTGATGATTAGGGTTGGGATCAAAACATCACTGTAGGGGAAAATATTTAAGGAATAGCAACTACACAACTTTCATGTATTTCCCTATAACTTAGAACAAATATCAGAAACTATTTAAAAAAACTTCCATTAGCTTTTTGTAGCTGAGTAAAACCATATTTCACCATATTGTATTATTTTTATCCATTAAATTATAAAAAAAATGAATGGTATCTAAAGAGAGTCCTCCTTACCCTGAACAAAACAATATATAATTTGTGTGGGTACCATACATAAGAAAGAAGAAAATTAAAGCTAAACATAAACACCACAAATGGGTAAAAACGCTCTGTCCTTTGCGAGCAACATTTCAAAAACAGTCTCGTCCATAAGGGGTTAAGCTGTTCGATATGTTTTCTATAACGATTGCCTTGAAAGTCAGAACATATTTGTACTGTGTTAAATAAAATCTGGGTTTGTGTAGTAGCTGAAGGAAAACCATTTTATCCAATTTGCCCAGACTTGTATTAAAGTATTATGTCTGCATGAATTTTCTGCATACATGATATATTTTCGCAGCATACCATTGTAAATTTAAGAAGCTTTGAAAAGCTTTCAACTAAAATCTCCATATAATTTGAATCAGGTGAATACACTCCATATTGTGCATTTTTGTGAATGTGCAGCACAATGACCTAAGATTCAATGCCGCCCATTAAGACTAAGTTTTGTTACCCCATGTTATTCCTTTAAATTAAACTCAAACACACCGCTAATAAATAATGGGGGTCATGTATAAACACAGAGTAGGCCAAATAAGGGTGCTATTGTCATGTGTGTCTATGTATAAAGCAGACTCCTGACAAATGTTGTCTGTGCTGTGTCCAAAGGTTACATACTTTTTGGATATGCCAGCACTCATTGCACCAGTGCTTCCAATGTATAAAAAAATTAGGCACTGAAAATTGACTGATTAGTGTCAGGGAATCTCTAGGTCCCTCTCCCGCACTGAAAAGTGTCTGGATTTAAAAAAGTTTAAACCTATCTCGCCACTTTGCAGTGCGGGAGTTTTCACACATGACCCCCAATATGCATTATGGCACAAGTTTGGCTGTAAAGGAATAACAGTGTTTTACAAAAGTTTGTTTGTGAACTAATATGTAATTGACACATGAGTGGTAAAATAACTCACATTTTGCAATTACACAAAGTTGGTGAGGGAGGAGAGGCCAATGGGACGTAGGGAAGGGACACCTACTGCAGTCCAGAACATGCCCATGGCTCATGGCACTTCATAGGCGGAAGACGAATTTCATCCAGAAACCAGCAGAAAAGAAAGCCAAGGAGCAGCAAGAATACAGGCAGCCTCCTATGAGGAGCATATGTAGCTGGTGCAGAACACTATTTAGGCACTCTGGGAAGATGACAGATGTGAACCAGTGTGTGTCTGGCATGTGATGGAGGAGATAGGAACACTCAAGAGAAGCAGAGAACCCACTTGTGACATTATTGAGCCTTGTGGACAGACAGAAGCAGATGACAAAAACAGTAGATATGATAACAGGAAACATTCAGTGTAGAGACAGATAATGGACAGTAGACATATTTTTAAATGACTGACACTGATTGACAGTTACTTAGATGAACCAGACTAATAGGCATTAAATAGCTACACTTGACAGCTGTATAAACCCTATATACATTCATAGATGATTTATAACGATGTCACTAGTTTCCGAAATCATGTACTAATGTATGTACCCTTTCGTGTGAGCTATATTTCAGAAGAGCATCTTTAGCCTGGAAAATCCACAACTATGCTGCTTGACCAGGACAAATGGGAACTGTATTACATTGTCATATGTACAAATGTTTATGGTCCCTTCTCCAGCTTGCCTTTCAGGTCCATATGACCTCACCAGTCTCTGAGTCATTTCAGCCCATTGGATGATAGTCAAGCACTGGACACTGCTGTTGCCTCATCTAATGCTGCTAGTACTGGTACTCAAATATCTGAAATAAGACACTGTGCCAGGGAAGACTAGCTAAGTGAGGAAATTGACAACTGAATTGCAAACTTAAGTCTAATTTGGACTTGATTTTGCAATTCTCTGTAATACCCTCTTTCATGAATAAAGCCCTCGAGTTTTATTGCTTACCTGTAGGTGGTTGTCGCAAGGGCCTCTGACCAGGGGAATACTTTTCAGGTTCATCCTTGTTGTTAGGGTGTAATTGGCTGTTAGTGGACAGTGGTGTGTAGATTCCAGTGCTGATCGCAATGCGGCAACCTACTGTGGAGAAGTGCAGTGAGAAGTACTGCACAGGTACAGATAGTGAGATGTGTATTGGTATATATGTGAACTTGAAAAAACTGAATTTACACACAAAGTCTCACACTTACACACAAGACTCACACACGTACACACACAGACTCACACTTACACACACAGATGCACACAGTCTGACCATTAGAGGACTGCTCCTTGCACTGTCCGGTGCCCTGTCTTCCCTCCCTCTGACCATTGTGCATGATGTCACACGCAGGGTCGAGGAGAGAGTTAGGGGTTTGCATGCTGTGCAGCATCGGGAAACTTAAGTTCCCAACGCTGCTTCTTACAAAGGTGTGGAACGAAGGGTGGTGTTGTGGTCCGCGAATGCGCACCCCCATGTCCATTGGGGCTTAGTACGCCACTACTCCCTTCTCAGGTGTAATTGCAGCAATGCTTGTCACAAAGACTAGAAAGTGGCAACATGGGTACATTTTGTGGGATAGGTTTATGGGCAGGGGAGATTTGGCAACTGTTTGCCCGGGGTTCAAAAACAATTGAGTTGGTCTTGGTGCCACTTCATCAGCCCACCTTATATCACCAGGGGTTACATTTATATTTTGTGTTTGCATTGTGTTTGGTTGAAATTTTTCGTTAGAATTAATTTTTTTAATGGAGCTTAGAGCACTTAAGACCTGTTTTTTGACGTTGTTCAGTTAACGTGCAAAAATGTATCCTTTTTATGCTCATTAATGGATAAAGCTAGCCATTAAATCACTTTTAGTGCCATAATTATCATGTGGTTCAGAGTTGGGATAGGGCTTTTTTAGGGGTAATGATTTTACTGCACCTGTTTATTGTTATTACGGTGGGCATTAAATCACTTTAGCGTATTCATTTATCTCTTGTTTAAGTTAATGGCCATCATTGAATCTAGCCCTGTATGTTTAACAAACTTTACATTTCACCTACAGTGTGTAAATAGTTTTTTCATGTAAAGTTATTTTTTTATCATGTACTGTATAGCGTAAAAGACAAATAAACAGATCTGTCTTAAAAACTGTGTATACTAGAGTTATTGCTATTATTATAGCATATCTACCCAAGCCCTCCTTCTTTTGTTGTATTACAGCACACAAAGCTGACTGAACCATACCATACTCTGTATTTCAAGAATTTGAAATGGTTAATATCAGCAGAAAGATGGTTATCTGCACATAGATGACATCACTGAGGCGCTTTTGAAATTGTTATCACTGTAAAACTACAGGAAATATGCAATTTGTTTTCAAGTAAAAATAAGTGCTGGCAATATATAATAAAAAGATGTACAAAATGGAGAAAATTAGTTAAGTGGAACTTCCCCATTAAATATTTTTCGAAGTACTGTTGTTCCAGTGTTCTGTGAGTTAATGTGAAAGAGAAAGTGCCACATGTTCTTAGTGGGGAAGACTAGCTCTGGAAACGAAATCCATGTAATCTAACATCTTGATGTGAGATTTTTCATAAGATAAGGCCTCGCCATAGGATGATTGAGAGATGCTCCTAATCATCAATGTGCGTATGTGCTCTGTGTGCATTTAACACACACAGAGCTGATACTGCTTGCAGCTCCTCACCGACACACATGGCTCTGCTTTACAAGGCGGGGGCGGACCCTCACCTTGCACTGGTGCAGTCCACCCCCACCTTCCCCTTTCCCGCTGCAAGTGGACAGTTTTCAGATGGACCACCCTCTCTTCTTTGCAGGCGCCCCTGGTAAAAATGCGCCCTAGGCTGGAACCTACTTCGCCTATAGGTCCTCATGGCCAACCATAGTGTGATCTTACACATTTCTGCCAGGGAAAAGATACACAGAGGCAAATCTTTAATTAGATTAAGCAGGTTAGTGGTTACCCAATCTTGGATCGGTCTGGAGCATTATTTGATGGCTCACTTGATGTGTTTTTTGGTGTTTTCAAATATTTCTGTATATAGCTAAACAATAGGACACAATTCAAACCCTTCACTGGATGAGGACTGCTAGTGCTTTGAAACATATGTTCAGTTTACCCGTTTAATCAATTGTGAAACTGGGTTACACTGGAGGCTAACTACTCATTGTTCATGGACAAATTTGTCCCTGCACAATTTAAACTGGCATTGGTGAGGTGAAATATTCATCACACCTCAATTCACATCATCTCATTTCACCTCAGCTCCTTTTTGTGACTAACTCCTACTATATTTACTAATTATTCATGTTTATTTAAATGTGTAATATGCCTTTTTATAAGTCTGATTTCCTACAAATAAAAATAGTTTTGCATCACATCTGAATGATATAACATCAAAAGCAAGTCCAACATTTTTTGTGGTTTATGGACCAAGTGTTGTACTAATGCAAACAAAAGAGGAAAACAAGCCGGCTCCACCGTTGGCAGTAAACATACCTCCTATATGTTTTGGGAAGATGGGTGCTCCGTCCGTGCTGCAGCAAAAGCACCATAGACGAAAATAGAAAAAATTGTGGACAAAGGACGCATGCATTCCAAACTCCAATATGATTGTAAAACTTCCGATTTATTCCAAAAAATTAAAATGGATCACAGGGACAATGAATACAAAGACAGGAAAAGGACGAATGCCTTACATGTTTTGCGTGCTCACACGCTTAATCATAGGCTTGTACTAATGCAACCATATAGGTTTTTACCAAAATATTGTGGCCAAATGAAACTCAGTGCTCTCATCTTCTCACCAGGAACTTTAATTTACATACTTTAAAAAAAAGATAGCATCACAACCCAAGCTTGATGGTTCTTAGTATATTCTACTCCTTAATCTCTCACTTTGGCTTTGTCCTGATTCCAACACATATTGTATAACTTAGAAACATAAGAACATAATGCAAAGTTTTATTTTAATAATAATCTCTCATACTTTCATACTTTGAATGTAACTTTATCTATGAGTTTTCTTTTGTCTGCCAGACAAAAACCTGGGATATTTCATTTTGATGGACTGCACAATTTGCATTTAGCTCTCGATTTGTTTGAATATTACCTCTCTGTCATCTCTTATCTCTACCACTTTATTATAGCTGCCTCAAGCCAGATAATGAGACTCAGGACAAGACCGGATTCCTTACAGGAAATTCAGTCCTTTGATCGCTGATGGTATTGATTTTACTCAATCTCTGAGTCGATGATCTCCCACCTCTTTCACTTCTTGCTTTTGCCCTTTTCCAAGTCGACGTCAAATCATCTGTTATAAGAATTAACAAATATAGATGAGGGTTTATGAATAAGGCAAAATCATACATAGGCCACACATCCGTCTCAACAGTGTTACAGGTTTAAGAAAATGATTGTCTATTTTTAAAACATAGCTAAACATTTACAGGTGGACAACAGTAATGACAAGATATTCATGATAAATAAAATGTGTTAAACTCAAAGAACAACAGGGACATTTAAATTATTCTCAAAAATATTGTTATAAAAACCTGTATCAAATAATTACAGTACCTGCTGTAAATACCTGTAAAGCACAAACTGCAAAGTACAAAAAGGTAGAAATGTTAAACATGGAAGAAAAAGTTATATATTTTATTTACAAATAAAGTGCAGCGAAGAGAAAGCTTTTACTAGTCACCAAAGGTGTTACACAGAAGAAACACATATTTTTATACTTATATTATTATGAGTTGTTCTTCTGATTGCTCAATTCAACAGGCGCATGCGTATACAAATAAAATACATAAAACATACATATTGTAATTCTATTATGTGTCAGTATAGCAAATATCCCCAAAGAGGAATTAAGCTCATAAATTGGTTAGCACCCAAGCTTGTTCAGACTATATGGTGTGGTTGGGATAACCTAGTAGGTGAAGTGCAGATTATATATGTTGTATCTTCACTCTGAGTATTCAGGAACATATACTCCAAAAATGGCCAGAGATAGGTAAGAGAGATGCTCAAAAAAACTCCAGAGGGGGAATCCTCCAGTCAACTCCAAAAAGGGGTGTCCACTCAGTTTTGCAAGGAGAGAAAAATGGAGAGGCAGGTATAAGAATAAGATAACACTTTTAATGCAATCAAAATAATATGCTCACATTTGGAATAGAATCCCAGTACTCTGATAAATTATCTGACCTACTTCAAGGTGGGATAACAAATAATTTTCAAAAATAAGATATATTAAACCACTCATCACTGTGTGTGATGTGAGGCATCGTTGGGAATGTGCCATGGGGGCGTCAGGTGTGCACACGTGCTATTCTATTACCCTTTGTGGGTGTGCTTGCGTGGCAGAATTTGGGCACGTTTTCGAAATTTTATATCGCAGCTTAAGGGGGCTGGATGTTGGATAAACTGTTGTTCGTTTGCATTCTAACAGGTTTGTGTGAAATTTGTAATTTGTGGCAAAATCAAAAAAATCTTTAGCAAAATTTTTTGATAAGGTATAAAAAGCTGTATACACCAATCAGCCATAACATTATGACCACTGACAGATGGTAAGCTGGCAGAGGCAGTGTGATGCTATGACAATGTTCTTCTAGGAAACCATGGGTCCTTCCATTCGTGTCGATGTTGATGACATGTACTACCCGCCTAAGCATTGTTGCAGACCATGTGCATTATTTCATGGAAACAGTATTCCCTGATGGCATTGAACTCTTTAAGCAGGATAATGCACCCTGCCACAAAGCAAAAATGGTTCAGGAATGGCTTGAGGAACATAACGTGGTGTTGACTTGGCCTCCAAACTCCCCGGATCTCAATCCAATAGAGCATCTGTGGGTGGTGCTGGTCAAACAAGTCCAATCCGTGGAAGCACTACCTCACAACTTACAGGACTTAAATGATCTGCCGCTAACATATTGGTGCCAGATACCACAGCACACCTTCAGAGGTCTAGTGGAGTGCATGCCTCCGTGGGTCAGGGCTGTTTTGGCATCAAAAGGGACCTACACAATATTAGGAAAGTGGCCATAATATTATGGCTGATCGGTGAATATACACACACTTATATATAAGTCTAGACACACACACACATATGTATAAATATATTCAGTAATACACAGTGAGGTGGTCTATTGCTCCAAATGCATAAGCTCAATACTCAGGGTTGCAGGTTCAATTAGTGCCACGTCATGTTTTGTTCGGGCACAGCACAATTAAGTAAAATGTAGCCGGTACTCGCTTTGAACATCGGCTACATTCGCCCTGAGGACACTCAAAGTGGCCTCACCTGACAGTGCGGTAGCGTCTTTTAGGTACACTATAACCTCCTGCTGTGGGCGTCACCTGGTGCGGGCCGCACCCTTTGCAACACCACTGCCTGCCCTATCCACCAAGCTTTATATTAATAAATAGAACATAAAACATTTAGAATGTTATTATAGCATTTTCTTGTACATTTCATTAGCTGTAAAGCTCATGCTGCAACCTGTATACATGTGAAAAAAATGTCAGTCAGGTATATATTGTAAAATTTAAGGTTCAAGAAATATATTTAAAACTGCAAGAATTAGAAAAAATGACAACGTGACATTAACATGTTTTTTTTTAATTCTCAAGTAACTAAGGTGTTTTACACAGTCATTAGAAATTTCATGAAAAGAAGCACCTTTGTTTTGAAAATCCTAATAAAGATTGCCGTATATACTCGAGTATAAGCCGAGTTTTTCAGCACATTTTTTGTGCTGAAAAATGCCCCCCTCGGCTTATACTCGAGTCAGCGTCTGAAAAAAAAAAAATCTAAAACTTACCTCTTTGCTGCTCCGTCTCCCGGTGCTCTGAAGGTCCGTGGCTGTGAGGGAAGCATTGTGAGCTCCCCTCCAGCCGTGCGGTCAACAAAGTGTGTTGAAACTTTTTTTTTTAAACAAACTTTATTGATCCGCGCGGCTGGAGGGGAGCTCACAACGCTTCCCTCACAGCCACGGACCTTCAGAGCACCGGGAGACGGAGCAGCAAAGAGGTAAGTACTGGGGTCTGGGGAAGGAGGGTGGCATAACGAGCATACTAAGGGGTCAATATCCTGGAATATTAAATGGCATATTGGGGGCAATATCCTGGAATATTAAATGGCATATTGGGGGCAATATCCTGGAATATTAAATGGCATATAGGGGGTAATATGCTGGAATATTAAATGGCATATTGGGGGCAATATCCTGTAATATTAAATTACATATTGGGGGAAATATCCTGGAATATTGGGGGCAATATTTACCAGTAGCTGCCTCATTTCGCACCCTAGGCTTATCCTTGAGTCAATATTTTTTCCCAGTTCTTTGTGGTAAAATTAGGTGCCTCGGCTTATATTCGGGTCGGCTTATACTCGAATATATACGGTACTTACCAGTAATAAACACTGGTAAAATCCCATCACACACTGACAGATATGTACGCTCCAGAAATATTTGAAGATCTGTGGATTAAGACATAGTTTGAGCTTTCTACCTGCTACAGTATCAATAGTGCATGGCATGAAAGCTAAAGCTCATTGAAATCAATAGTGTCATCCTTTCATGTATTTCATGCAGATTTTCTTGCTTTGAGACAGTGTCACCTTTGGCTCGCAATATAGATTTGAAAGGTTGATTTATCTTAGAATATTAAACATTCATTATGGGAACTCTATTGGAACTGGAAAGTAGCATTGTGATTAAGTGACATTCAAACATTTAATGAATGCATTAAAGGTGGAAACCGATCGCCACACTAAATATGTGTTTTTTCTATGAGTTATTAGCTCTGCAAGCTATTATTAATAAGTGAACTGTTACAAAATCATTGTAAACACACAGTCAGTGTTACAATCTTTTAGTCATTCCTGGCTAAATTATTTATTTCTTCAAAAAATGATTGTAAGGACTATAGCAACTGACAATGATAACTTGAAGAAAACCAGAAAACCTGCACCATTAACTAAAGCCTAGTAAGAAAGAATATACCGTATTTGCTTGAATATAAGAGGACCCAGATTATCAGATGACCCCCCCAAACTTTGGATATTCCTTTAGGAAAAAAAATAAAAGCTTGAATATAACCTATAGGAAAAAAGTTTAACTTATATATTCACATGTAAATAGCTTTTTCATATTTAATAAAAATGATGATAGAAAAAAAAATGCATTTCTTGTTTTTATTTCCTTTTATTTGCCCATCTGCTCCCCAGCCTTAGCCACTGCTGCCTCCCCCAGACTTACCCAATGATACCTCCCTCCCCATACTTGCCCAAGGGTGCCTCTCCCCTTCCCTCCCCCCAGACTTGCCCAATGCTGCCTCTCCCCCAGACTTGCCTAGTGCTGTCTCTCCCCCAGACTTGCCCAATGATGCCTCTCAGCCCTCCCTCCCGCAGACTTGCCCAGTGCTGCCTCTCCCCCCTCCCCCAGACTTGCCCAGTGCTGTCTCTCCCCCTCCCTCCCTCCCCCAGACTTGCCCAATGTTGCCTTTTGCAACTCATGTGATACTCATCCCATTTTACTAAATATGGAAGTTTTACTTCATCCTAATATGGTCATTTGTATAAGAAAAAATGACACCCAGTTGAACTTAACAATGACTGGTTCCCAGTCTTAGTTACTGGTAGGTGGTCCACCACATGAACTGTGAAATGATTAAAAATGTACATATAAAGTAGCATTTTACACTGATTTTGGGAATTCTGTGAGACTTTACAGCTCCATTACAAATCTGCTCTCAACTTTCTTTACATTGTTAGAACCAGAAAAAGATCTTATGACATGGTGATGCTAAATTGGCTGACACATCTCTTCTTTGTGTTTGTATTTAGAATTTCTGTATGTGATGAAGATAAATTCCGCCACAATGAATTCATCGGAGAAACACGAATTCCATTGAAAAAACTGAAGCCTAACCAAACCAAAAACTTTAGTATCTGTCTGGAAAAACAGCTACCTGTAAGTAACATATTTGTAAAAGTTCTACTCATATGTAATATTATTCGAATGCTCCTACTGCAGTTCAGTATTTTTAGATAATATCTAGGAATAATCATTTGCAGTTCTTCATAGGATTTGTTTGTTTCTTTGTCCCACTACCAAACCCCATAATAAATAATAGAAGATTACTTAGTACATAAATAATACTTAAAATAAGCATGGAATTGTCTTGAATTTAAGATGAAAAGAGCATAACGTCGGAGCATTAACAGTACTTATTTCATAATTACACGATACATAAAGGAAGAGACAATGGCCAGATATATCATGACAAAAAAGGTGCTATTTAATAAAAAAAAAGTTCTAAATTTGGAGCAAACTGCCATAACATTCCACTGGTTTCCATAGTAATTATCCCTATTTTTGTATTTTTTTCCTGAAATAGCACCAGTTTTGGCTTAATAAATATGGCCCAATATGAAACACTTTATGCATTTCAAGTTAGTAGCTCATAATCAACATTATAATTAAAAGCTACTAGCATGGTGTTTCCAATCTTCTGTTCGTTTTGTGTTGCCCCTCCATGTAGAATGTTATTATGGACTAAAGTAATATACTTGTTCACTATTGAACCTATACCGGGCGTTCTGGTCTTTTTAACGGACTTTAATTTTTGATTACCACACCGTGTACACCATACCTTTAAAACAGTATTCACCTACATAAATTACTTCGAAAAGTGAGCTTTATAGCTTCAGTCACAGACAAAGAGAATGATAATGAACATAGTTAAATACTCCATGCAGTGTTCTACTTAAATAATATACAGTACCATCATAGGCAATTAGGAGGGTTCCATCAATATTCTAACATAATTACAGCAACATTGGGCCTCAAGCCCTTTTGATGCAATTTTACTTCATATATTGGATGCAAAAGAAAAATTGTGCAAATTACAGCCTATTAGAAGGGCACTTTGATAAATTACTCTAATCAAGTGTTTTAGCAATGTTGCTAGTCACATTGAAAGTAAATTGATTTACTCAGATACTACACATATTTACTTTTTATCTTCTAGTATTTAATTATTCCAATGTAAAAGGCCATTCAAGGGAAATGTGTTAGAACCTCCTTTATTGAGAATAATTAAGGGCTAAATATCTTCTACCAGGAAAGGCAACTGTAGAATCAAAGTGGTGTCAGCATGACTAATTGCAGCAATATTCTACATTGATCATGGTTAGATCATAATGAATTAACTAGTGGCCAATTGCTAGTGTTCTGCACATGGCTACATTATGTTTACCAAAATAATTGTTGATTTCACTAAAGCCTTAAAAAAATTGGGATGGAAAATACATATTGGAAGCTGTGACATGCATTTACTTCATTATATCCATAATTGAAATGGTAGCTTTAACCTTCCCAAGCTCAGTACAGACTCCTGCCTGCACCAGGGAAGTGTAAGCTTATTGCTATAGGTATATTGGCACTTAGGGTGAACTTCAAGGTGCAGAAGGCCTCATCCTATCACAAGGGGCCATCGCCATCCTAGCAACTTCCTTATTCTCAGGAGAACCCTGCTCTCACATCTGTCTTCATTTATTAAAGGCTCTGGAAAATAGTCAGACCTGTGCATACCATATGGGAGGAAAACAAGTATATGTAGTTAGCAAGTTATGCTAAGTTGAAGGCATTTAATATAAACTAAAGATGTATTTAGATTGTTTTCTCCAATAACGATGAAATGTGAATAGATATGAATAAAACAGATGCACAATTTGCAGTTACATGATACAGAGTGCATTTCGAGACATCCATGAAAATATGTTTGGGATTCTGATTGCTTATTTGCGTTGCCAAACAGGTAATATTAAAAACATCTGCTTCTATTCCAAACAACATTTGGACAAACGGAGAAGATTTGAAGCAGTACCTGTAAGATAGTCATTAACTTTCTCAGCACTGTTGGTGGATAATAAAATAAGTACACAATATTTCAGGCTCAGAAATGATTTCTCAAGGGACCTTATTCACATATATTCTCCCCATTTACAACTAAGTACAATATTGAATAGCACTCATGGAACATCATTTTTAATGTAAACAGTGTATCAAACTAATCTGTCAATTTCTTCTGTTTTTGGTATACACAGACTGAACTCTTAATCCAGTGTGAAACACAGATGAGTGTGCTCAGTTGTTTTTATCTCCCATCAATAAAGTGTTTTATTTATTTATTTGAGGCAGTACCAGTGTTCAGTAGCATAATGGATGTGAATCATATCATGAAAATGATTAGGTAGCACTGCAAGTTTAGGATTGTCACATTAAAGGGACTGTCTCACCTACATACTGTTATAGTAGAGAAAAAAAAAGCATGAAAATGGTCTGTACAATGTTTTTTTTTTTAATTACAAACAAATTGGGAGAAAAAAATGTGTTTTAAATGCGCCTGTGGCATCTCCTGTTTATGACATCATCTCTGGCTTGATATGTAAAATAACTGCTTTTCAATGGGAAATGTGTAATTTGCAAATCAAGCCACAGGTAATGGCATAAGCAGGAGATCCCACAGACACATTTAAAACTGACTTTTTTCATAATTTATGCATTTCCTTGCAACTGCAATTTTGCAAAGACAAACTGTAGATCATTTTCAATCAGGTTGTATGCTCTACAGAAAAAAACAATGTTTAGTTGATGCAGTCCCTTTAAACATGTGAAGAAGGTACGGGGGTTACTTTTCATTTTTGTTGTTGTTATGATAGTTCCATGAGTTGGTGAAAGCATGCTGCAATGTTTTTGCAAGAAAGTTATATTGATTCAGAATTTCTGGAAACCATACCTAAAGGTTTATAAAATGTAATTTATTATTATAGTTTTTGCAAGGCCAAAAGAGTGGCAATGTTCAACACACAAAATCATAGCACTATTTATAAGAAACATTATTTGCATGAATACCCTGTATGTTGAGAGTATTGATTTTTTTTCAACTGAAGAAAATGTCATAACACAGCCTAATAAAGTAGCTGGCATTTCCAAATACCTGTTTTATTTTACAGATTGTACAAGTCTAATAGCTCAATCTCTCTATCCAAAGGCACTCTCTGTACAAAGTAAAGTATTTTTTTAAATATTTTCCCCTCACTATATTTGCAGAGCAAACATGTTTTAATATTCCTTTAATCTGTATATATTTTAAAAACATGTTAATCTTGTTGCTACAAGCCTTCACTTTAATTAAAGACAAATTCATACTCGATAACGAATGCATCATTTTCATTTAAACCATGAAGTAAAGCATTTCCAGGGGCTCTAGCAGAGAAGTGGGTGGCTGTCTGACTTGTCTGCTAATCTAAGAGAACATTTGAAAGCCATTATAAAAGAGCAAAGAAGCAGCATACCAACCATATATTTAGAACCTTTTATAGATCCTGCACCGAGCAGCAGGTTAGATAATGAAAGAGAACATATAAAGTTAGACTTGCTTTGTGGCCACATTCTGCTGAGAAACTACAGTTTTTCGTATTACTATTTTCTTATTAAAGGGACTGTCTAGTGCCCAAAATGCATCTATCAAATATTAATGCATTTTAATGTGCTTTCAAAGTATTTTAAAATGCATGTTTTACATTTTACATTGTTTAAAATATAAAATACTTATAGCTAGATGAAATTGTGAAATTTGCAAGAAACCAGGACTTCCCACACTAGCTGAGTAAATGTTGTTTTGTTGATTTTTGCTGCAGAAACCAATGAGAATAATTTAATTCAAATGAATGGGATTTCCTGTCTCTCTAGTGATGTCATCAGACAATGTGTTGCAGTGTTAAGAGATCCTACTCTGTACAAGAGCAAGGTCACTCAGGGGTCACACAATATATTCAATTTGAGGAGAACAGGAAGTGACTAAATGAAACAAACCTTTATATCCTCAGTGTCTATATAATCAGTGCTGCCGCACCTGCAGTAACATGCAGAGTAATCATTGGGGAGGGCTTGAGTCAAATTTTAAAAATGTGATTTATGCAGCATTCCTGCATCAAATCACACAGGGATAAAAGCCTGTTCATTATACAAGCAGTGATCTTCATCTTGCCAAAGTGATTTTGGCGACTAGACTGTCCCTTTAAGCATGTGCATGATTGTCCTTTACTTTACAGTGCCACTAACAGATTGTTCTGACAGCTCCATAATACAGTGGCAGAACAAGTGGCCATCCATTCCCACTGTAGCTCTGTGGAATACATTTCCCTGGAAGCTCAGACCATTTGCTGTTTGAGCATCCTGGGTATTGTAGGCCTAACAGTAGGAATGCCATGGATGGCTATCACTAAATTATGCACTACTGTGTGGACTAGATCTCCATGATACTAAGGTAGCCCAGGGGACTGCTGGCAACTTTTGTCCCAGGGGGCAAAAACTATTTAGTGGCCCATGGTGCAACCTCAGCAGCCCACCTGTTATCATATACATGAATAGACAGGCAAGAAAGATATGTGGTCAGATAAGGAAAGGTATTGATAGATAGACAATACAATTTGATAGAGAACCAGACTAGGAGCAGAGATAGAAAGACAGCTGTTGGACCCAAATGCCTACCATGTTTTTCCTGTTCTTTTGTCACCTGTTCTTTATCTCAGATCCAGAAATGCAAAAGGGAGAGACAGGCTGAGAGGTGGAGACTGTGCAGAATTTACCTTTCACGCAAGTCCATGCCAGTGGGGTCAGGGCCGGCCTTAAGTGTTCCGGCGCACTGTGCGGGCTTCCCCCGTGGCGCCCCCCGTCTCTTTCACCCCCCCTATGTATGTGTCTCTCTCCCTTCCCATGTTTGTCCCTTTCCTCTTCCTTGCCATGTCTGTCTCTCTCTCTCCCTCTGTTCTGTCTCTCTCCCCCCGCCCCCTGTTCTGTCTCTCTCCCCCGTCCCCTGTTGTCTCTCTCCCCCGCCCCCTGTTTTGTCTCTCTCCCCCGCCCCCTGTTCTGTCCCCCCCACCCCTGTCACCCGCCTGTTCTGTCTCTCTCCACCCCTGTTCTGTCTCTCTCCCCACCTGTTCTGTCTCTCTCTCTCCCCACTCCCCCTGTTATCTCTCTCTCCCCCTGTTCTGTCTCTCCCCCCTGCCCCTGTTCTGTCTGTCTCTCTCTCTCCCCCATCCACTGTTCTGTCTCTCTCTCTCTCCCCCCTGTTCTCTCTCTCTCCCCCTGTTCTGTCTATCCCCCCTGCCCCTGTTCTGTCTGTCTCTCTCTCTCTCACCCCTCCCTTGTTCTATCTCTCCCCCCCCCTCCCCTCCCTTTGCCTGCAGGGAGGGGGCGGAGCTAACTGGCTCAGCGGTGTATCTCCGCCCCCACCCTGTGAAGCAGAGCAGAGTCTGCTTTACGGGAAGCCATGGGCAGCAAGAGAAAGTGCTGCTCGGCTCCCCATGCTTAATGCAGGCTCCCCAGGCTTAATGCAAGCAGAACTATCTCTTGCTACCCGCAGCTCCCCGTGAAGCAGACGCTGCTCTGCTTTACAGGGTGGGTGCGGAGCTACACCGCTGAGCTGGTTAGCTCTGCCCCCTCCCCAAGAGCAAGAGCAAGAGCTTGCTGAGCAGAGGGCTGGTGAGGGGGGATCTTTTGATCTCCCCAATCCAGTGCCTCTACCGGCTTCTTTTTTTTTTTTAATGGACGGGCAGGCGCCCCCTGGGGTGTTGCGCCCTGTGCGCTCGCACAGGTCGCACACCCCTAAGGCCGGCCCTGAGTGGGGTCAACATAGAAGTCCAAATCTCTGAACATTCCTGACCTTTGGGCTCTCTATTGTAATCATTTGATCCCAGCCAGAGCTGAGAAGGATAACTGCCTAGAAGTGTTAATTTTGACAGCATAATTTGATTTAGTTTTAGTCATAGTCTTTTGACTAAAATGACATTAACTCAGAAGTATTAGTCATCTAAATTGTTTTAGTCGACTAAATCCGCAGTAGTGAAGGAGGGAACAGGTCTGAGAAGGGACCCTGTCTCTCAGCCAATCCAGCTGTAGATAGAGTCAGGGACAGGGCTTTGGCAAAAATCCATGGGAACCAGAAGTTTAACTATAGTCCCTCCCTAACATTTTAGTCAGTTGACGATAATCGCAATGGATTTTAGTCATAGTTTTAGTCCTATAAATGTAGTTTTTATTTAGTTATTGTTTAGTTTTAGTCACTGAAAACATGCAGTTGATTAAAACTATGATGAAAATGTTTAGTTAACGAAATTAACACTGCTGCCTACACTACACGTTGGTGCACTGAGAAGTGAAAAATGGTACATACTCAGCCCATTGACTGAAACTGGAGAGCATCAGAAGCATGTGTCCCCTGCCTTTCTTCCCATCCCTAACCTGATTGGCCATAAGCTGACGGTGAAGTGTAGTATGCTGAGCAGGAGTAACAACTTTTTGCAGTGTGTCTTTTACAACTTGTCCATCTGTCTAACCCAGAAGCAGAACCTGGGAGTTCCCAAGTATTGTTGCCATGTAATGATAGAGCAGTGCTTTAATGTTGCAGCGCTATTCAGTGAATATGCAGGTTAACAGAATTATCATGTCAGGTACATAATAAGTGTATTATCAGTTACTCAATTTGGTTACCCAACTCTTGATCATTCCATCAATGCTCTAACCCTGCAAAGTTATTATTTATATATCAAAACTAAGGGTTCGACTCAATATAGAGAGAATTTCATGGGACTGAGATGGGAATTTTAAACTTTAGGTCAATGTAGTTGAATGGCAAAATGTTTCCAACTCTGCTACTTTGGTCTTAAGTTTGAAATTCCCTTCTCAATTCCATGCAATTCTTTCTTAAAGGTTTATGTGGTACTGATGATATAAGGGCCATTGTTTCTATACATTAAACAAATTAATCTATATTTAAAAGTTTTAAGTTAACGTACACAAATTATTATTTGAAAAAACACAAACAGACAGCACAGGAGTAATATTTTTTTAATGCATTGAATAGCAAGTGCATGAAATTTAAAAAGCGCGGTAACCAGCCTGAAAATTGTGGGGAATCTTGGGAATTATTTATAAACTCATGAAAACGATTACCTTGCCATTAACATTTTGCATTTCCGCCCACAGATAGATAAAACAGAAGATAAGTCTTTGGAAGAACGTGGGCGAATTTTAATATCCCTAAAGTACAGCTCTCAAAAATCAGGACTCCTGGTAGGCATCGTTAGATGTGCTCATCTAGCAGCAATGGATGCAAATGGATACTCTGATCCCTATGTTAAAACGTAAGTTCTGAATCTCTGCATTATTAATTTTGGCATCTTAAATTAGACTCCCATTAAATTGGTGCTAATGTGTTCACTGGTCTATCTGGTGTTGGGACCACTAATGAAGCAACAGGTTGAAGCCACAGATCTCAATTGCATGGTGGCCTGACCAGAGCGTGTGTATATGAATTATAATACAACCATTCACTGTATGGCATCATAAGCATAACCTTTATACATTGTTCAAAATGTTAAGGCCTTAACTCTAATAAGATGGTCAAACCATTGCATTTGATGCATGTATCACTTTGCAAATGCTGTGGCTCTGACAAGGTACATGTAGGTTTGCCACCTTTTCCACAAAAAAATACCGGCCTTGCTATTGCCTTCATAGACATAACATGTTATTTCATTTTGCCGATCTGCCTGGAAAATACCGGCTGGGTGGCTACACTAGGTACATGTTAAACAATGTGATGGATTTGGTAACACTTGCATAGAAATGATAAACTAAAGGAAAACAACTGCAGTTATAACATTATTATGGTTGCACTCCAGAACTGAGGAAATTCCTGAGAGCAAATGTTATGAAAGTGATTAAAAAGAGTAGCCATTCTCACTGCACTGTTGGTGCTATCCTTTCCACAAATCACCTTTCCCCTCTGACTTACACAGTACATTGAACTGAGGGAACAGACTGAGGAAATGGTCCTAACGCAAGCTTGTGTCTGTGCCACTGTCTTTATTTCCTCATAATTAGAGCTCATGAGATTTAATGTAATACTGGAGTGTCACCCTGAGGGAAATCTGAGTCATTCACAATGAATGAGATGCATGTGAGAGGAGATGGTATTTCTAAAAGGAATCAAAATCTGCTTCAGTTAAAAAAAAAAAAAAAAATGAAAAACATTGACGTGACTGACAAGTCTAGATACTTAGTGAGCCTGGCATTCAGGCATACCTCTCAGACTTAATTGTAATTTGGCTGCAAGTCATTAACATTTCTATGAACATATTTATGGCCTTTTCAAAAAAGCATACACAGGTGGTTTCTGAAAAACAAATTGCTTGCATTATATTTTATTGTGTGGTAAATGGCCCAGTGCATTACAGAGCTTTGTCTGTAATTATATGTGGGGTCTGCTAACTAAATAGTCAGCCGAGGTGAACTGACAAATGACTTGCAAAAATCAGGTAATATAATAGGTAAGTTGTAAAGATTCACCAGCTTTGCTATTTTGGTCTAATTTGGCCCCATATATATATATAGATATGACAGAATTTAGACTCTGATGATGCATCCATACTAATTTACTATGAATAAGAATATTTCATTTGTTTTCATTCTAGCCAAATTGACTATTAAATCCATGTATTCTTTCTGGTTAAACTCAAAATAAAATCCCTAATCAGTTTTCCCATCAATATATGACACAGCCAGTTTGTCCATTAATAGGCCACAGTTTTCCCATTAATATGCCACAGGCAGTTTGTCCATTAATATGACACAGTTTTCCCCATTAATTTGCCAAAGCCTGTTTGCCCATTAATATACCATAGACAGTTTGCTCATTAATATGCCACAGTTTGCCCATTAATATGCCACAGCCAGTGTGTCCATCAATTAATTCCACCCTAAATTTGTCCATTAAAATATGCTACAGTTTTCCCATTAATTTGCCATCGCCTGTTAGTCCATTAATATGCCACAGCCTTTTTGCCCATTAAAATATGCCACAGTTTTCCAATTAATTTGCCACAGTCAGTTTGCATTGGGCCCAAGTATCACCTGTTACCCCCTGATGGCAGCCCTGGTCACAGGTGGAGAAGGGTGATTGGATACAAGATAGATGACCATTCTAAAGTTTCACCCTAAATATTATTTTAAAAACAATTGTGCCTGAAAATGAACATATATCAAGCTATGTCTGTTTATTCGCCTTTAATAAGCAAAACATAGAATACTGGAGGGTCCTTTTGTTTGTTTATGCAGATTTCCTAGGTGAAACTGGTGTCCAGTGTCCACAAAACTACAAAAGCTTTCAGTAAAGTACTTGTAAATCTGAGCTTCTAAAAGAATACAAATATCTTATTACATTTCCTAACCAGTAAGACATATTTAGCAGTGTGAGCACCTGGGGAGCAATGACTCATAACAATGCAGCTACACTTATAAATTCATTTATAACCGAAATTTTGAATCTGGGGCACTCATGATCGCTCCACAGAGCAATAGTGGTAGCCATATTGGAGAGCAGCATGCTCCTCCAAAATGTGTGCTGCCTGCTTGTGGGCAGAGCGATGAAAGTGGAAAAAAAAATCACTTCTGTTGCTCTGATGCTGTTGCTTGACTGCCCCTAGAAGTAGTGAGCAAAACTGCATAAAAAACTTAATTAGCTAAAATCTAGGGTTAGGGTTAGAATAGTTGTTAGGGTTACAATTCAATTAGGTTTAGCCTAAGGGATAGGGTTACAATTAAATTAAAATTAGAATATATTAAGGGTTAGCATATGGGTTAGAGTTTGGGTTAAATGTAGGATTAGGGTTAAATTTAGGGCTCAGGTTGGGAGTCAAAAGGTCACTGTAGGAAAAAAACACTAATTTTGGTTTTTGCCCTATAACTGCAGAAAAACATGGAAACAAGCATATTTCTAAACTCGGGACAACATTTTGAAACTATTTAGAAAATTATTAATGATTGTATTTGTGTAAATAATGTTTTAGGTCAAAGTTAGAAAAAGTGTTTTCAGCATATGTAATGATTTTTTTTTAGTAAATTATAAGATATGATGAACATAATGGTATCTTATGAAAGCCCTTCTGATGATAAAAACAACATATAATTTGTGTGAGTACAGTATGTGAAAAAGAAGAAAATTACAGCTAAACACAAACACCCCAAAAATGTCAAAACAGCTGTTGTCCCCAAGGGAAAGACAAGGTCCAAAGGTCATGTCACTAAGGGGTTAAAGCTAAATGTAAATAATAATAGCATGCATTAAAGTGTCACTTCCGGTTAGTGTTTCACTAAATGGACTTCTTCTAGCTACTATTTGTTTTTTATTAACAATTTTTAATCCAAATCCCTGTAAGTAGTCCAGTGCGGCACAGAGCCAAATTCTGTTCATTAAATATTGCCCCATGATTCCCCTCTGTTGCATTTTTGTGTTTGAGCTTCTGCTACCTAACTATGTAAAAATATTTTGATTCTGTACTTACAAGTTAAATGTAATTTCACACACATGTTCAACCTGTATACACACCTCCCACGTGTCCCTATTTAGGAGGGACAGTCCGTATTTTACCCTCTAACCTCCTTGTCCCTCTTTCTTCCTCTGTTGTCCCTCTTTTTATGGGAGCTCAGAATGTTTGGTTTGTATGAGTATATTATAGAGCTAAAGAGCAATAAAACAAACATTACAGTGTGTTTAAACTGCAGTCGATGTATCTTTAAATTAATTTGGGTAAATAAACATATCTTATTGAAAATGACTAACCAAATTATATAAATAGTTATAAGATGTCCATAAAGTCACTGAAAATGGCCCTTCCATAGCCACACTTTCAGCCACTTCCACAAAAATAAATGTCCCTTTTTGGCCTTTTGAAATGTTGAGAGCTATGTGTATATTCCAAACCGTGCCTGCAACTAATCAGCAATGACAGGTGCTTGGGACGAAGCAGCATGTACTTTTTGAAGAGTGTGGGGGCATAATGTGAAAAGGTTGCTTATTTTATTTCTAAAAGTTTACTGTTTTTTCCCCCCACTTGTTTTAAAGTAATAGCCTTTTATATGGTGCAATATGGTGTCAGAGTCATATTATACCATACTGAATGTTTCCACATTGTTTCCAAACTTGTTTAACCTGGGTATAGTGATTCTCAGTAAAAACATATTATTATATTAAATGTTGTTTTATTCGAACAATGCTCTGCAATTCATTAATTTCCAGTTTGGTGGTTGAAAACACAATGTATCTCCCATGAGGGATGTAATTAACGTTTGGACCACTATCCAACACTGTGGATTTGGGATTGAGAGGCCTTCGTGAGCTGTATTTGCCATATGAATTTAATAGAACTGTGATGTGTAATTATCCATTTTGTATCCCAACTGACTTGAGAAGCACTGTCGAGATCCAAGGATCCTTTGTATTCAAATGAAATTATATTAATTCTGCGTCTGATATTATAGAGGCATGCTGGCACCATTAACAATCATAAGAAAAGCTTTCTGTCAATATTAATTATTCTGGGATTGCAGTAGACATTTCATTTATAGAAAGTAAAGCATTTCTTTTAAGAAGCTAGGGAAAAGGGCAGGCTTTTCTTTACGTGTAACAGCGATGTTTAACTCTCGGTGTACTTGGAGAGTTCTTTAGTACTAAATGGATTTACTGTTGTTAATCAATTAACAAAATGTTTGTTCAATGTAGAAGATAATTAAAGCAACCAGGCATTTTAATCAAACCTTCTCATACAACACTTAGTTCCATTTTGTCTAGTCTCTTTTGATGTATAAATAGTGGTAGCAAATGTGTAGTTCATGAGTCATTTCTAGATTTGTTGGTGTATGCTCACTTTGGAGTCCTAGCTGCACAACACTTAGTCATGCTTGGTAAACTGTCCTTGATTGCACTGTGTATGATCCACACGTCGAACATGGGAATGCAGTCATGTAACTGAGTAATTAATGATATTAATTATAATGTTCGTTTCCTCTTGGCTCAAATAATATAGTGTGGGAAGTGCTGTAATACTGGTGTGGGTCCTACATATTCTGGTCTATTTAATAAAAAGTGAGCTGTGATGAACTGATAAGAGAAAAGCACAAATCAAGTAATATTAATGAGCTGAGTTAAAAATATTTCCCATCTCAACTATTCATGCCTGATTTTTTTCAGTTCACTTATCAGTTCACAATATTTCACTGTTTAGTGTTTATACTAAAAGGGCATCACAATATAGACCTATCTGGCCAGACATAGGTCAGATTGGTGTTTTTAGCTGAATTGAGGAATTTTCGGCAATTTGGCTAAGCAGTATGGCTGATTTTGGCATGGAACTGGCACTTTTTGACAATTTCAGCCTGATATTCAGCCATATTCAGAGAAAATGGCTGAAAGCTCCCGAAATGGCCTGAATTCAGCTATAATAGCTGAATCTCGGGCCTTTCAATTGAATTGAATTGAATTGAATTGAAAAGAAAAGTATGCAAGAATTAAAGTTATCATATCATAAACACAAACATATTCATATACAATTATATTATATTGATGTTATATATTATAATAGTATATTTAAATTGATATATGCATTATTACATTTTAATAAAACTTTTTAAAAATATGTTATGTTAATTTATATTATTTTCATGTATGTAATTCATGTATTATGTTATTTTTGCTTGATTATCATTTTTCTCATTTTTCCTTCTATTAAACTTTGGCCCGTTTTGGGGCTATTTTGGGGAGGACTTTGGATATTTCCATAATAGCCAATGTCCTACTGGAATAGCCCCCCAAATAAACAAAGTCAGCCCTATATAAGTCCATGGGGAGGACCAAGGCTACTGCTAAAATGTCAACATGAAAATCGGCCACAATGGCCGATTTTGGTGAGGATTTCAGATCACTTGGTGATCTCGGAGTAGCCCAAATTTAAGGGCTATTCAGATCACTAAAGTGATCCGTCTGGGACCGAAACCAATTTTCTCCTAGAAAATAAGAACTACCTGATTAGACTCTTAAGTTTCTATTGCATAATGCTAATGTTCATGTCATCCATTATAAAAATGTAATGCACAAAAAATCCAATTAATGCCATTTTATATAACATTTTATTGCAAAAGTGCAGCTAAGGGAATGTGTTATACATCTTATGTTTTTTTCCCCCAAACATAAAAAATAGATGTACTTTCCTTAATATAGTGTAATGATGGTGCTCCACTTTTGAAAAGCTTTTGCTTCTGTCCGTATATTGAGATAAATACTGCCTGAAAGTAAAAGGAAATGGAAAATTTTAATGTCAAAAATAATCAATATTTTTAATAGCTTGTCTTATTACTGATCCAAATGTACAATGCATAAAATGCATTACTTAAAGTGAAAGTATAATATTTTAGTGATTATGTAATTGTATATTATGCTAATCTTTGCAACTAAGTATCTGTGCTGTGCTTAATAAGTGTTGTAAAGCAAACATTTAGTTTTTTTTTTTTTTTTCAGGCTGGCGTAAGTGAACAAACTAACATAAAAATATGCATCAAAATTTTTTAATGCAGACAGAGCAAGCTAGAATACCCATTAATAGTGCTTTAGAAAGGACATAAGGTCATCTAGTAAGACTTGAAGAAAAGAGATTTTACCCATAGAATAGAAAAATAGTTAGTCAGAACAATAATAATTAAATGGAATGTGTGGTCTACAATTTTGAAGCTTAACCCAAAATTCCTGCCTGAACTACAATGTGTGTGGGGAAAAAATGACATCCCAACCCTTTGACATAGGTTGGTGGTAGAATTAGCACTTGGAAAGTGTTAAAATACCACAATTTTAAATACCCTAGGATGTCTAGTTTTCCAAAATATATGGTTTTATGGGGTAAAATACTTTGACAGGCTTCAAAAGTGTCCCAAATGGAACATGGGCGCAGGCTGACTACATGTCAAAATTCCAAGTTGGAAATGCACCCCCCCTAAACGTGGCCTTTTAGCCCCCAAATAATCTAACTAACCTACACATGGGTGGTATCCCTGTACTCAGGAGATGTTGCTGAACACATATTAAGGTGTTGTTTGGCACTGACACATAATAGGATCTGTGAATTCATTCCCGATGTTTAATGAATGTGAAAAACAAATTACTATCCATAACATTGACATAGGCTGGTGGTAGAATTAGTGCATGAAAAGTGTTAAAATACTACCATTTGAAATAGCCTAGGGTGTCTAATTTTCAAAAATATATGGTTTTGTGGGGTAGAATACACTTTTTGGCTTCAAAAATGTCCCAAATGGGACATGGGCGCAGGTTTTCTGCACGTCAGAATTCCAAGTTGTAAAACCAAAAAGCGCACCTCTCAAATGTGGCCTTTTAACCCCCAAATAACCTAACCAACCTATACATGGGTGGTATCCCTGTACTCAGGAGATGTTACTGAACACATATTGAGGTGTTGTTTGGCACTGACATATAACAGGATCTGTGAATTCATGCCCAAAGTACAATGTATGTGAAAAAAAATTACTACCCAAAACATTGACATAGGCTGGTAGTATAATTAGTGCATGGAAAGTGTTAAAATACTACCATTTGAAATACCCTAGGGTGTCTAGTTTAAAAAAAATATATGGTTTTGTGGGGTAGAATACACTTTCTGGCTTCAAAAATGTCCCAAATGGGACATGGGCACAAGTTTTCTGCATGTCAGAATTCCAAGTTGGAAAACCAAAATGCGCACCCCCTAAATGTGGCCTTTTAGCCCCAAAACAAACCAACAAACCTATGCATGGGTGGTATCCCTGTACTCAGGAGATGTTGCTGAACACTTATTGAGGTGTTATTTGGAAATACCCCTTCACATTTTAAGGTAATGTTTACCTAAATTGCAATATATGTGAAAAATTAAAAAAAAAGATTTTTTGCTGCAAACTTTGGCATAGATTGGTGGTAAAATGGCTACATGAAATGTGTCAAAATACCCCAAGTTAAATGCCCTGAGTTGTCTAGTTTTCAAAAATATGTACATGTTGGGGGTCATTCATGGATTTAGTACAGAAATCAGTGTTACAATGTCACTATCGCTAATTTTGAAAGAAAGGATTTTAAAATAGCTTTGCACCACTTATAGTTCTGGCCCTGTAACATGAATAAAAAAGCACAAAAACATAAAAACATGGGCTATTTCTGAACTCAGGACATATATTAGAAACTTTTTAGCAGTGTTTTTTTTCTGTCTCTTGTACATGAGTATACGATTTTTCAAATAAAAGTCATAAAAAAATTATTTTTTCAATTTTTTTGCCATATTTTATTATTTTTTTTACATCAAATTATATGCTATTATCAAAATAATGGTATCAAAAGAAAGCCCTTCTTATAACGATAAAAACGATATATAGTTTGTGCGGGTACACTAAATGAGACAGAAATAAATTACAGCAAAACACAAACACCTCAGAAATGTTAAAACAGCCCATGTCACCAAGCGTCGGACAAGCCAAAAAAGTCATGTCACTAAGGGGTTAAAACCTGTAAGGTTTAATGCTAGAAAATATAAATTGAGCATGCAGGCTGTACACTACATTGTTGTTTTTTCAGAAGCCTTTCTTAGAGAAAGATTGTAAAGTACTTTTACATTAAGTATGTACGCATAATCTCAAGCAGCAGGTGCAAAACACCTAGCACTATTTTACAAATGATATGCTTATTCTTTAAGTTTAGATGAAATTTTTTTTAACTTTTTCCCTTGAGGATCTGGGCAGTTAAAATAAAGTTATTTTAGTAGACTCAGTTAATACTAAAGGGTGCCTTTCTAGAAAATACAGGGTAATACCGGTAAGTACATTTACATAGGTCGAGATTTATTCAATATGCCTTCTGATTGCCTCAGGAGTCAAGAATGGGTTTACCACCTTTTCTTTGAAAAAATACTAGCCATGCTATTGCCTTCATAGACTTAACATAGGCTCAAGCCAATTTTTACGGCCTGCCAGTAACGTGGCAACCCTATTTTAGAAGGAATTTTTAAACCATTTGAACAGAATATGTTTGTTTTGTGTTCTTCTGATAAAAAAAATATGTGTAATTGGAAAGGTGGAAGTTGACAGATGTAAAGTTGTTTTTCCAACATAATACAAACATAGGGAATCCAGTGCCATCACAAAATACTTGGAGGTTAAAAAATAGAACTATTTAAAATGTCTTTGAGAGCTGTCTTCTAGTATTATTCCTTGGCTGGATGCAGTGACATGATACTGAGTTTTATAGCTGTAAATTAAATTAACACATGCGGCAGGAACATATTTACAGCATCACAGAATTGACATAGCAGAGAATCCCAATGCTTCAACATTCGCAAAAGAACATACCCCATTAGAGAACATATATAATGGACTTAATTACCCACTGGATTACTTTGTAGCCACGTCAGATTACTTACCTCCTTTTGCCTTTTATTCCCTTCTTCCACTGTATTATAGCTAGAGATTTGTTTTAATAAAATCTGATTTACCGTATTTGCTCGATTATAAGACAAGGTTTTTTTCAGTAAATATAATCGTCTTATAATCGAGGTCATCTTATAATCTGAACTCAAATTGAGGTCAGACTATAAGACTGGGATCCAGGTCCCCCGCAGAGCTGCAGGGGACCTGGATCCCCCTCTCTAACAGCAGGGGATGTCTGCGCGATGGGTACTTCCAGCTTCGTCATAAAAGTCCCGGCGGTCGTGCCGGGCGGCAGCAGGGGAGGTCTGCGCTCATCTCGCAGACATCCTCCGCTGCCCCACTAGCTACCAGGGAGAATCGGGCACCCGGGGGATGTCTGCACGATACGTGTAGACATCCTCCATTCTGCCCGACACTTCCGTCTATTATGACGCACCAGCTCATCGCGCAGACATCCTCCGCTGCCCCGCTAGCTACCAGGGAGAATCGGGCACCCGGGGGATGTCTGCACGATACGTGCAGACATCCTCCATGCTGCCCGACACTTCCGTCTATTATGACGGACCAGCTGTCCGTCATAATAGACGGAGGTGTCGGGCAGCATGGAGGATGTCTGCACGTTTCGTGCAGACTTCCCCCGGCTGCCCCCACTAGCCACCAGGGACCAAGAAACAGGTGAGGGGGAGGAAGGGAGGAGGGAGGCAGAGAAACGAGGGGGAGGGGGGGTAGAAAGACAAGGGTGGACGGGGACAGAGGGGGGGAGAGCAACAAGGGGAGGGAGGGGGAAGAGACAGAGAGAAGGGGGGAGGGGGGGGGGAGAGACAGAGAGAAGGGAGGGGGGGGAGAGACAGAGACAAGGGGAGGGCGGGGGGGCAGAGAGAAACAAGGGGGGGAAGAGACAGAGACAAGGGGAGTGTAGCGGATGGCACCAGGCAACCCTACAAAAATACTGTATAAAGCTGCATCCGTGTATCTGCTGTATTTTCTGTGTATTAAAGCCTTCCATTGTTTAATTATGTCAGACACCCAGTCTGACTACCTTGCTTCTGGCTCCAGATTAAAGTGGCTAGATACTGCTTTACTGGTGATGTGTTTAAGTTTTCTATTGTTTAATCAAGTGTTATCTGATTGCAGTTTGGTGTATATAAGTCTGTGTTGTTTGTCAAATAAAGTAGTTCAATCTTGCTGTAAAAGGCTTGTCAGTTATGCTCCTGAAACTGTGTGTCGTCCAGTTATTGGGATTGCTGTTGGGATATTGCTGTATTTGACCTGCTGGAAACCCTGCCTTTGGATTTACTATTTACTTGTTCCTGAGTCTCACTTGGATTATAAGCGGAGATAACCAGGGTAATATTGCATCTCCGCTACATTGGTTGGCAGCGCTGGGATCCAGACTCACAGAGGAACAAGCCTAAATGGAGTACGGATGGAGATTGATTTTGCCACACTAAAACGCTCCACGCTAAAAGACCTTCTGGGTAGGCAAAGGGTATACAAGCCAGCAATAAGACAAAAGCGGCACTTATCACTGAACTGATGGCGGAGTACCAAATGGAAGGCGATTCGGTTCCCGAACAGGGGAATTCGGGAGAAACACCGGAACAAAGGGAGTTCCAGAGGCAGGTACAATTTCGGCTGTCTTTCTATGGGGAACACCCTCCAACAGAGATTGTTTCCAAAACAATAACGGAGGTCCAGGAATTTATACTGAGGAGTCAAACAGCGGCCCCGGAACGCAGCTCTGCAGTAAATATGCCACATGAAGGTAAGCCGAAAATACCGTACCAGGTTTTTAAAACATATGTGGAGGCAGAGGAAGATATAGACGCTTTCCTGCAAGATTTCGAGAGACTGTGTGCACTGCATAGAATCAGCACAGAGGACTGGGTACCTATTTTGGCAGGGAGGTTAACTGGGAGGGCAGCTGAGGCATATCGGACTGTACCGAATGATGAAATACGGAATTACCACAAAGTGAAAGAAATTATATTGGCCAGGTATGCTATAACACCAGAAGCATACCGGCGGAGATTCAGGGATTTAAAGAAGGTGGAGAAAGACTCACATGCTGAGTGGGCATGCAGACTGCAACGAGCAGTCTTGGGGTGGGTGCAAGCGAGCAAGGCACGGTCTATGGAGGATGTATTGCAAATGGTACTGCTGGAGCAATTTGATGAAGGAGTAACCAGCGAGGTACAGGAGTGGGTAAGAGACAGAAACCCTACCTCCCTTACCGAAGCAGCCAGGAAGGCGGACGAGTACCTGGATGCACGCAGGCAGCAAAAACCTGCAGCTCCAAAAGTACCTTTTAAAACCTTTGGGGGAAATAACTACACGCCAGCTCTACCAAGGTCACTGCCACCACCACCACCACCCGCTGCACAGCCACGTTTCCGCCAGCCCACGTCGGGCCCTTGCCACCACTGCCAGAAGTGGGGACATTATAAAAGGGAATGCCCCCAGCTGCGGGACCGTTCCACCTGGATTCGACCCGGTCCGCCACCACCACCGAGAGCCGCCGCAGCCCATCACTACCAGGACATCGTGGCCACACCGTATGGTTCAGCAGTTCCCATCACAACAGTAGAGCAGTGGGAGGTACTGCACGAGGCAGATCCCGTCCAGGCTAACGCAGACAACCGCCAGCATCACAGGCAGACCGTGTATCTGGAGGGTAAAGCGGTTCAGGGGCTACGTGACTCAGGAGCCACCATCACCCTGGTAAAAAGTCACCTGGTCTCAGACCAAGCTAAACTTAATAAGACTGTGGCCGTCAGGGTAGCCGGGGGAGCAGTATACCGGCTACCCACAGCAAGGGTACATTTGCATTGGGGAGCGGGGGCAGGGCATGTGGAGGTGGGGTTGATGCCGCAGTTACCGGCGGAGGTTTTATTGGGGAACGATCTGGGGAGGCTCACATCTGCTTTTGAGCCCCAGACACCCACCACAGGAGAAGCTCACCCTGTGGTCACTCGACAACAGGCCCGCACCCAGGACTACAACACACTCCCGGAGGTTCAGGTAAGAGATCCTTCCCCTTCCCCTGACTGTGTCCCCTGGGCCCCTCCTAACGAATTTGCAGCTGAGGTAGTGACTGACCCCACCTTGCAGGTGTATAGGGACAAGGTGACAGCAGACACGCCTGGGGGGGAGGGCGAAAGGTTTATTTGGGACAACCAGCTGTTATATCGGGAGACGGATAAGCAGGTATCCGGGTCAGACCCGATTGTGATGAGGCAGTTAGTGGTACCTCAGCGGTACCGGGCGGAGTTACTACGGATAGCCCATGACATTCCGCTATCTGGACATTTAGGGGTCAGCAGGACCCGATACAGGTTAACCCAAAGTTTCTTTTGGCCGGGAATTAGCCAGGAGGTGCGCAGGTATTGCAACACGTGCGATACCTGTCAAAGGGTGGGGAAAAGGGGGGACCGGCGCAAGGCCAAGTTACATCCCCTCCCCATAATCGAGGAACCCTTTAGCAGGGTAGCAGTTGACCTAATAGGACCCCTCAACAAAGCAAGCCCGTCAGGTAAACGATTTATCCTGACAGTAGTAGATTATGCCACCAGATATCCAGAGGCGGTGGCCCTGACGAATATACAGGCTGAGACAGTAGCCGAAGCCCTGATGAAGATATTCTCCCGGGTGGGACTCCCCAGGGAGATTGTCTCCGATCAGGGCACCCAGTTCACCGCCGAAGTCACGCAGCGCCTCTGGAAGTTTTGTGACATTAAGCCGGTCATTAGTTCCCCTTACCACCCCCAGACGAATGGGCTCTGCGAACGTTTCAACGGTACATTGAAACAAATGCTCCGAACCTTCGCAGAGACCCACAAGGACTGGGAGAAGTTCCTGCCACACCTCCTCTTTGCTTACCGGGAGGTGCCGCAGGAATCCACTGGGTTCTCCCCATTTGAACTATTGTTTGGCCGCAGGGTACGAGGGCCTTTAGATTTGATCAGAGAGCATTGGGAGGGAGAATGGAGCACTGACGGCACCCCCATCATACCCTATGTGTTGGCAGGCCTTAACTCAGACGGTACGCGAGAATTTGCAGGCGGCTCAGACACGCCAACGCACATGGTATGATCGGGGCGCCAGGGACCGTAGCTTTCAGGTCGGGCAGAAGGTGTTAATCTTAAAACCTGTCCGACACGATAAGCTGCAGGCCGCCTGGCAGGGCTCTTATAAGGTGGTGGAACAACGGTGTGACACCACTTATATAATCGGCTCGTGCGTTGGTACTGGGGGGCGACGCATGCTCCATGTGAACATGATGAAGCTCTACCAGGAGCGCTCGGAGGAAGTGACCGCTATATGTGCGCCTAACTCCGAGGAGTTTGACAGTTTACCTCTCCCGGATCTGCTGGGAGAGGGTCAGTTATCCGGGGACTTAGGGGAGGTCACCCTGGGGGATCGGTTGAGCCCACAGGAGCGGAGCGAGGTACAACAGCTGTTGAGGGAGAAGCAGGATATCTTCTCTAATGTACCTGGTTACACTCCTCTGGCCACTCACCGAGTAGACACCCCAGGGCAACTTCCCATGCGTCAGACCCCGTACCGCATCCCAGAAGCGGTACGGGCGAACATGCGCAAGGAGATAGATGAGATGCTCCAGCTGGGGGTGATTGAGCCCTCTGACAGCCCCTGGGCATCTCCGGTAGTGCTAGTGCCAAAGCGGGACGGCACGACCCGGTTCTGTGTAGACTACTGGAGATTAAATGAGAAGACGGTATCGGACGCCTATCCTATGCCCAGGATAGACGAACTCCTGGATCGGATGGCGAGGGGGCACTATTTCACCGAAATTAACTTGTGTAAAGGGTATTGGCAAATACCCTTGGCACAAGACGCCATCCCTAAGTCGGCCTTTGTCACCCCATTCGGCTTGTACCAATTTAAGGTCATGCCGTTTGGGATGAAAAACGCCCCGGCTACTTTTCAGCGGATGGTGGACCGCCTCCTAGATGGGTTCCAGGATTATACCTGCGCATACCTCGACGATATTGCCATTTTCAGCAATACCTGGCAGGAACACCTGACCCATATAGGAGCGGTCCTAGACAGGATTAGGGCCGCTGGTTTAACGCTGAAACCAGCCAAATGCAGCATAGGAATGGCTGAAGTACAGTACCTAGGTCATCGGGTAGGATGTGGCAAGCAAAAGCCGGAACCAGCCAAAGTAGAGGCTGTAGCTCAATGGCCCACCCCTAGGACTAAGACCCAGGTGTTAGCGTTCTTAGGAACGGCCGGATACTACCGGAAATTTGTCCCGAATTACAGTGCCCTGGCCAAACCTCTCACCGACTTGACACGTAAAAACCTACCCCGCCAAGTAACCTGGACCCCGGAGTGTGAACAGGCATTTCAGTTGTTAAAAGATGCATTGACAAATGCCCCTGTCTTGGCATCTCCCAATCCAACTAAACGTTTTCTTGTCCACACAGACGCTTCTATGTTTGGATTGGGAGCAGTATTAAGCCAAGTCGGGGCCGATGGCGGAGAACATCCCGTGGCTTACATCAGCCGGAAACTGTTACCTCGAGAAGTAAGCTACGCCGCCATCGAGAAAGAATGCCTGGCTGTGGTGTGGGCCCTGAAGAAATTACAGCCATATTTGTACGGACAAGCTTTTTCCCTGCTCACGGATCACAACCCGTTAGTATGGCTAAACCGGGTGGCTGGGGACAATGCCCGGCTGCTGCGCTGGAGTCTGGCGCTGCAGCCCTTTGACTTTAATATCCAGTACCGCCCGGGTAAACAGAATGGAAATGCTGATGGGTTGTCTCGGCAAACGGACCTAGAGAAATGATCCGTGAGCCTCCCCGGACATCCCCAAGCCGATCCGTGTTGGATCAGACTGTGTATGCCGGCTTGTGGGCAAGGGGGAGCAGTGTAGCGGATGGCACCAGGCAACCCTACAAAAATACTGTATAAAGCTGCATCCGTGTATCTGCTGTATTTTCTGTGTATTAAAGCCTTCCATTGTTTAATTATGTCAGACACCCAGTCTGACTACCTTGCTTCTGGCTCCAGATTAAAGTGGCAAGATACTGCTTTACTGGTGATGTGTTTAAGTTTTCTATTGTTTAATCAAGTGTTATCTGATTGCAGTTTGGTGTATATAAGTCTGTGTTGTTTGTCAAATAAAGTAGTTCAATCTTGCTGTAAAAGGCTTGTCAGTTATGCTCCTGAAACTGTGTGTCGTCCAGTTATTGGGATTGCTGTTGGGATATTGCTGTATTTGACCTGCTGGAAACCCTGCCTTTGGATTTACTATTTACTTGTTTCTGAGTCTCACTTGGATTATAAGCGGAGATAACCTGGGTAATATTGCATCTCCGCTACAGGGAGCGAGGGGGGAGACAAAGGGAGGGGGAAAGAGAGACAACACTAGGGGGGGGAGAGAGAGAGAGAGAAAGTTGGGGCAAGGGAAATAGAGAGGCAGCATTGGCACATAAAAGGAAATAAAAACAAGAAATGCATTTTTTGATATCATAATTTTTTATTAAAAAAGCAATTTACATGTGAATATATACAAGTTGAACTTTTTTCCTATAGGGTAGTCTTATATTCAGGCTTTTTGTTTTTTTCCTAATGTTCCAAAGTTTGGGGGGTCGTCTTATAATCAGGGTCATCTTATAATCGAGCAAATACGGTACATTATATACATATTGCAAAGTTGGATTACTTGAAGTAGGTATATTTTATAGACAGTCTAACAGAAAGTAAGTTGATCAATGTGTCACCTAACTGCTGGTTTCACTTTTCAAAGATGATATTCTGTGGAATGATTTTTTCGTCATGTACATGTATAGCAGTTGGCGAAATCTAAGATTTATTCCACAAAGATCAACGTTTCAGTCCCACACAGGAACTTTTCAGTCCCCTGTGTGAGACTGAAACTTTGATCTTTATGAAATACATCTTAGATTCTTCATGATGTCATGTCTCCTGAGTGCTCCTTTCTCAAACTACTACAGTGTTTCTTGGGATGGCACCAGGGCATCTATCCCGTTGTATCTGGAGTGCACAGACCAGGATTTATATATATATATGTACACACATATAAAACACCAGTATATTCTACTATGGTTTATGATAGAGTTGCAGTATAATACATTGAAAATATATGTAAGCATATTTTGATATACAAGATTTAGTAGCAATGGCCTACTTGAGGCTCCTACATCTTCCATTATAGGTAGGGGAGTATCTGGCTTAAAGCAGACCTATTAAAAGAAGACGTTTGCAGTCCCATTTATCATACCCCATCCCACTTAGCATGGGACAGTCCCGATTTGGTGGGTCTGTCTCGCCAAACTCTATCTCTGTCCCATATTTTGGGACAGATGTAGAGCTTGGCTGGGCAACAGCACTCAAGATTGCAACCCCGTGCTCCTGGTCACATTTTGCAGCCCTAACACTCTGAACTCCTAAGCTCAGCTTGTTCCAATTCGCCAGGGGGAAAAGAGGTTTGCATTTATGCTAAACTATATAGACAAAAGTATTGGGACACAACAATGAATAACTGAATTCAGGTGATAGTCAGACCCATTGTCACAGTTGTAAAAAATCAAGCACCTAGTCATGCAGTCTGCATTTACAAACATTTGTGAAAAAAATGGGTTGCTCAGAAGAGCTCAGTGAATTCAAGCGTGGTACTGTGATAGGATGCCACATTTACTATAAGTTTGTTCGCAAAATTGCATTCCTATATATTCCACAGTTGATTTTAAATGGTATTATTGGAAAGAGAAAGCATTTAGGAACTGCAGCAACTCAGCCATGAAGTGGTAGACCACGTAAAGTCACAGAACGGGGTCACCGAGTTCATAGTTGCATGGTAAGTAAAAGTCGCTCTGCTGATTCCATAGCTATCAGCACAAAAACTGAGGAATGGATTTCCATGGCTTAGAAACTGCATGCAGGCCTCATATTACCAAGTACCATGCCAAGCATCTGATCGAGTGGAGTAAAGCACACCGCCACTGGACTCTGGATCAGTTGAAATATGTTCTTCCTGTCACAGGCTGTGTCAGAAATGCAATGCGGATGCACTGGTTGGCAGTCTGATGGGCGTGGATGATAGTAGAATGTTACCTAGCTGACTGCATTGTGCCAACTGTGAAGTTTGAATGCTTCAGCATACCAAGAAATTTTGGACAATTCTATGCTTCCAAATTTGTGGGAACAATTTGGAGATGGCCCTTTTTCCATTCCAGCAGAACTGTGCTCCAGTGCACAAAGCAAGGTCCATAAAGACACTTTTGGATCAGTTCGGTATTGAAAAAATTGACTGGCCCGCAATGAGCCCTGACCTCAACCCTATCGAACACCTTTTGGATAAAATGTTATGGAGATTGCAAGCCAGGCCTTCTTGTCCAACATTAGTGCCTGACATCACAAATGCTCTACTGGATGAATGGATCAAATTTCCCACAGAAAATCACATGAAAAACCTTCCCAGAAGAGTGGAAGCTATTATAGCTGCAAAGGGGTGACCAACTACATATTAATATCTATGTATTTATAATGCTATGTCATATAAGTCCCTGTTGGTGTAATGGTCAGGTATATCAATACTTTAGTCCATATAATGTACCATTGTTCTCAAGAACTGCTCATTCAGTTCACAACTGTCTCATAAATAACTATGCTTATAGTTTCTATGTTTTTTTAGGTATTTTTCTAAAATCTTTTTTATTGATGGCAATGCAAATGGTAACATGTATCATACGTCATTTCAATCAAATATATAACACACAAATTTTGTGATATAAAACTTTTCCAATTTTCTTGTTGGGTCCAGCAAAGGTTCATAATGCCTATGATGTTAAAGACAAACATGGAGAGAAGCAGCAAAAGGCTACCTACATAATATTAGGCAGGTGGTTATAATGTTATGGCTGATTATACCTGTATAATAGGTGTATACCTACATACTTAGTCAAGTGCTTAATATAATTGTGTTTCCTATTATGATAACATGTTAGTGCAAATGTTTTGGGTGGGAAAGTTTGGTTCTTTTTGTTTTGTTGCACATCACAGATTTGGTATTTCTAACTGCAAATTTTATGCAATTGAAAAACCCCACCCACACTTAGAGGTTGGCTGGGACAGTGGGTAAGGGTGCAATTGCCCCCTCAGGCAGGCCCAACTACATGCCAAAATGCAGCTGCCTTGGGACCAGAGCTGATCCTGGTTGGTAACATGGGTTGCACCACACCCAGGTGCTTTGAATTCCAAGGTTCTATCAGCAAGGAGCACAGTGCATGAGGTGAAGTCTGTGTATCACAGAGGTGAACTCCACTTCAGGTTTGGCGCCATCTTTAAAAATGGAGCAGCAAGTTGGATGTCACTGACATCTGGCACTCCAATTTAAAAGTTACACTGACAAGCTTTGGGAATGCTGATTATGCTACCTGTAGCAGTGGATCATGGGAGAATTGCCCCCTCTTGTTCCCGATCTGCTACCCCAGGAATGATCTAAGAATGTGAAAGTCCAGCACTGTACACTGTCAGCAGGTACTACTCTCCACTGCTCCCTATCCACAGAGCTGCATCCCTGCTCTGCTAGTGCCATCTAGAAGCAAGTCTGCTCTCATACCCTGTTCACTGGCAGGGATGCTCACAGGCTGTGTGTGGCATCTCTATATGGTCTGCATTGCAAGGAGGAGAGGGTCGGAATACCATAGTTGCCAACATCGGCCATGTTTCCAGGGACACATAATTGTTCCACATGCTGAAGAGAGACCATGCAAAGTGCAGCCCGACAGTATGTCGGATGGATATATGCACAGAAAGAATACAATGAATTAATCCCGGTGGAGATCTTATAGGACCGACCATGATTAATTGATTGGATCCTGTCTATATCCATCCTACATACAGCTAGGCTGCCCTTTGTATTCTATCTCTGCAGCATGTGGAACAAATATGTGTCCCTGAAAACATGGCCAATGTTGGCAACTATGGGAATACCAATGTTTCCCCTCCCCCAAATTGTCTGGGGGACAAGGATGGCACTGGTAAGCTGTTTCGGGGACAAGGATGGCCCAAGTTGTATTTAGTACATATGTGGCTATCATTTAAAAAAACTCCTAGATTTTAGTTTTGTTAAAAATCCTTTGTTGCTATTAAATTTAAAGTATGGGGGTGTTTCGGGAACGTGATGACGTGATCATTGCTGAGGGCGGGCGGAGTGAGGTGCCGAGAAGAAACCGAATGGCGTTGGCGTTTGTAATCATAGTCCATATTTGAAGTTATCTGAGCTCTGAGAGTCAAGACGCTTACTCATACCTTTATCAGCATCTTTGCGGGCGGCGGCGGCTGTGGTCGGCTGTTGTCTCGGCGGGGCTTGTCGGGCGGGCTGGAGGAGTGGAGTCTCCCTGCTGCGGTCCCCTAAAAGCATAAGGCGAAGGATAAGTACAAATCTGCTGAAATATCATACAATTTAACATAATATCCCTTGCCTCTGTGCTCTGCTCCCCTGCTTAGCCTTCACCCTCGCTTGTACCTGTTTATGTCTGTGTACAACTGGCTATGCCCTGCTTAATTTATTTCCTTGTCTGTACCAATTTATGTTTATGTGCAATTGGCTGTGCCTAACTTCCATATTTGCTCGCAACACCGGCCATGTGCATCCCCTGACAGGATGTATGGTCGGGTTTGGGCTTAGCTACAACCCTTAACCTCTAAACTTTACACTGGCAGTTACTATCTAAATACCTATAACGAACTAGGTTGTTAAAGTCTGTAAAACTTGTGCTCCCCCGGAATTTGCACACTCACAAAAGATCTAAGTGGTGGGGGGGGGGGAGGTTCTGGTTTTGGTACTGTCTTTAAGTTTGGTTGCTCACATTTACTGAGACATTCCAGACTTATCTCTATGTTGGATATGTGACCCCCCAATGGCAAGGGGGTGAACTAATCCTTTCTCCTTTGTATGATCTGACAATCGAATCTTGAATCCGGGTATCAAATACCAACTACACAATCCATTGGCAGAGTCAATTAACTACCTGGATCAAATCGGCCCCTCTAAACCCCCCTTCTCTTCTCTGCTTTCCCTGGCCGATACAAGCAGCTGTCTATATCAAATCAGACGGTCTAAACACGCTAATCTTGTGACTTGTTAGGATCGCAAACTAAGACACGGTTCTAGTTACACGGATTTTTACTGTTTGAGACTGTTTGAGACCCTGACAAACGAAACCACACAAAATTTATAGAGGATCCCCCACGGTCTCCCCCCCCGAGAAAGAGAAGAAGAGGAGAGACTTTTCCTTCTTCCTCTATCGGGATAACTGGACTTTGGTCTGAGTATGGGTCTATTATAACAAAAATCAGATAAATAGGGGAGGTGAAGTGTTTTAAGATACCAGGCGACCAGGAACTGGGTCGCTAGATATAAAAGCCGTATTACAAGCCTCAACCGGGCCCGCAAGGGACTACCTACCTAATTAAAAGGGGTAACTGAGAAAATTCCCCTAACACTATTAAAAGACCTAAAAGAAGATACAAAGAAAGGGAAGGAGAAAATTTTTTTTTTTATATACACGGATAAATAAATAAAACAAGAATGACAACAAGAAAGAACATGGAAATAAGGAAGAACAAGGACCCTAAAGAGACCAGAGATCTAAGACAAAATAAAATGACGTCAGCCTTCTTTTTAACTCCGGAGGCAGAACAAAGAAGAAGGAATAAAAGGGAATCGACATCCACCCCAAACTTAGAACAGGAAAATCGGAGAAGTTCGGGGAGGGAAGATCAACAAAATCAACAAATGACAAAAAGACAAACTATAGATAAAAATGATCTATCCATGGAAACATCAAGTCTTGCTGGCCTAGAAATACAAGAACCAAACACCCATCAAGTGGAAATTAAACAAAAACATGACATATCCTTAGATGAGATACAAAAAATGATGATGACCTTACTGGAGGATCATAGAGATAAAATAAGACAAGACCTTCAAAAAAACCTAAATGAAATGACAACTGAAATTAGAAATATAAATATGAAACTACAGGATAATATTGAAAAGATAGAGAGTCTGAGATTCGAAATGGGAAAACAAAAGGATATTAATGAAAACCTGCCAAAAAAAATAGATGAGCTCCAAAACAAAGTGGCTGACATCGAAAACAGATCGAGACGAAAAAATATCAGGATTCGCGGTATCCCCGAAAATGTCAATCACGAAAACCTACAGACATACGTATGTGATTACTTCCAGAACTTGATTGGTGAAACTGAACAAAAGGAAACATTAATAGAGAGAATTCACAGAATATATAGACCACAGAGTAATATGGAAAACCAACAACCAAGAGATGTCATGATACGCATGCATAACTACATCTATAAAGAAAAGATCTGGAAAGCGAGATATAAAAAAGAAACATTGCCAGAAAAATACAAAGATCTAAGAATCATGCAAGATATCTCTCTATATACAAGACAACAGAGACTGAAGTTAAAATCAATCACGGACATCCTGAACAGGGAAAGCATTCGGTTTGCCTGGGGTTACCCTGCAAAGATCCTTCTAACACATAAAGAGATCAGATATACCATCGAAACAAAAGAACGAGCCTTGGAATTGCTAAGGGAATGGGACATAAAGATATAACAACTTAAACTTGATCGAAACTCCAATCATGGAAAATACATCCGATAGAATTAAAATCTACTATCACCTGAGGTATTACCTCACCTCTTTTCTTTGCTCTCCTTTATCCCCCTTCCTTTTAGTAGAAATATATTGTCAACAAAAGTAGGGAGGAGAAATTGACGGTCAACCCAAGATGGGAGTTAATAGATCAGATTGAATGTTTATGAATTGAGACACCAAACTCACCGCCCACCTAGTAAACAACAGCTCATTAAGAGCTGAACACAATGGATGAAAGAAGTGTCCCGCATAATGGGAGCAAGATTGTGTCCAACCCCACGAAACCTTGGTGGGATTGGCATTCACAAACTGGTATGAATGTTGAGAATGAATGGAACCCCTGGACTAACCATAGAACGACTATAAAATTAAAATGACCATTAAACTATGTACAATTAATGCTCAAGGTCTGAATACCCCATACAAGAGGAAAGTCCTCATGGAAATGTTGAACCATGGTAAAATAGATATTGCGATGGTTCAAGAAACTCACTGGGTGAAAACAATAAAAAAAAATGATTTATAATAGGAAATACCCCCATATATTCACCTCTAGCTATCACAATAAGAAAAAAAGTCGAGGAGTTATGACTTTAATTAATCAATCACTAGCATTAGAACTTATACACAAAATAATAGATAAATACGGTAGATTTATAATATTAGTTTGCAAGTTAAATAATGAAGTCTACACACTGGTCAATATATATGCCCCAAACGATAACCCATTTAGATTCTTTGATAAAGTTATGTCACTAATAGATAAAGTTTCACAGGATAAACTAATACTGGCAGGGGATTTCAACAGTATTTCGGATGTAGACCTGGACAGGAAAATGCAGCCGGGGAGAAAGATATCTTACAAACAGACTCACCATGCAAAAAAATTTTGAGAATTTATAATTAAAAACAATTTGATTGATGTATGGAGAGCCTTAAATCCGACATCTAAAGACTATACCCATTACTCTATTCCACATGACTCCTACTCCCGAATTGACCTAATATTAATAAATAGAGACACATTTAAAAACGACATAAAGTGCGAAATAGGCAGTTCCTCCTGGTCAGACCATGCCCCCATAACCATTCAAATTAATCAGAATCCCACAAAGAAATATAATAACTGGAAACTAAACGAATCCTTAATAATGCAAGATGAAATAAAAAATATACTAAAGAAAGAAATAAAATATTTCCTCGAAGAGAATAATAGAGACTCAATACCTAGCTCAACACTTTGGTGTACACTAAAGGCAGTTATACGTGGAACTCTGATTAAATTAGCCTCAATAGAAAAAAAAAAGGGGTTTAACTTACCAACAACTTCATGCAGAATTATTTAGACTAGAAGGACTACACAAACTAACTCTACAGAGAGATATTCTACGCAAAATCAAAGAAATTAAGCTACAAATAAAAGAGAGAGCTATTGATAGGACAAATAAAAATGTAGTGTTCCTAAAACAAAAATGGTATCTAAGGGGTAATAGACCGGATAAATTACTCTCAAATCAACTAAAAAAGCAGAGACTGAAATCCTCAATAAATATAATTTCCTACAAGGGCAAGACCATTTTAGATCCAGAAGAAATTGGGATTGCATTTGGCGAATTCTATCAAGATTTATATCAATTAAATAAACATAATATAGATACACATGAGGCTACCTCAAAATCAAAAATTCGTCAATATTTGTCCAAATTAACCCTCCCAAAAATAACATCGGAGGAAACTGAATTTCTGAATGCTCCCTTTACACTTCTGGAAATTAAACAACTAATAACCAAACTCAAAAAAAATAAAGCCCCTGGTCCAGATGGATATTCTAATCTGTTTTATAGCGAATTTGAAGAAGACATAGCACCTAGCCTTCTGGAACTTTTTGAGGAATTCAAGAACAATAATATGATACCAAAAGAAATGCTTAAAGCACATATTTGTCCTATATTAAAAGAGGGTAAAGAGAAAACCGAAATAAAAAACTACCGACCCATATCACTTATTAATACAGACATTAAACTATTCTCCTCATTTTTGGCAATTAGACTAAAAAAAATAATACACCGGCTGATACACATAGACCAGTCGGGATTCATCTCTAAAAGGGCAGCAACGGACAATATTAGGAGAAATTTAGATCTACTATTTCTGATGAAGGCTCGGGGTGGATCCATGCTGGCCCTGTCGCTCGACGCTGAAAAAGCGTTCGACAGGGTCAGCTGGATCTACCTTAGAGAGGTCCTGGAGGCTTTTGGATTCAAGGGCCCCTTTCTTGAGGCTCTATGGTCACTCTACAAAAACCCAAGCGCTAGAATCACAGGATCAGGAATAACATCCCCCTGGCTAGATATTTGTAATGGTACCCGACAGGGATGCCCATTGGCACCTTTATTATATATACTCTCATTAGAACCGTTGGCCCATAGTATCAGGAACAACATATATATTCAGGGCATTAAATATAAAGAAGAAGAGTTTAAAATATCCCTATTTGCAGATGACATCTTATTAACTATGGAAAATCCAATATGTTCAGTCAAAAACCTGATGATAGAAATAGAGAGATACTCTGCCATTTCAGATTACAAACTAAATATGAATAAATGCCAGGCTCTAGTAAGCGCCCTAAATATACAGGACCTAGAAATACTAAAATCAAACTATTCCTTTCAATGGAAACAGAATTATATAGAGTATCTGGGTATAAAAATCTCAAATGACCCTAAAATAATTATTGAGGAAAACTATAAACCAATCATGAGGGATATAATGAATACATTTAATGAATGGAAAAACATCTATGCATCATGGTTGGGTCGAATTAACGTGGTGAACAACTATTCTCTTCCCCGGCTGCATTTTCTTCTTCGTTCTATCCCATTAAAAGTAGATCTTACAATCTTAAGACAAATACAGAATAGTATAAATAAATTTGTATGGCAGGGGAAAAAACCGAGAGTCAAATTTAACATAATTAAAAGGCCACAAAAACAAGGGGGTCTGAGAATCCCTGACATGATCCAGATACACGACGCAGCTAGGTTAGCCCACTTGGCCAAATGGTCCCATCTGACAGTAGAAAATAACAAATGGCTATTAATTGAGAAGAGAGGTTACAATATTATAGATAATTTGTTTCCTATGCAGAGAAATCTAAATAAAATTGATAATCCTATTATTTCGGACCTTAACTACATGTGGAAAAACATTAGAAAGAAATACTTCCCCTCCTTCAATATAAATAGGTTTTTAACCTTAGATACTATTGAAAATACTGCTCAAGATTTAAGCTTAAAAAAAATTGAAAAAAGCTGGCATCACTTCAGTTTGCCAGATTATCATCGATGGAAAGATCATGGCATTTTCCGAAATAATTACAAAATACGATATATCCCCAACGGAGCTATATACATACTTATGATTAAAACATCTTATTGAAAAATTGCATCTACACCTAGAAAATATAGATCTAGAGGATTTCTTTAAGGGAGCTTGGAAGAATAAATGGAGCAGGCGAGCATATCGTGCACTAGATGCAATGGAGAGTTTTGATAAACTCCCAAATATTAAAAAATGGGCAGCTGAACTAGATCTAACTCATCCGGAAAAAGACTGGTATAAAGCTATAGATCTGACAAGACAGTCCATCCATTCTTTAAATATTATTGAGGTCTATCATAAAATCATATATAGATGGTATCTATCACCCATAAGATTAAAAAAAATGTATATTAACAATAAAGATAATTGCTGGAGATGCCTGAAACCAAAGGCGACATTGGCTCACATGTGGTGGGATTGTATATATGTAAAACAAATATGGATAGAAGCTCTGCGTTTAATAAAATTAACATTGGGAATTGATATTATGATGGAGCCGACTGTCTTGCTATTTCATATAGGTCTGGAGGAGTGGGATCTAGTAGTAAGTTCTTTCATAATTCATACCCTGTCAGCTGCGAAACTAGTAATATCTAGATCCTGGAAAACTTCAGGGATAATAGACCCAAAACAAATAATTGAGCAAATAAACTATCAATCCAATATGGAAAAAGGATACTATCAAAATGATCTAAGAAAAATGGAACTCTTTTATAAAATCTGGTCACCATGGATACGGAAAAAAAAAATTTGGGGAGTCCAGGGGTGGGAGTGAAAGTGAAAGAATGGAGAATAAGTGAACGTGGAGTGAATGAAGAGTGGGAAGTGCTAAGGATGAGAGATGAATGAGATGTCTAAGATAGGGAAAGCACTTAAGCACTTAATCTAGAATCATATACACATAACTTCATATATACTTACATTATTTAAACAATACTACCTACACAAATCGTTACTTTTAATAAGAATAATACCCACTAAATATCGATTTTTATAAAATATTACTTACACAAACTGATATCTTTTAATAAGAGATATAGTAAATTTTGTGCTTTTAAGTCACTCTCTTTATTTCTACCTTAATTGTTTCACACTAAATCTCACTTATATGCACTCTATTTAAGCATCACTACTCAATTGCCAAAGGATGAGACCTAAATGGAGATGAAACTATAAGTAAAGGAACTATAGCGGTTTCCTCCAAATTGTCAAACTGATGGCAAAAAAAAAAAAAAAAAAATCAATTTAAAGTATGTTAAATCACACTGTATCATATTTCTCTTGCTTCACAACATAACAATATCAGTAATAAAAAAAAAAGGAAAAGGTTGGCATGGATAATGGGCTGATTGCTTGGCACAAAGGGGCACTTGACTAGACTTGCTCCCCAGGCCTAAGGTTGCTGGTCCTCCCCTGCCCATATACAATATAAAGAGGTTTCTCTGTGCTGCCTGTTCGGCTCCCCGTGCAGCCTGGCAGGCAGAGCGATGGTGAGGGGGGATCTTCCGATCCCCTCTCACCTCTGTCTCTGCCTGCAAGCGCGGTCTTTTTTTTTTAAAGGGCCTTGTTTTTTTTTTAAAAAATTTTTTATTTTCAGTGCTGGGGGGCGCTGCCGCCCCCCAAAATTTGCCGCCCTAGGCATCCGCCTAGGATGCCTCGCGGTAAATACAGCACTGACAGATACCTGTAGCATAACTGCAGAGATGCACAAACCAACAGTTTAAGACAAAAAACAGGGTTGGGTGGGATTTAAATAGAAGAACAGAGGACAGAGCAAAAGGAAACTCAGAAAACCTGGAATGGAATTACAGTATATAGCAAGAAAACCAGAAATGAATGAGAACAAGAGAATAAAAGAACAGAAGCAAGGAAACCCATTTACAGGGTTATATAAGATAAGGACAGAAAGAGACTGAGCTGAGACAGAGCTGAACAATACAAGGCATACCCAATACAAGGGTGCAGGATTCAGGTTACACATCGGAGAAGAAATTCCTCCACCTTCATCAGCAACCTCTTGAGGTGACCAGCATTACTGCTTTGCTGGATAACTTCTTTAAGGGAATAGAAGTCATCACACGTACAAATTCCCTGGTCATATGTCATGGGGCGCTCACAGGTAGTGGTTACTCTGGAACAAGAACTTAGGGAATGGGACCAGACTATGGAAGTGTACCTCTGTGAGCAAAGTAGAAAAGGGGTGGCCAAAACAACTTCAGAAAGCAGTTTATACTGCAACTTAACTAAACAACTGTTTAGTAAGTCTTCTGCTTTACCCACATTTTCCATTTTCCAAAATTCACAGCTTTATTGTTTGTGAATTATAATGTTCACCTTCCAATTACAATCAAAGGGAACATGACTTAAAAAGTTACATGAAAAAATTGTATGAAAAAAAGCATTTTATTTGCCATCTTTTGTGCGAATGTAACATTAAGTCATTACAGATGGAAATTTCTAGTTCAGTGGTTTGGAGGGAGAGAAAGGAGAACTGAAATTAGTATTTAATATAATCACTTCATAGTTGGGATCCCTTTTTCTGCATTTACTTCTATATTGATTTTTCAACATCACTATGATTATCTCTGTATGTTCCTGTTTAGCAGTAGTTTCTGCACTGTAAATACAGAACTAATTATAACATTTTTTTTATAAAGACTGTAAAGGTTATACAGTACTTACGTTAGTTAAAAAAAAAATGATAAAGATTGGTGGTAATTATAATATTGCAATGTGCAGGTGGATTCAATTATGAAACAAAAAGAAAACACAAGCCCAGTGGGGATTAGACACTATAATATCAATATAAGTGCATTCAAATATACGTCACAAAACTGTGCTAAAATATAAAGTGATTTTTAATTCACACATTTGTATATTTTTCTGACTCTAATCTGCATATGACTCACGCTAGTATGTTACATAAACATATATGTTCTACTCAATAAAGAGACAATTCCAGGGAATTGAGATAGGAGTTTCAAATTTTAGGCAATTGTAGCAGAGTTGGAAAAATTATCCAATGCAGCTGAATGGAAGAATTTTTCCAACTCATCTAGTTTGACCCTAAGTTTAAATTTCCATTCTCAATTTCCTGCAATTGCCTCTTTATTGAGTCAATCCTTTTATTGTGACTATTTTTTATTACATGAGAGTGAATTTAAAAATGTACTTACCAAATGTTATTGTTTAAACACTGTATATTGTAGTTCTGCCTTTTCCTATATTAGTGTTAGTGTGCTAGAAATGTGAAGCGCTACAGATTATCGTAGTACACTTTTATCTGCACATAAGCATTCGATTTAATTACCTGTGATGCAAAGCTAGATGGAATAGTAAGTCTCAAACACAAATTACTCCTGAGATTAATTCTGCATGGTGACATAAAGTGTGCAATGCTTAGTATACAATGCTGAGGGTTTTTTTTTGGTATGGAGTAAAGAATCCAAAAAGTTTGTGCCCAAGTAGTACGGGGAAGGCACGTAGCCAGAGTTTGAGGAAGGGCCCCCAGACTCTGTATTTGTATATCTTTTTATATGTGATAATGTGTAATGTAAGTTATGTTCATGTCGCTGATAGATCTGTTGAGTTTAGGGAAAAAAACTGTATGCCATAGTTATACCTCCCAACTGTCCCACTTTCTCGATACAGTCTCGATTTGGGAGGTATGTCCCGCTTTCCCACCACATTCTACCTCTGTCCTGCTTTTCGGGACAGAGGTAGAGCTCATTGGGACAGCAGGTCTCAGAACCCCAATCCTGCGATCCTGTTCGCATTCTCCGGTGTCCCAGACACCAGAGAATGCTTACTTGGGAAGCACAAAAATGGGTGACAGTGTTACTGCGCATGAGTGGTAGCACTGACACCCCCTCCCCAGACTCCACCCCCCAGTGTCCCGTCCCCTCCCCAGACTCTGTCCCCCGCTATCCCGATGGTGTTATGTATGACTTTAAATGTACAAGGTATGATTTCTGCTTATAAAAGATCTCTGTTAAGCAGAGCACTTTGGAAGGATAGGATAGGGGTCTGCAAGATACAAGAAACTCATTGGACTGAGGATATCACTAAAAAAAAAACATCTATAGGAGGGTGTATTATAGTGGCAGACTCCTCCTTGGATAGGCGGAAAAAGAGGGGAGTAGCGATGCTGGTCTCAAATAGAATTAAATATGAAACAGTATAGTTTGAAATCGACCAGGAGGCAAGATATATTGTTTGGATCTGTTTAATAGAAGATTTCTTCATGCCCCAAATAGCAGACCCCTAGCTCTCCTGTCCAAGATTATTGAAAATAGAGAACTTAAAACAAGGTTTAATGATAATTGCAGGAGATTTTAATTCAGTTTTAGACGAAGCTAAAAACTAGTAAAAGGTAAAGTTTGCGCAAGGGAAATAAAAAACCAGGCTAATAGGTTCCAAAGCATCTTAAAAGAAAATAAACTGCATGATTTATGGAGGGTAATACATCCTGGGTAGAGGGACTTTGCCCATTTCTCCAGGGTGCACTGCTCCTACTCCAGATTATATATGTTTTTAGGGAATGAGGCCATGGTTAGACAAAAAGATAAAATAGATATTAAAGAATATATATAAGGTCAGACCATAGTGCTGTGATGTTTCTGATGAAAGATGAGCAATATAACAATAAGGCTTGTAAAAGATGGAGACTAAATGATGAACTTCTGGAAGAAAATAATTTAGAATATCTTAAGATAATGACAAACAATTTTTTTCTGAAATGGTACACCTGGATTCCCATTAAAAAAAATATGGTGCACATACACATGTGTAGTAAGGGGGTACCCAATTAAAATGGATTTAAAAAATAAAAAAACAAGAAGGCCCGAGATTGCAGGAGTTATACATGTCCTTGAATTTGCTGTCGAGGATAAATAAATAAAATCCAATATTTGAGAATGCCAATAAATTATTAGAAATACAATATAGTATCAATAAATTCATTATGGAAAAAATAAAAGAGAATTTACAGAAACTGAATCAAAGTTGGTATTATAAAAACAATGGGTGGATAAAATGTTATCTAAAATTTTTTAAAGAAAAACAGCAACAGGTATTTAAGATAATTGAAAATGGAGTGTCTTTATAAAAACGTATATAATATACCTTCAAGCAAAGATAATTTGGATATAAATATTTTATATATATAGTTCCCTAAGAGAACTTCTACCTAAAACATCAGGAAAGGAATTAGACTTATTAAATGCTCCAATTAACGTGGAGGAGGTCAATAATGGGATTGGTTTATTAACCCCTTGGCGACACAGGACGGACTAGGTCCGTCCTGTGTGCCGAGGCGTTAGTGACACAGGACGGACCTAGTCCGTCCTGTGTCAAAACGAGCACTGAAAGCGGAGTTTTTCCGCTTTCAGTGCTCTAAGGGCATTGTAACGATGCTTCCGTGTGGAAGCATCGTACAATGCTAAAAAAAATGCCCGTCGGCATTTCGATCGCTCCGGAGAGCGATCGAAATGTCGGTTTTAAAGGCACAGAGCCTTTAAAACATGTGCATTAAAAAATGAGCATAGGAAGCGAATTTTTCGCTTCCTATGCTCAGAAAGTGTTTCTGATTGCCTCGCAAGTCGAGGCAATCAGAAACACAAAAAAAAAATGCACGATCTTGGTCACTGGGTGACCAAGATGGCGCTGCCCTTCTAAGGGCAAGAGCACAGGAGGCAGGAAGTACCTGCTTCCTGTGCTCTCTGGCTGTCACACGATTGCCTCTTCACAGAGGCAATCAGTGACTGCGAGGCACACTGACAGGCAGTGGGGATGCTCTCCTGAACATCCCCACTGACTGGTCAGATCAATATTAACTCTATATTGATCTGACCAGTTATGATCTGCCTCCCTCTCCTCACATTTTTTTTAGTGAGGGAGAGAGACAGATCAAAGTTATAAAAGTAAGTAAAAGTTAAAAAAAACAATTAATACACAACACACAAATAATAAAACAATAAAAAACATTTTATTAAAGCAATTCCCTGCGTTTAACCCCTTCCCTGCCACTGATCTTGCATAAGCAGTGATCGTGCACATCAGCGCATTTATTTTTGCTGTTTGTGCATTTTTTAGGGGTCATTTATTACAGTACTAAAAAGGCTCTTCTAAGAGTTATTAACCCCTTATTTGCCGTCGATCACTGCTTACGCAATGATATTGACCAGTGGTGTATCTTGATTTTGTGCTGCCCATGGCAGACAAAATCCGGGCACCCCCCTACCCAAGCTGTACACCCACGTTACGCACCTAAGACATGCCCCATCATTCAGACTCACATCAAGCTCATACTCCCATCACACACACACTCCCATCACACTCAGTCACACACTCCGACTCCCATCACACTCCGTCACACACACTGTCTCCCATCACACACACTCTGACTCCCATCACACTCAGTCACACACACTGTCTCCCATCACACACACACACACTCTGACTCCCATCACACTCAGTCACACACACTGTCTCCCATCACACACACTCTTACTCCCATCACACTCAGTCACACACTCCTACTCCCATCACACTCAGTCACCCACACTGTCTCCCTTCACACACACTCTGACTCCCATCACACTCAGTCACACACACTGTCTCCCATCACACACACACTCTGACTCCCATCACACTCAGTCACACACACTGTCTCCCATCACACACACACTGTCTCCCATCACACTCAGCCACACACACTGTCTCCCATCACACACACACTGTCTCCCATCACACTCAGCCACACACACTGTCTCCCATCACACACACACTCTGACTCCCATCACACACACTCTGACTCCCATCACACTCAGTCTCTCACACACACACACTCTCCCATCAGCACTTACCTTTCCCTGGCAGGCAGGCAGCATGGTCCCTCCATGCTGCCTGTTCGGCTTCCCGGCGATTGTGCCGACAGGCCACAAGACCGGGCGCGCGTATGACGTCAGCGCGCCCGTCACGTGACTATCGGCACTTCCGTGTCGGCACACTGCACGGGGAGCCGAACAGGCAGCACGGAGGTTTCTCCGTGCTGCCTGTTCGGCTCCCCGTGCAGCCTGGCAGGCAGAGCGTTGGTGAGGGGGGGATCTTCCGATCCCCTATCACCTCCGTCTCTGCCTGCAAGCGCGGTCTATTTTTTTTTTAAAGGGCCGCGTTTTTTTTTTTTTTTACATTTTTTTTTTTTTCCACATTTTTTTTTTTTCAGTGCTGGGGGGCGCTGCCGCCCCCCAAAATTTGCCGCCCTAGGCATCCGCCTAGGATGCCTCGCGGTGAATACAGCACTGATATTGACGCCAAAGCAATTTTTATCTGTCTGCATATTTTTATTTTATTTATTTTTTTTACACATACCCGCTAGGGGATTACATGTAAAGTAAAAATATTTGAGATTTTTTTTTTTAAGCTGCCTGAGCGCATAGCGATCAGTAACAGCGAATTAGTGGCAAAGGCGGTTTGGTGATTTGTCAATTAAGCTCACCATTCGCCCTGGTCAGATCAAAATTAATCGGATCAATATTCACAAATATTGATCTGCCTCCCTCTCCTCACTTACATTTTTGTGACGGAAAGAGACAGATCAGTATTAGTGATATAAAATAACATTTTATAAAATTGGCAGGTTTTGTGAAAGTCTTTCACTGTGTATTAACCCCTTCCCTGCCATTCATCACTGTGTAAGCAGTAATCTTGCACAGCAACAGTATGTTTTGCTGTCTGCACTGTTTTATGGATTAATTTCTTTGTACTGTAATGTATTACAGTACTAGATAGGCTCTTCTAAGAGCTATTAACCCCTTCTTTGCTCAAGATCACTGCTTACGCACTGATTCTGAGGCCGCGGACTCAGGGTTCGATTTTGACCCTATTCAGCTTTCTGATACATCATCTAGCGATGTATCGGTGGCTGCTGAGCCCTTGCCACAAGTAGTGATGGGGGTCTACCGATAAAAAAATATATGGTTTGGTGGGGGTAAATTACATTGGCTGGCTTCAAAGATATATCCCATAAAGGACACGGACGCAGGTTGACTACATGTCAAAATTCCAAGTTGGAATTTTGAGATGCGCATCTCACAAATGTTGCCTTCTAGCCAAAAACAAACCAACAAACCTATGCATGGGTGCTATCCCTGTACTCGGGAGATGTTGCTGAACACATATTGGGTTGTTGTTTGGCAGTGACATATACCAGAATCTGTGAATTCATGCCTGAAGTACAATGCATGTGGAAAAAAAAACTCCCAAAAAAGTACTACCACAAACTTTTACAAAGGCTGGTGGTAGAATTAGTACCTATACAGTATTAAAATACCACCATTTGAAATACCTTAGGATGTCTATTTTCCAAAAATATATGGTTTGATGGGGTAAAATTCATTGGACGGCTTCAAAAATGTTCCAAATGGAACATGGGCGCAGGCTGACTACATGTCAAAATTCCAGGTTGGAATTGCGCACCCCCTAAATGTGGAATTTTAGACCCAATACAAACCAACAAACCTATGCATGGGGGGTATCCCTGTACTCAGGAGATGTTGCTGAACACATATTGAGGTGTTGGTTGGCAGTGGCAAATACCAGAATCTGAAAATTCCTGCCTGAACTACAATGTGTGTGGGGAAAAAATGACATCCCAACCATTTGACATAGGTTGGTGGTAGAATTAGCACTTGGAAAGTGTTAAAATACCACAATTTTAAATACCCTAGGATGTCTAGTTTTCCAAAATATATGGTTTTATGGGGTAAAATACTTTGACAGGCTTCAAAAGTGTCCCAAATGGAACATGGGCGCAGGCTGACTACATGTCAAAATTCCAAGTTGGAAATGCACCCCCCCTAAACGTGGCCTTTTAGCCCCCAAATAATCTAACTAACCTACACATGGGTGGTATCCTTGTACTCAGGAGATGTTGCTGAACACATATTAAGGTGTTGTTTGGCACTGACACATAATAGGATCTGATGAATGTGAAAAACAAATTACTATCCATAACATTGACATAGGCTGGTGGTGGAATTAGTGCATGAAAAGTGTTAAAATACTACCATTTGAAATAGCCTAGGGTGTCTAGTTTTCAAAAATATATGGTTTTGTGGGGTAGAATACACTTTTTGGCTTCAAAAATGTCCCAAATGGGACATGGGCGCAGGTTTTCTGCACGTCAGAATTCCAAGTTGGAAAACCAAAAAGCGCACCTCTCAAATGTGGCCTTTTAACCGCCAAATAACCTAACCAACCTATACATGGGTGGTATCCCTGTACTCAGGAGATGTTGCTGAACACATATTGAGGTGTTGTTTGGCACTGACATATAACAGGATCTGTGAATTCATGCCCAAAATACTATGTATGTGAAAAAAAATTACTATCCATAACATTGACATAGGCTGGTAGTATAATTAGTGCATGGAAAGTGTTAAAATACTACCATTTGAAATACCCTAGGGTGTCTAGTTTAAAAAAATATATGGTTTTGTGGGGTAGAATACACTTTCTGGCTTCAAAAATGTCCCAAATGGGACATGGGCACAAGTTTTCTGCATGTCAGAATTCCAAGTTGGAAAACCAAAATGCGCACCCCCTAAATGTGGCCTTTTAGCCCCAAAACAAACCAACAAACCTATGCATGGGTGGTATCCCTGTACTCAGGAGATGTTGCTGAACACATATTGAGGTTTTATTTGGAAATACCCCTTCACATTTTAAGGTAATGTTTACCTAAATTGCAATATATGTGAAAAATAAAAAAAAAAGATTTTTTTCTGCAAACTTTGGCATAGATTGGTGGTAAAATGGCTACATGAAATGTGTCAAAATACCCCAAGTTAAATGCCCTGAGTTGTCTAGTTTTCAAAAATATGTACATGTTGGCGGTCATTCATGGATTTAGTACAGAAATCAGTGTTACAATGTCACTATCGCTAATTTTGAAAGAAAGGATTTTAAAATAGCTTTGCACCACTTATAGTTCTGGCCCTGTAACATGAATAAAAAAGCACAAAAACATAAAAACATGGGCTATTTCTGAACTCAGGACATATATTAGAAACTTTTTAGCAGTGTTTTTTTGTTGTCTCTTGTACATGAGTATACGATTTTTCAAATAAAAGTCATAAAAAAATAATTTTTTCAATTTTTTTGCCATATTTTATAATTTTTTTTACATCAAATTATATGCTATTATCAAAATAATGGTATCAAAAGAAAGCCCTTCTTATAACGATAAAAACGATATATAGTTTGTGCGGGTACACTAAATGAGACAGAAATAAATTACAGCAAAACACAAACACCTCAGAAATGTTAAAACAGCCCATGTCACCAAGCGTCGGACAAGCCAAAAAATCATGTCACTAAGGGGTTAAAGAAAAACAAAGCACATGGACCTGATGGATTTTCTAGCCTTTTTTTTTATAGGTTGATGAACGATAAAATAAGTGTGAGAATGGCCCAGATGTTTGGCAAGGTGGGTGAAAAAGAGAACTTCCCTGACGAGATGCTGCAAGCAGATATTATACCTAGTGTACAGAAATAAGTAACTATAGGCCAATTTCATTAATAAATAATGATTAAAAAAGATATGCATCTATTTGGTCAAATAGAATCAAAGATTTGATTCCAAAATTGGTTAACAAAGATCAAACGGGCTTTGTAAAAGGAAGAAGCTGAGAAAACAACTTAAGAAGACTAATAGATTAATTGGATTTAGTAAAAAGAGAAGATTAGTAAAAAGAAAAGAGGGGGGCGTGTCTATCCGCCGATGTAGAAGGACGCGTGTGAGCACAGCTCCTGCCCGGTATCGTGTAAACCTACCGAAATTCAGAGCCTTCTATACCCCTAAACATGGGGAAAAAGCAAAAGAACACTTCCACCTTACATTCCATCAACAATGGGAAAAGCAGTGGTGAATACCCGTCATTGCGTGACTTTCTGTACAAGCCGCATGGGTCCTCAGCCGCAGGCCGCAACATGGCGTCTCCGCGCCAAAACTCACCTAGACTGGAGGAGTCCTCATCAGATGAAAGGGAGTCACAATCCGATGATCAAAATCCTGATGATCAGGCTCCCCTTACTAAGAGTGACTTGGATGCCTTGTCCTGACACCTGCTGCTCCAACTAAAAGACCACCAAACGAAGCTTGCCTCCCACCTTAAACAGGTTGTCAAGGAGCAGCTGGTCGAGCTTAAAACGGAGCTAAATCAACACGACCATAGGATCCATACTATAGAGGAAGACCTGCTGGCAGTGAACAACACTGTGAAAAAACTGGATACTCACCTGGAGGAGCAAGCCAAGGCATCTACACACCTACTGACGTGGGTCATGGACTTAGACAACCGGGGACGCAGGAGTAATTTGCGTATCCGTGGTATTCAGGAGAGCCCCGCAGATGAAAACCCGGGAGCCATGCTCGCTGGCATATTCTGTACCATACTGGGGACCGGAATACACGCAGGACATTGTCCTGGACAGGCCTATAGAGCCCCCCAGCCAAAAGGACCCCCTGATTCCAGCCCCAGGGATCTTATTTGCTGTTTCCATATGTACCGGCAAAAAGAGCAGGTTCTTACTGCTGCTCGGAAGAACTGATCGCTCATGCATGATTGCAAACCGTTTATTATCTTGTCGGATGGCTTACCCTCCAAGCTCGCAAGACGCTCAAGCCTCTCACTGATGCTCTACGCAAGGCCAACATCCTATACACCTGGGGCTAAACCCTGAGCATAACTGTCCCCCGTGAGGGTAGGACGCATACCATCACTGTCCCGTCTGAAGCTTCTAATTTCTGCCAAGGCCTCAACATACCTGATGTGAACCTTCCTGATTATACCTCTCCATCTCTTCTGGGTCCATTGGCGCACCAACTCTCTACCCAACCTTGGCTGCCAAAGCCACAGTGACGCAGACGAGGCAAGTTTAGAGACATGTCTTCACAATGAACCTCAACGCCGGGAACCAACCACAGATGAGTATCATACCCTGAAGCCTACATGGTGTTTCCTTCCATCCCTATGGATCTGAAACTGTGCCCACTGAGATATTTCCTGATTTAGCTTAATTTCCATAGTCCAACATGACTGTATGACCTAGTTTTCACACACCTGAGACTTTGAATACCCCACCCGGAAAGCGGGGATCTCTTGAATATGGCCTTTGTCTCTTTTTTGGCCTTTGTCACTAACCTGGCTCAATATAGTACATACTCAGAGACACACCAATTCCTGCAAAACCTTATTTTTCACAGATATGATTATAATCCAATGCATGAGGTCTGTTATGCTGTTGTTCTTTCCAAAGGTGCCTCTATCTGGCAACCCCAGATCCATTTGCAGAACGACTTTAGAAAACAATGGGGCAAGCTCTCACATTGTACTTCAAGACAATGCAGGCCGGTACATGTGGTATCTCAATTACGTGCCTATCCCTCTCAAGTGCATATGTTCCCCTATAGTTATTATTTTTGTAATAATGTGAAATGTTTGGGCATTTACGTGAGCTATATTCTGTCTTGGAAATACCCCACACAAGACAGCAGTTATGTGGCCTACCCCGCCTCTACCCCCCCAACCGGCTCCCCCCCCAACCTATCCCTCCTCCCAACCTGCCCCCCCCCGCTCTGTAAATTCGGTATGACTCCTTTCAGTAAAAACTGGGCAGAGGTGAATTCTATCTGCGCTCTGTTCCGTATCTCCCTTTTTTCTTTGTTTTTTTCCTTTTCTTTTCCTTTTTGAAAAAGAATGTGGTTATCCTGTCGGCCCTAGACACGGACCGCCCCCGCGATGCTGATATATAGCACTGTATTCTGGTGCTGAAAGCCATATCGGTGAATTTGTTGCCGCAGGTCTTTCGCCCCTGCATCATTAGCTCACTCCCTCGAAATAGAATTGTGTTAATTCTCTCTACATGTTGTAGATTTTACAATTTGTTCCATAAGTTTTGTACGCACATGCACTGATAATCGACTACCCAACCTGGATACTCACCTCGTGGATCAGCCAAGTTCAATTCTGCGTATTCTACCTGAAATGCCACACCATCTTCTCTGTATAAGCCATGGCTAGTGCACCTCCTCGCCCCATAACAGTATACTCAGTTAATGCTAGAGGTCTGAATAGCCCATACAAACGCTCTAGGTTGTTTGGAGAGCTACGCAGACTCAAGGTGGATATAGCCCTCATTCAGGAGACACATTTCAAGAGAAATAAAGCTCCCAAGTTATATGACAGGCAATATATGGAAATGTTTTTTTCACACTCCCGTTCATTAAAGCAAAAGGAGTGGCTGTATTGATATCCAAGCATATGCCCTTCATACTCCAGGATTCATGGTTTGACAATGAGGGTAGAGCAATTTTTCTGAAAGGCATGCTAGGCTTGAATCTAGTAACTATTGGCAACCTATATGCTCCAAACGCTAACCAGCAACTTTTTCTTTGTACTCTCTTGAATAGATTCTCTGCTTTCGCAGCTGGCATTTCCATTTTGGGCGGAGATTTTATTCTACCACTTGATCCACGCATGGACTCTTCCACTGGGGTGGCCCATTTATGCTATTATGCAATCCGAAAGGTAAAAGCAAGGCTACATGCTGCCCAGATGGTGGATGCATGGCGCATTACACACCCGACATTAAAAGATTACACATATTATTCAGCCCCCCACAATAAATACTCCCGTATAGACTAAATTATGATATCGCACAGACACTTTCACCTGGTGAAGTACACGAATATAGGACACATTACCTGGAGTGATCATGCCCCTACTCTTCTGAAGTTGCAGATCCCAAATATGCCCACACACTGTCCAATATGGAAGCTCAATGAGACGGTTCTTAAAAGCCCTACGTATGTCACTCAATTAAACGATACTCTGCTTAAATATTTTCAAGAAAATGACACCCCAGATGTCCAGGCTCCGATGGTGTGGGAGGCACAAAAGGTGCTCATGAGAGGACACATTATTAGTCTTACCTCTTTCGTCAAGAAATCATCTAGGAGCTCCATGACGGACCTTTTAGATCAGATAGTGATCATAGAACAGAGACATAAACTGACAGTGTCACCGGCTTTCTACCAGACACTTATTCAACTTAGATCAAAGTTAGCTACCTTATGTACTCAGAAAACCCAGAGAAACATGCTCTTAAACGTAAAATATATGAGTTCGGAAATAAGCCAAGCAGATACCTTGCCAGAGCGTTAAAAGCTAAACGTCTCTTATCTTTCATCCCGAAAATCAAAGTTAAACAAGATACATTAACGCATCAAACTGAAAGGATAGCTGAAGCGTTTCAAAACTACTACAAAGACCTATAAAATCTCCCCTCTACTACAACAGATGGGGACATTGATGCATATCTTGCAAAACATTTACCGACTTCTCTCACACCCGAATACAAAGCCTCCCTAGATCTGCCTTTTACCCGAGAGAAGGTTCTCTCTGCCCTGAAATCCTCTCCAACGGGGAAAAGCCCAGGCCCTGATGGGCTGACACTCCCATATTATAGGGTCTTTTCTTCCCCATTTTCTCAAGGCATTTAACTCACTAACCCTCAACAAACCCCTACCACCGCAGGCGCAAGAAGCTCATATTACACTTATACTAAAACCCCAAAAAGACCCAACGATTTGCTCGAGTTATAGGCCTATATCCCTCCTCAATTTTGACGTAAAGTTGTTTGCGAAAATTTGAAAAATAAGTGGGCTTCATCCCGTGTTGTGAGGCAAGGGACAATACCACCAAAGTACTTAATTTGATACATTACGCACAAACCAATGCCACTCCGGCAGTGCTGGTCTCGATTGATGCAGAGAAAGCGTTCGACAGGGTGATCTGGAATTACTTACACAAAGTCCTACATAAAATGGAACTTGGACCCAATATCATGAACTGGATCTCATCCCTATATCACATTCCATTGGCTCGTATACGGGTGAATGGTACCCTATCTGTCCAGCTCGCCCTGTCGAACGGAATACAACAGGGGTGCCCCTTTTCCCCCCTCTTATTTGTTCTGGTGATGGAACCTTTCCTTAACTCACTTCATTCAAATCCTCTGATCAGTGGGATTGAAATAGAACCGAGACATTACAAAGTCGCGGCTTTTGCTGACGGCCTCCTGTTAATCGTGTCCAACCCAAAAGTCTCGTTCCCTAATATATTAGATGAGATGACCACGTATGGACATATTTCCAATTTTAAAGCTAACTTAACTAAGTCTGAAATCTTAAATATTTCTCTCCCACTACCCCCCTGTGGGATTTGGTTATTTCTACTATTAGGGAGGTTGTCGACCCTAGTTTCCTCCATGCCCCCTTACCTGTACTCCTACACCACACTTCATAACCTGTAGGTAAATACAAGCGATCCCTCATGCCCGCACTGCAGCAAAAACCTTGATACCTAGGCTATGGAAACAGCCTAGGACCCCCACGTTTGCGGAATGGGCTTCCTCAGTGGAGGACATCCGGCAGTCGGAGGAACTCATTGGTGCCTCTAAAGGTGAGGCGCTCCAAACATCACTCCGGTGGATACATTGGTCTTTATTTTTGGAAAATCCGAAATGCCAGCAAGCCATAGGGACTCTTCCTCTATAGTCCTAAGCTTCCCTGATGTATAAAATTGTTTTCCTCAGAGTCTAGTGTGTATAGTCCACGATACTTTTTTTTCTGTATTTTTATGGATACCGCATCCAGGCTCTTAGTCAACTCTGCATATTTTTATATTGTACAAGTCAGTGCTTTCTTTTACTTTTTTTATGTTCTTTGTTGTGTTTTTTTCACCCTTTTTCTGTCCTTTTTTTTTTTTTTTTTTTTACAAATGCATAATGTACTCTGATGTTTATTTAGTAATTACTAAATTTTAATATCTGATCCAAGTCAGAGAGGCTAGCCTTTCCCTGGCATATGGACCACACATACTAGCTTAAACCTAGGCAGGATACAATATTCACGCCCTTACTGAAGACATGGTCGCGTCGGTTCACGACAACTCATGAGCCCACTTGCTGTATCGTGGGATATTGTGTGATACACTCACATTACTGCGTCTGCCGAGGGCAGAATGGAAGCTATGATAAAAGGAATCTACTGGAGTATTATAATGCCTACGCACAAACGTATGTATGCCCCCTCTGACTGTGTTCTGTTTTGTATCAATGACTCAATTGATCAGTTTATTTTTTTGTATTATTATATGTATTGTTTTAATATTGATAAAAACAATAAAACAAATTTAAAAATAAAAAGAGAAGATCTTCCCTTATTAACATTATTTTTGGATGCAGAAAAAGCATTTGACCAAATCAACTGGTCCTTCATGTAAAAATGCTGAATGCCATAATGGCCATTATAGTAGGATCAGGTATATCCTCTCCATGGTTTACAATCATGAACGGGACTCGTCAGGGATGTTCTCTGTCCCTACTTCTCTATGTCTTGACGTTAGAATCATTGGCACATAGAGAAAGAAACAGCTGACATATAAAAGGCATACAGGTAAATCAAGAGGAGTCCATATTAAGCTTTTATGCGGATGATATAGTTGTTACCTTAACTTGATGGAGGAAATTAAAAATATGGAGATATTTTGTAATTATTAATTAAATATTAATAAGACACAAGGGATGAGCTCAGGTATAAATGTAGAGGATTTGGAAAAAATGAAAGGTGGATATGGATTCAATTGGAATCAGAAAATAATAGAATATTTAGGAATTAAAACCACGTCAGATCCATCCAAAATCTTAAAGATAAGCTTTAAGAATATACTAAAACAAACAAAGAATGATTTAAAAAATTTGAGTAATTTGGGAATATCGTGGTTAGGAAGACTAAATATAATCATGCCTTACCTCTTCCTAAATGGGTATATGTCTTTAGTCTGGTCCCATTGAGATTTCCTAAACCCTGGCTAAAAGTAATCCAAAAGTCCTTTTTAGAATATACCCGTATTTACACGAATCTAGTGCTCACTTCAAATTCTGACACCTTGAAGCTAAAAAATGTTTTCACCGGCGAATGTAATGTGCATTTGTACAAGTACAATTTTTTTTATAACAATTAGTTTATGCTACCAATTTACCATAGTTTTATTATGAATGACACTGCTACACAACAATATGATGGAGTAAGAGAGGGTAGTAGGCATGTGTAGTTTGTCTTTATATTGTTGTGCTTTCCTTTTTGTTAATAGCAACATTTTGTTTTGTTTAAGTTGAAACATAAAACATATGTGAATCTAATTCGCCATCAATTCTAATGTGCCCTCACATTTTGGAGACACAATTTGGTGAAAAAGATGCGCATTAGATTGGAGTATTTGGTAGTTTGTTAAAAAAACAAACGAGTATCTCAACATGACATTTTTAAAAGTACGAAAAAGGGATTTTGTAGCTCTCCTTTGCACTTTTTCTAGTTCCTTAATAGTCCTTTTTAAGGACTGGTGCCCAGAATTGTATTGTATATTCAAGATGAGGTCTTACCATTGATTGTAAAGAGACAAGATGATATCCTCTTCTTGTGAATCTATACCTCATTTTATACATGCCAATACCCTATTGGCCCTTGGAGTGGCTGACTGTCATTGAGCACTGTTGCCAAGTTTGTTATCTACAATTATTCCTAAATCCTTTTCATTAGTAGTTTTTTTCCAGGGAAATACCATTTAAAGTATATGTTGCTTTGTTATTATTTTTCCCATAATGCATAACTTTACATTTGTCTATATTGAACCTCATTTGCCACTTTACTGCCCAGTCACCCACTCTGTAAAAATCTTACTACAAAGAAAAAACATCAAGTTCAGTCTTTATTACCTTACCTAATTTAGTGTCATCAGCAAACACAGAGACATGGCTCTCAGCACAGCATGGGAGATCATTAATAAACAAATTAAAAAGAAGAGGGCCCAAAACAAACCCCTGAGGTACTCCGCTCAATACCCTGGTCCAATTTGAGGATTTTCCATTTACAACAACCCTTTGCGTTCTATCTTTTAGCCAATTTTCAATCCAAATACATATATTTGCCCCCAAACCTATTTCTCTCAATTTGTAGAGTAACCTTTTGTGTGGAACTGTATCAAAATCTTTTGCAAAATCCAAATAGATCACATCAACTGCCACACCTAGATCTATATTTTTACTGACTTCTTCATAGAATGTTTTTAAGTTTGTTTGATAAGACCTGTCTTTCACAAAACCATGTTGACTTTTACTAATTATATTCTGATTCAAGATGTATTCTTGAGTGTATACCTTTAGCTATCCTTTAAATAATTTCCCCACTACAGATGTAAAGCTCACTGGCCTATAATTACCCGGCAGAAATTTTGATCCCTTTTTAAATTTAAGAAAAAAAGGGGTATCAAATTTGTTATGATGTCAAATTAATGATATTAACGTTAAATGGCTGGAGGCGGAATAGCTAAAATTGGAAATCTCCTTTTGGGAGATACAATTAAACAATTCCCACAATTACCAGATGAATATAAATTATCAGGCAGATAACTATTTACTTGTTTAAGAATTAAAAATTATCTAGCCAGTCAAAATGAAAAAAATAAAATGAATACAATGCTGTTTATCTGACAAGATTGTTAACACATGTATGGCAGCAGTTTCTGTCACCAAACTATTGAGTATTCAATAACCTGCACCAGTTTGCAGAAGCAGTGCTGTGTGTAAATAACTAGTGTTCTCACCAAGAAGAAAAGTTACAGTACTAGTTGGATATAGGGTTGCCACCTTTTGTACAAAAAAATACTGGCCTGGCTTCCACTTTGAGCCCTGTTACGTCTCATTTCTTTGTTTTAACACATTTTAATTTTGATTTGTACACCAAAGGGTTAAAGTAATTGTCACTCCCCTTTACTATTTAATCAAGATTCTGTGAACCTAACAATTAAGCCCCTGACGAAGCGCCAAGCTAGGCGCCAAACGCGTAGGCTTATCAGAGATCTTTCCCTCACCGGGTGATCCTCACACCATACCCAGCTCCTAACCATTGTTTTGAAACTTTTTTGTACTAAATAAATTACATTTTAACTGGACACTTACCTGGTGTTCTGGTGTTTCTTGCCAGCATCTGGGACTCCTCTGCCGCGATTGGGAGCAGCCCTCCTGTGTTTTGTATCCTGTATTCGGCTGGAGCGCCGAGAGGAGTAACCCACGCCGGCATCCGATTGCACTTTCCAGCTACTTGCTCTTAACCTTCTATTGCCACTATATGCCAGGATATTCCCAATATGCCAGGATATTGCCAATTCAAATGCCAGGGTATTGCCACTTAATATGCCAGGATATTGCCACTTAAAATGCCAGGATATTGCCAATTAATATGCCAGGGTATTGCCAATAATTATGCCAGGGTATTGCCACTTAATATGCCAGGATAATGCCAATTAATATGCCAGGATAATGCCAATTTATATGCCAGGGTATTGTCAATAATTATGCCAGGGTATTGCCACTTAATATGCCAGGGTATTCCCAATATGCCAGGATAATGCCAATTAATATGCCAGGATAATGCCAATTAATATGCCAGGGTATTGTCAATAATTATGCCAGGGTATTGCCACTTAATATGCCAGGGTATTCCCAATATGCCAGGATATTACCAGTTAATATGCCAGGATATTGCCCCTCAGTATGCTCGTTATGCCACCCTCCTCCCCCTTCCCCAGACCCCAGTACTTACCTCCTCGCTGCTGCTCTGTCTCCCGGTGCAGGTCCGTGGCTGTGAGCAGGGCCGGCCTTAAGTGTTCCGGCACCCTGTGCGGGCTCCCCATGCCTGCATTAAGCATGGGGAGCCGAGCAGCACCTTCTATTGCTGTCTGTGGCTCCCTGTGAAGCAGACGCTGCTCTGCTTCAGAGGGTGGGGGCGGAGCTACACCACTGAGCCGGTTATCTCCGCCCCCTCCCCGGACACAGCACAGCATGCTGAGCAGAGGGCTGGTGAGGGGGGGAACTTTTGATCTTCCCCAGCCAGTGCCTCTACCGGCTTTTTTTTTTCAACGGCCGGGCAGGCGCCCCCTGGAGTGTTGCACAGTTCGCACACCCCTAAGGCCGGCCCTGGCTGTGAGGGAAGTGTTGTCCGCACTTTTTTTTTAAACAAACTTTATTGAACCGTGCGGCTGGAGGGGAGCGAACAACGCTTCCCTCACAGCCACGGACCTGCACCGGGGGACAGCAACAAGAAGGTAAGTAAACGGGCCTGGGGGCACGGGCGATTCCCCCCCCCCCCCCCCCGTTGTGGCGCTCTAAGGCAGCCGTCTGTGCTGCCTTACGTTAGTGCGGCCCTGACTAAGACTCTGTACAGCATTTTCCTAAAAAGTATATTATAATCCTTTTTGTTCTGTGTGATATATTTAACTTGTTGGTGGTTCTATGGCACTTATAATGACATGTTGGTGGTGTGGTAGGTTGATTGCCCTTTCAGATTGAGTTTCAGTGGTTTTAAGTTACATCACTGGGAACCATAATACATTACAGTGGTAATACAATTATGTATTGAACAAGAATACCAATAAATTGCCTTCAGCTGACGTTCCATTGAATTATAGTTAATCAAGATCTGTATAATGTGCCAAACTATACCATTATAAAAGAGAGAATATGCAAGGTCCATTATTAAAGGCAACGTTTTCTGTTAGCTATTTTGTTGATTTAATAGAGATTATGGAGTATATTCACTAATAATAAACTACAAATAATAAACTACAAAAAGCAGACATAGGGCTTTAAATTGCCTATTTTTGCCTATTCACTTGAATTGCCCACTCTGCTCTAGCTGAGTCTAATGATCAAGAAAACATTATAGCCCTTCATAGAAACATAGTCAGCTGTCAGCAGATCCATGCGACCCATCTAGTCTGACCAATGTTCTAAAAATGTCATAAGTCTCATGCCTATCCCATGCATGCTTTGACATAAAGGCATCCTTTTATTTATTTATAGGTCTAAATACCTATTAATAAGGCGGGTTTATTTTGCTTAGTTCAAGCATAGTTATCAATAAATCCTATTTAATTAATAACATCTGAAAATAATTTTGAAATTCTACAATACTTGTGTCCTGGTTGTGCAAGAAGATACAGATTTTAACTCTAAACAAGGTTTTTCAAAAACGCCTACTGCTTGAAGACCTGAGAATACACAATGAATATTTGCTCACTTAAAAAGCTACATATGGTTTAACTACCTAGGTCACAAATGTACTTTGTACATAAATCCATCTGATTATTGGATTACGTCCCAAAATGCCATACTGTTTACAGGCATTCTTTTTAAGTAGCAGGATCTTATTTTCCTTTGAGGTCTGAACAAAGGATCACTCTGAAAATTGTCCTTCACTGGCATTAATGGAAACTGATCTTTGTTGTTTTGAATACTGAATTATGTCCAAAGAAATATATTAAACCTTATGTACTAATAACAATACCTAGTCATCAGACGTTTCTTATATCAGATATTACTTGTCATACTTTACTAGTTTACCCAGCATCAGGGAACCAAGGGCCACCCTTGCGGAGCAAGTCCATTCCCTTTTGGGGTTAACAACTTATCTTACTATGTCATACTAGTGCCTCAGCATATTTTGATCCATATTCCTCTCGGAGCATAGACCCCTGTTGTAATTACCACTATGAAATGGGCGTGTGTTTTAATGGGATCCTTAATTGATATCATATGTAAGAGATGTCATATATAGTTATGGCTGTCTATCATACTAATTAAAAGTTTTTTTTTAAAAATCCTCAATCCAGGTTACTATACAATAACATATCAGAACCATGACCATAGCGAATTAATTAGTATTTTAGTACATTAACAATGATTCATTTCGTTTTTTATCTTCTTAGAGTTACCATGCCTTAAATCATTACGCATAACCTACATCATATCAAAATGTTACCTGATTGCAAGTAACTACATTTTTTGCTTCTAAAAAAACCCATAATTATGTTTTAAAGCATCACTTTAGTAATCAAAAGCTTGCTGAGCATTAGGAAATTAGCCCTTTCCACTGAAGAGCTTACATACTATTAGTTTATTTTAATTTTTTTAATGCTAATTCTATCAAAGTGTTGAAATGAATCATTTGACAAAATACTTGTTTTAAATTTGATATTTTCAATTTTTTATCCTAAATATTGTATTCAATTGACTTAGAAATAAAAGCATCTAACTGACTAATCAGTGCACCTTATATTGCTATTGTGGTGAGTAAATGTCAGTGGTATGTCAAACTGCATGCAGCCATATTAATTACAAGAGAATCAGCAACACGGGAACTTAAGCAGATTTTACCTGCTAAATTACAGTGTAAAATTTGTATTAAAAATAATTCAATACTCACCCCACTGGTCCGGTATAAGTAAACATTACTGTGTATTTAAAAGTCGATATGTATGTGCATATGAGCCTACATATTCACTGACATCCTCCACGTGCTAGGGAGGGTAGGTGTTCCATAGTCTACAGTGTACAGGTTTAATCATTTTTATTTATCATTTAGATATTTAACGAGTCTGGTAATTTTTTAACAAGTGCGGTAATAATGTTCCTAAATTAATGGGGGCCATTGAATTTACCCCATTGTCTGCATAGTTTGAAACACCACAAAAAACAATTCATTAAAATACACATTGAATAACAGTTCATACTGCAACTAGCTCAAAAAATTAATTGACTATAGCTGGATTTCTAGCCCACACAGATAGTTAAGATCACAGGCGACATGTCTATTAATAAAATATTCCCATTTTTTTTAAAGCAATTAAAATGAATCCAACATCTTCACTGTTGGAGAACTAAAAATATTCTGAAGAAGTGGCCTTACTTTATGTCTTAGACAAACAAAATAATTCATTTTTTCCCTCCAGTAATTGATAGAAATTCTAAATCGCTCCCAGTTTTGCGGCAGCACGCTCTTATTTAAGTCATAATCGGTTTATTTTCTAACCCAGCTGCTTTCATGATTCTGTCAGACAACAGTGGATGAGGCTGTGTCATGCTGTCCCTTTTTCTGCTTTCTAAATGACTGTCGTCTTCAATGTGATTAATGCTGCACTTTACTTAGGTGGGGCATGTGGTCATTAGATAAGCCATGCTTTCAATACTGCTTATAAGCAAGAGTTGAACAGGCTGTACAATCTGCACCTTGCTAATGTAATGCAGTCAGGCAGTTGGATTTGTTTTCCTTCAATTACGAATGTCTGATTGCCTCTCAGATTGGTATGCTTTTCTTTTAACCCTTCTGTCTCCAAAAGAGAGTTGATTAAAGGCCATGTGTGCATGAGTAATACCAGCTGGCAAAGTTAAATCCACATATAACCATTACCAAGGATGTGACCCTGTACTAATGGCTAATTACAATAATTAAAAGAAATACCGAATTTTACATTTTGCACGAAGGAGCACTGTTTTTTTTTTATTTATGTGTTTATTAACAAGATAATGTAAAGGTGTTGCAGACTGAATAAAAATGTGATTGACAGGTGAATATGTCAGTCGTTTTTAACAGCTTTTGACAGCTTAGTGTAGTGATTTATGACTTTTTAATATTAAATCTAATTTACCCGCAATAATAAATGCACCCTGAACTCTTACTTAAAGAGCAGCTATATCCTTGTGATGATGTTTTAATCAGACAGAAGACCCCTGAGTAAAAAGGCTGTAACAGTCAGGGAGGAGCTCATCATCTCCTTCCCATGATTAAAAAAATGTGAATAGCAGGAGCGCAGAAAATGTATACATTAAATTAAAACGTTTTATGTTGCAATAAATTGTTTCTAAAGTGCTATTATTGTGTATGAAAAAAGATGACTTATTAACAAAATGGCAGATCCTAAGATGATTGTCTTGATAAAAGTTCACAGTTTCCAGGTGATATACCCAAAAGATAATATACAATACACAATAGTGCTCATTGTTTTACAATCAATGAATTCAAAACCAAGCAAATTAAAAAACACTCACAAGGGTGAAGCAGTATACTGCTCTATTATTGCACCAAATATGTGGCCTTTAACTTGGCAATAGGAAAAGCTTCTTAACAGCCCAAAATGAAATGGTCTTTTTTTTTCAGAAAAAAGGGACATTTCAACAGATGTATGTGTGTGGGGGCCACATTAACTTTTCATTCATTCAGAGAATAATATATGTATTATTCACACACACACACATATATATATCGCGGTCACATTAACTACACACATTTACACATGCATACACAGCCACACTTACATACATATTCACACGTACACACACACACAGAGTCACACTTACAGATACAGACAGAATTATACTTACACATATACACCAGACAGTTCTTTTTTAATGGGTTTTAATGGGGCTGTTGGCTCCTGTTAGTTGTAGTCAGTGGTGGCTAATCTCTACCATCCCAGCTACTGTAAACTAAAGTACCCATGAGGACCATACAGACTTTTAGTCACTACTGCCACAGTCCATGTTTGCCTCCCACCAGGGAACCTCTACCCCAAGTCAACATAGTCAATGAGAAGGAGGGAAGGAAGTATTCCGGCAGTAGAATAGAAGTGGGGGAATTCTTTCCTTCCTCCTAGAAAAATCCTGCGGATGCCCATATTTAAGACACATATTTAGACAATAATAATGCAAGTGGGCTCTGAAAGCTCTCGCTAAAAAATGCCAAAACTGAGTAATCGATACATTTTTGTTTAACAATAATACTTTTCTGTTCGTCAAGGGCTTGCATTTCAATTTTTGTTTCTAAGACATTTTGTTTGCAGGTAAATAGCTTAAGGGTAAAGTAAATGGCATTTTTCTACTGCTCAATCTTGTTTGCTATCCTTTGTATAACCTTTTACTTTAACTGCGCAAACTAAACAGAACCTCTCCTGAATTATTTGATCCTTTCTTATACATCATAACATACTGTCTATGAACTCTGACGAAAAACATTTTCTAACTGCAAATATATGTCACTCATCGTGGAGAATTGAAATAAGAGCTGGATGCTTAATGTAAGGCAGTATTGGATAATGAATGCCAAAGTAAAGTTTGAAAGGCATCCTGAATACCAACTCATAAGACATACGATGTGAAATAAACTAAATGTTCTCCTCGGAAGGCTAAAAAAATGCTCGCCCCTCCAACCAACGATGTAAAGGTAAAACCGCTTTATTGTAAAAATGGGGCACCAGAGGGGACACAAAAAGGACAAGTGGAAAAAGCTCTTTTGAAAATACACACGTCTTTAATACTCTTTAAGGGCCTGTACACAATAAAAAGAGGAAATGCAGAAAATATTAGTTTAAGTTCACTAATGGCATAGTAACTCATGAAATGACAGGTATCTCTTATGGGATCTTAGTCAGGGGGATTTTCTTAAACATAAGTCACATCTGATAAGCTATTTGTTATACATTAGGGTAGGCCATAAACCAGACAACTGCAGACGAACTGTTAGCTTGTTTATCGTCTCCATCTGTGTAATCAGTTCTCCATTTTAACACTTGTTACAGACTTAGTTCTAAAATCTCTCAAAGCAATAGCAGAATAATCATTCACAATTAACCCATTAGCGCGTGCATACAACATAGAAGACACACACAAAATGGCTGCTGTTAGGTTAAGCTACGAAACACAAAATGACAAGTATTATGTCAAGCTATCAATTCATCTTCCACAGAGGCATGATACCATGTGTGGGGGGCAGTGTGACACCCTTGTAAGCCAGCCATGGTGCCCCATGCCGCCTCAACATACAGTTTGGGAAACTTTAAATATGATGCAGAAAATGTAAAGATAGAGAGATGTTAAGTAGATTTTGTAGCTGCTGTTTGAAATACAGGTGTGGTAGTGTCAGTCTGGCCTTTTCTCCTTATTTCCTCATTTTTCCTCACCACTAGCTTGTTTTATCTAACATTTCCACATACAAGAATAGATTCCATTAAAAGGTGTGTGGAATAAATATCCGAACTTCACTGGTTACCTGAAACACCTCCCTAGTTATTATTTATTAGGATGTGGCCACATTTGTTCATCATTGTCCAGTAGATGGTGACCTTAGCCCACAAATAAGACAATGATTTAGAAACCAAATTTCTTAGTTAATCATAAATGAATAAAATGTAGTATAAATGTCCTTTAAGTTTTTAATATATACAATAAATTATCTGAAGTGAGTAAAAACTTGAACGCTAAACATAAAAACAAAAATTCAAGAATATTTAATGTTTATTGGCATCACATATACTTTATTTTGTGTTCATTATTGATTTGGAATAAATCTTGTTAGAACCAAATTCTTGTCTAATCTAGTGAAACAATAAACTAAAATATAAACATCCATTCGGCACTACCGCTCGCAAGGTGAGAGAAGTGCCTTATTCCAGGCCGTGGATGCAACCTACACCACGATCATGCACCCCCCCCCCCCCCGGCGGTTCGCAGGGAAGTGGGAGCTGGTTGTACCAGTTTGTGGACCCCTGTGTGAGAGACGTGGGGAGCCAGGAGCAACCCTTTTATAAACATATAGATATAGATATGAGGCTCAAAATTCCAACATGATCAATTGATTGTTAGAGGGATATAAAGCCGAAGTAGAAATGATACTTTACCTAAATATAAAAGCCCCACACATAAACGTATCGGAAAGTTAAACATAGGAGCTCTTGCCAATATTTTATGCATAAAGGCAATTTAGCTTTTTTACACATCCCAACACTTTTTAATCTAAATTGATCTAAAATATAATTTCTACTTTTTCAAATCCCTCTCACTATCACTTGACAGATTTGCCTAATAGTGTTCCTTGTCTCTTTTCTTATTTTGTTTATCCCATTATTGCCCTTCTACAGAGAGTGTGTCACCTACAATACATACTTAATCAACCTTTTTTGTCAGACATCACGTCAAGTCTATTAATCAAGTAACCAGCTCCAATCTTGATAATGTTATCCTCATTTCTAACTTGGCTTCTCACCTCCTGCTCCCAATCCAATCTATTTTGAATGTTAGTGCAAGTTTGGTTGTTCTTTCTGTCATTGATCTGTCAATCTTCAAACTAATTACAACACCAGAATCCAGTCCTTCCATGTCTCTAATATTCTTCTTTTCACTCTATCTGGGGATTACACACTCACTGCCAATAAACTACCAAGTAGAGTTTCCACCCAGCGTGCCATATTTAAACTTTAAACAACCAGAAAAAAAACAGTAAAAGACTGAGACTATGCAACTTGTTTTAGGAGTTGGATATCATCGCCAGAGAAGGATTACTCATTGGTCAATAATGTTACTATAAGTTTATTTAAGATAGAGACCCATCAGTATCATCTGTAATAGTATCCATGACTAATTTGTGTTCAAGTGATGGTCAATATGCCAGCTATACCTTTAACGGACCGTCTACCGACCGAAGTAGACCCTCTGTCCGTTGTGGGAAATCACCTCCTTAGCCCCCACTTACAGCTCAGCATTCACCCAGCAAGTCTTTCCTGGACCCTTGCTCTTTGTACCCAAATAGACAGGACATCTAGCAGTTTGGGGGTGGAACTAAACATAGTTCTCCAACTAACTGGGGCTAGGAAAACATTAGACATTCAGACTGCAAACCAAATAGGAATTAACGTAGAGTGAGTAGACCTAATTACAATACACACAGTAATGTACACAACACAATCAGTTTACCAGTTAATCCAGTTAATACAGAACAATGGATGTTGGAGTAAACTATTGGATTCACTGTCACATTATAAACTTTCAGAGTGGTCTACTCACAGAATTAAACGTTACACATAAACCAATACACTAACAGAATATAACTAACTAACAATTTTAACGTATAGTGTTATGGCACATTCCTTGCCCAGGCGGTCCGTTCATTCATGAGTTGGTTCGGTAGATTCAACCTACTGAACACCCAGGCAGAAAGGCATGAACAAGCCTTTCTGCAGGGGAAAATAAAAGCTTTTACCATGGGGCCATAGTCCAAAGGCAGCAGGCGAGCAACCAGGCTTCTCCAGAACATAGTGGCGAGGTTGGTTCTGCCACAATACCTTTTCACTGTATGCTTGCTAGTACATTTATAAGAATAGCTTCCCTTTAAAGTAATTTATCTTCTATATTCAATGCAAATCGCCCTCAAGAAATGTATGTATCTGTTACATAGTGAATCATTAGCAACCATATATTCTGTTATAACTTAATTCACATTCTAAGTTTCACGAACGTGTCCCATTCGTAAACAACACTGTTCAACAGGTAATTGCAGCAGTGACAGTAATTAATGAAAATATATATACTTTTTTTCCCAGTGCATCCCCTTTTAGCAGCTGATGCTGGAAACCTATGTGACATTCATTAGGCTAGCTTTAGTCTTCAGAGGAATATTCTTAAAGGTCTTTGTTTATGTTGAAATGTGTTTTGCACCAGCATATGACAGCTGTGATTTTTCTTGTTGCTGCTTTAGCGGTTGCTGGGATTAGCAGTGTCTCTTTCCCTGCCTGGTCCTTGTCAGATTTAATACAAATCACATTTCTACTTCTAGCTTCTGGAAAATCTACAGTTCGCTGGTGACAGACATGATGATGGAGAATATATGTGCATAATTTTGTACAAAATTCGTTAATGTCATAAAAATAGCTTCTTAATGGTTATAATTTAGAGAGGAGATTTATGTTTGCGGACTGTAAAGACAAGAGAGTGCAATTTTGCCATCTGCTAATTTACCCAGATTTCTCTAGCCAGGTTACTCACAATTCAAAAGAAGGCTAAAAAAATAAGAGAAGAATAAAGGAAAGGAGAGATCAGCAAGAGGAAAGAAAGAATGATGGCGTAAAATAAGGATGAGGCTAGGTGAAACAATCAAACATATTTGCAAATGCAAGGAAATGGAAGAGCATTAAAGGGGAGAGAAAGACTGGTTCCACATAAATTCCACATATGTTCTGCTCTTGACACTCTGATTGCTGTCCTATACCTTATTTCTGCCATTCACATAATGGACCATTCGCTTATACTAAGTATCTTCATAATGATTGTCTTCATGTTCGTGCAAACTCTTAGTTGTCAAGGGGCGTGTCTGGATGTCCATGGAGGCAGATGTGCTTCTCATGAGCTCCGCTGCTGCCCTCCTGAAAAACCATCTACATTTTAGCCTGTGACACTATGGGGCGGCAAAATGTCCAAAAGAGAAAGCAACTAAAGTGCCAAAAAAACCCTCATTGATGATTTGTTCAGGAGATCTCACAGCCCAGGAAGTTCATTGGGCCTTCCCAAGACTGTGCCTATCCGCCATGTCATGGGGATCAAACCCTCAAAAGCTGACATTACAGTAATCATGGTGGAAGAGCTCTTGCCGTCATGAGATAAAAAGCTGGAACAGCTACAAGACTTTAAGCGCATGTATGAGCCTGTCCTGTCCTCTCTTGTTAGAGGACAGCACCCTGATAACACATGAGAATGTTTATGCTTTAATTATACACATACAGGGGCAAGAATATCATATCTATGCCCTGCAAAGCTCTGGACAATTTGGGAAGGAGATGTAATCTCCACAGCATCATGGAGGGGGTCCCTAATGAGGAACTCCAACCAACAGTACATGGCATGTTTGACGCCATACTGGGTAAGGACCCAGACATGATTGAAAATTAATGTGTAATCAGAGTTAGAAGGCCCTCTAAAGTACCTCCCAGAGATGTGCTATGCACAGTGCACTACTACACTGACGTATTGAGAAGCATTGTTAAAAAATTACAAGAAGCTATCTCCTATAAACACATGGACACAGACCTACCCCGCACTATGCTACGAGTGCGCAGAGCACTGAATCCAATCACAGTGGCATTAAAGGCTGCAGACATCACCTATTCATGGAGCATACTTTTAACCCTCCAAGTATAACAGGAATCACGTCCTTTGACATCTCATGGACTTACATGCTTTTCCGCTGTGGCTTAGACCTTCCTAATGTGAAAGTTCATGAATGGTCAAAGCTCCCAGCCTCATTGAAATGCTCGGACGCAGATAAAGTCCCTACTGCAAAACAAAATATTCATGGTCCCAGGTTATAACAAATGTCCATTCCTATTGCCAAACTGCAGATTTCCCCTTAAACATGGATGTCACCCGCTAGTCTATGTAGGGGTATGACTCACCTACCCACAGTCACAATGTGAACATTCACCCACTGCTATTGAGACCCCAGTAACCACCAGCATTTGAGGATATCTACCTCAACGCTTGTCCCATTGTCCATAAAAACTGGTAATCTAAATATCCACGGGCGAAATTACATTTCGATTTTTTTACATAGTTGGTGTGCTTTATCAAAAAACTCTAACAGCAAATGGGCACAATCTTCACAATTGTTTATTGTTGTCTATTTCTAAATGTATTTCTACATTTGTGCCAGCGTACATTTAGTATCTTGGAACCCTGCTCTGAACTCTGGATGGGAATTAGTCGCTGAGTGACTTACCAGAACCCTTTTTAGGCAGCCTCTCTGAACTGCTGGTGGTCTGTCCCTCAAGGAGTTTCACCTCACCCTTTCCTTTTGTTTTTTGTTTAATTTACTTTATTTTATTTTCCCCCTCATTTTATTTATTCTTTACTCTTCTCTTCCTTTCCTGTTTTCTTTTCTGTACAGCTTTTCTTTCTTTAAAACATGAGCATGCTCATTTATGCACATTTCGATTATATTGTTGCTATTGATTGATTATACAAGAGTAATACAACATTATATCATATATTGCATTGGAAAAGATCTAAAGATTTATTTAAAAAAGTCTTAGTTGTCATTTTACCTCTACCACTGTATTTTCACTTAGTCCTTTTATGGTAGGACATACTCTTTTTTCGATTTATATATTGAAAGGGGGATAAATACACAGGATTGGACTATAATTCTGTCTAAAAGAAGGGCAAAATGAAACTGTAACTAGTTCACAGATGGGTTATGAAATTGATAAAATGAATGGAAGAATTCACATGTCAAGAAAGATTCCAAATTGTTGTTTTCTGGAGAAAATATGCTTTTGAGGGAATATAACTATCTTCAATATTAATACAAAAACCTTTCTGTCTATCTCTTGTTAAATTGAACAGTCCAGATGACACTGGAAAAACTTTTAAGATTGAAAGAAATGAGCAACCGTTTTCTACTCTGGAAAAGCAAAGTGTGTGAGCTGATGGCAGGCACATTCATTTATTGTACAATTATAAAACGTAATTATTGGAGACCCATTGCCACAGGTGTTTAAAATCAAGCAAATACAATAAAGTGAACATGTGCGCTAGTGACCAACACTAGAGAAAAAAGAGCATTACCCTTTTCTATGAGACGAAATGCTCAGATATTATGCAGAGGGAAAAACAAAAACAATAATAGTGTAGTATATCAGTGCAATGGTATAAAAGTGCAAAGTGCATAAATGGTACACTCACATTTACATGAGCAATACCCTGCTCAAGATAAATAGCTTGGGTGAGCTCAGATAAGAGCAAATAGATCTTGTAGACCAGCTCCAGCGGCAGCCCAGATATCCAGATCAGATGGGAAGGAGAAGGCAGGATTGCACAAGTAAGTATTTTAATATAAGCAATAAAACCAACAAACAATAAGATCTTACATTTAAAAACGTATTAAAAGTCCCAGATGCTTGTCCATAAATCCAATAGTGTTGTCTGTGCACTCCTCTCCTCTCACACGACGCGTTTCCCCTCTTGTTGAGGCTTTTTTTTTTTTTTAAATGTGATGTGTGATAGGGTGGTCATGTAATGGAGGTGATGGGGCATGTCGTAGATGTGCAATGTGGGGGGGGGGGGGGGTCCGCATTTTGTCTGCCTAGGGTGACATTGCATTCTAGTTGTTGACACTTTCTGACCTCAAGACAGAACAAGCTTCTACAATTCTGCACCTCTGATCCTTGGAGTTTTTTGGCCACTTAAACCATCCTCTTCACAGTGCGCTGAGACAATATAGACACACTTCCTATTCCAGGTTCATTCATAACATTTCCAGTTGACTTTCTTTATTATTGCCCTGGTGAAACAGGAAGTCATGATTTAACAATTTCTAGTCATCCAGGTGTATAGCCTTTTTTACTCATATTTACCAATGGTGCTAATTTTATTTCCTTCCTCTGCACCTCAAGGACTTGACATGGGCACCATATTATACCCAGAGAACTTGCCATGCACCTATATTGCACCCACAGCAATTGGCATGCCACAATGTCACTTTTCCCCACAGATCATGCCACAGTGTAACTTTGCCCCACAGAACATGCCACAGCATCACTTTGCCCTTTAAAATATTCCAGGTCACTTTGCCCATTTGTTTTATGTCACAGAGTTGCCAAACACTTATAGTGTAAATGCAATTTTGCCATGGTTCATGACATTTTTTAAGGATATTACCATACCCGTTAATGGTGCGGGCATTGAATCATCAATGCATGTTAATTTACCACTAATGCGAGTATTTCACATTACCAGAGCCATTGAATATACCTCAATATGTAAAAAAAAAAAGTAAATCTATTTCTAGCTATGAAACAAATACATGGCTATAACAATTAAAGGTAGCAATAGTAATTTTGCCAGGGACAATTATGTTGCCTTTGGAGTCAAGAGAAACTTTTAGTTATCTTAGAGTGAAAAATTATTTATCTAAGAAAATCATTCTTGATGGGGATACAATAGATGAAAAAAAACTTCCAACTAAAGTAGCAAACTTTTTATAGCAGTTATTTAACCCTTTTGTTACGCATGGTGCTTGCGTCCCAAACGACGCAAGCACCAAAACATCACGATTTGTTCCTGGTGACCGATCGGTAGCCAGGAACACTATGGCAGAGACCCGATCAGGGTCTTAATAGACCCTGTAGCGAACAGGAGAAAGATCAGGCGCTCTGTACATAGACACTTGAATACAAAAATATAAAAGAATATAATAAAAAAATAATAAATAATAAATAATGACGTGCATAGATACACAATAATCGTGCAATATGTAAAAATGTGTAAATGTGCATATAAAATATCAAAGCATTCACAATAAAATCTGCAAATAAATGAAATTGGAAAACACAATATCCGTGCTATATGTGCAAATGTGCTTAAAATACATACAACGATTGATTCATGTGTAATATACTTAGAAAACACACAACCATAGATCTTAATCCGTGTGCAATATGTGCAAGGAAAAAAAGTGATACTTAAACCACTTAAACACAAAAATCATTCAATGTGCAATATGTGCAAAAAAGAGAAGTATTATACTTAGAACCCTTAGGTTCACTGGGCCATGATGTGCCTAAAAAAAATGATAAAATACACAATGGTGCAGTATATCATATACAATCAAAGAAAAAACAAATGCAGCAAGAAAATCACTCACAATTAAAGCTCCTAATGACCTAGGAGCATAGAATCAGGCACAACACTGAATGTAGTGGTATACTTGCCCCCTTCAGGGATTCTCTCCTCCAATTTTTCAGAGTGCAGTAACTGCAGCAAATTCAAACTCCAAGTGGGATACAGAGTAGCAAGATTTTTATTCCACAGTACAAAAAAGATGTTGAAAAAAGTATAAAATCCAGTAAAAACGATGAACACCTTGTCTTTCACTCCAGCACTCCTTGCGCCTCGGGGCTGGATAGGACTTCCGGGTTTGAAACAAGGCACACACGATGAATACGGTGGCTTCACAGGAACAAAAAGTCACCCAACGCGTTTCGTCCTTTGGACTTCCTCAGGGGGATAACAGGTCCCGGGAAAAGTTCTCCTTTATATATGTCCGTCAGATTAATGTCCTCTTACAGATCGTTTGTTAAAAATTGATCCGAAGTATTTAAAAACCGAATCATTCGGCTTAACTGACATGCATTAAAAACAGATTTGTGTATTGAAAACGAATCTGAAGCTCGTATTATATATGCGCTAACTGCGCATGCGCAGATGTCGTTCGTATTGAAAGTTATCCGAGTGTAGTGCCGCATCTCCTAAATCCGAATAATGTAAACCGAAGACTCGCACCTTTGCTCGGACACCACATGCGCAATGGCTCAAAAGATATAAACCGAGCCAGTTATGAATGAAACAACTCGAGCCCCATTCTATAAACCGAATGAAGGGTTCAAATGAGTTCAATATCATTCCATAAACCGAATGGGGATTTAGAAATACATTTAGTATTAACTCCATACACTTCGTATCAACTTTGACACTGTTATACAAGTATCTTTATACGTGATTAAATATAAATAACAATAAAAAATTGATATATTCTTTATTTTAAACCATCTATAGATTTAGAGGAAAAAAAGAAAGAAAAGGAAAAAGAAAAAGAAAAAAAGATAACTGAAAAATAGGACAAATGTATAATATGTATGTATATAAAATGTATATAAAATATATATAAAAAATATATATAAAAAAAGTGTATATATATGTGAAAAAATTTACCTAAAACTAGACAGACATTGTTGCCACTCAGAGACTCTTATAGAAATGCTTTTAGCTCAAAATCTATATTAATACCCTTAGGATTCAGGGTTTGCATGGTATATATCCAAAAAGCCTCTCTTTGGAGTAGTCTCTTGGATCTATTACCCCTTTTCCAGGTGTTGGGGATTGATTCGATTCCCATAAATTTTATATTATCTGGGTTGCCTTTAGGGCAACTGTGGCAATGATTCGGTAAGCTGTATTTGAATCTATCACATTCTTTATTCATCAATCCCAGATGTTCTAAAATGCGAACTTTTAGTGGTCTTTTCGTTTGTCCTATATATTGGGAACCACAGCCGCATTCTACTAAATATACTACAAAAGTGGTATTGCAGTTAATAAAACTTTTTACTTTGTATTCTTTGCCTGTACATTTTTTTATTTAAAATCCGTCCTTTTTCGAATTTGATGTGAGCAAGCTTTACAGTTGCCACATTTGTGGAAACCGTTAGTTTTATTACTAGTGAGCCAATTTGACCCATTTGTTTTAGGAGCTGCTTTAATCACACTTGGAGCAAGGGTTGTTTTCAGATTCGGTGCTCTTCTAAAAATGACTGATGGTCAGTGGCAACAATGTCTGTCTAGTTTTAGGTACATTTTTTCACATATATATACACTTTTTTTATATATATTTTTTATATATATTTTATATACATTTTATATATATACATATTATACATTTGTCCTATTTTTCAGTTATCTTTTTTTCTTTTTCTTTTTCCTTTTCTTTCTTTTTTTCCTCTAAATCTATAGATGGTTTAAAATAAGGAATATATCAATTTTTTATTGTTATTTATATTTAATCACGTATAAAGATACTTGTATAACAGTGTCAAAGTTGATACGAAGTGTATGGAGTTAATACTAAATTTATTTCTAAATCCCCATTCGGTTTATGGAATGATATTGAACTCATTTGAACCCTTCATTCGGTTTATAGAATGGGGCTCAAGTTGTTTCATTCATAACTGGCTCGGTTTATATCTTTTGAGCCATTGCGCATGTGGTGTCCGAGCAAAGGTGCGAGTCTTCGGTTTACATGATTCGGATTTAGGAGATGCGGCACTACACTCGGATAACTTTTAATACGAACGAAATCTGCGCATGCACAGTTAGCGCATATATAATACGAGCTTCAGATTCGTTTTCAATACACGAATCTGTTTTTTAATGCATGTCAGTTAAGCCGAATGATTCGGTTTTTAAATACTTCTGATCAATTTTTAACAAACGATCTGTAAGAGGACATTAATCTGACGGACATATATAAAGGAGAACTTTTCCCGGGACCTGTTATCCCCCTGAGGAAGTCCAAAGGACGAAACGCGTTGGGTGACTTTTTGTTCCTGTGAAGCCACCGTATTCATCGTGTGTGCCTTGTTTCAAACCCGGAAGTCCTATCCAGCCCCGAGGCGCAAGGAGTGCTGGAGTGAAAGACAAGGTGTTCATCGTTTTTACTGGATTTTATACTTTTTTCAACATCTTTTTTGTACTGTGGAATAAAAATCTTGCTACTCTGTATCCCACTTGGAGTTTGAATTTGCTGCAGTTACTGCACTCTGAAAAATTGGAGGTGAGAATCCCTGAAGGGGGCAAGTATACCACTACATTCAGTGTTGTGCCTGATTCTATGCTCCTAGGTCATTAGGAGCTTTAATTGTGAGTGATTTTCTTGCTGCATTTGTTTTTTCTTTGATTGTATATGATATACTGCACCATTGTGTATTTTATCATTTTTTTCAGGCACATCATGGCCCAGTGAACCTAAGGGTTCTAAGTATAATACTTCTCTTTTTTGCACATATTGCACATTGAATGATTTTTGTGTTTAAGTGGTTTAAGTATCACTTTTTTTCCTTGCACATATTGCACACGGATTAAGATCTATGGTTGTGTGTTTTCTAAGTATATTACACATGAATCAATCGTTGTATGTATTTTAAGCACATTTGCACATATAGCACGGATATTGTGTTTTCCAATTTCATTTATTTGCAGATTTTATTGTGAATGCTTTGATATTTTATATGCACATTTGCACATTTTTACATATTGCACGATTATTGTGTATCTATGCACGTCATTATTTATTATTTTTTATTACCACATTTATTATATTCTTTTATATTTTTGTATTCAAGTGTCTATGTACAGAGCGCCTGATCTTTCTCCTGTTCGCTTCACTATTTACCTACAGTTTCGAAGCTGTCTGTTTTTTAGGTTAGGCTGCCAGTTCTCAGTGGACACCCACTTTATATATACATATAGCTATTATATACCTTGTTGGCACTATTGTTGCTCGTCCTTTTTCTTTTTTCTATATTGTTTCTTAATAGACCCTGTAGGTCCGAGCCCAAAATGAGACCTACGGACATCACATGTGACGTAGCCAGTGCTCGCTTTGCGCACCGGCTACACTTTTCCTGTCAGACAGAGGCCACTTAAAGTGGCCTAATCTGACAGGTGGGATCCCGCTGCAAGTGCCAGCAGCGTGATCCAAGCACGGCTCATCGCGGGGAGCCGCAATGAGCTGTGTAACGCAGCTAACGTACTATGCTGTCCTAGCGTCTTTTAGGCACTAAAAATCAGAACAGCATAGTACATCCTAACGTCACGAAGGGGTTAATGAAAAGGAGATCCCTTAGGTTAAGAGGGAGGAGGATTTGAATTCTACATTTACCTGGGACAAATGGATATAGGGAATTATATTGCTTAGAGACACACTATAAAATCATCTATATATGGTACCTCCTACAGTTCCTACAAGGCTCCATGGCATGTACCCTTCGGTTTACCCTGACTGGGACTTGGAGCGCTGTGGGCTAGCGAGGAGCACATTCTCCCACATATGATGGGACTGTGGAGAATGTAAGTCTACAACACTTAGTGTATAATTTGTTTTCTATCAATATCGAGATCCCCACAGATGTTCCTATTTCAAATAAACATTTGGGATAATAATAACCAAAGAAGCTTAACAATCCGAAGCTGGAAAACTAGCTCAGTTACCCTGGTCAGAGATTCTGCAACAAATTGACCATAAATTTAAAATGGAAGCAAGTTTCTTTTATGAAAGGCATCATTTTGAAAAATACTTGGAGATTTGGTCTCCATGGAAGAAAGATAGATCTGAAAAAATTATGTTTTAAATATTCCTCCATGGGAATTGAGCTCTGGCCACACTGTCCCTGACGTTCTTGGTCTGTATGATTTACAGATGTAATGACCTGATGGCTTAAAAGAGAATAGGAAGATAAACATACTTTTTTAATATTATTAACTATGGTAGCACTTTCATGCCCACTCTACTTTTATATCTTATTTTCTATGTACACACAATGTATCAATGACTCTAAGCAGGCTGTGTCCCTGATAGAAAATGTGAGGATCAACCTAACGTGCCAATAATTGGCCTTGAAATGTTGCCTCAAAACTGCGGATGAATTTGGGGTACATCAGGACCTGAATTTCAAGCAACTCGGGTAGCCCTGATGTGCCTATGAATATGTCCACAATCAAAATAAAAAGGTCTGGGGAATGCCAAAGGGTGCACAGATCTCAATAAAATTATTTGTCCAAAGGGGTGGGCACCAATATATTTTATATGGGACTTGGAGCACTTTCCAGCTTGGGACAGATCCTGAGCATCACGAGGACGTTGTAGCTGTGGTGGTAAAGGTTTCTACTGCCCCAGTCTACAATTAACTACAATTGCCTTAGTGTTTAGCCCGTAAGGAACATTTGATTGGTGTGTAATGTAGGCCTCCACAGCCCCAGTCGAACGGCTGTTAGGGCTTTATTCATGACTCCGCTTGCAAGGAATTGAGAGGAATTACAAACGTAAAGCTAAAGTAGCCAAGTTGGAAAAATGTTCCCACTCAGCTATACTCTGCTATTTTGGCCTTTTGCTTGCAATTTCCTACTCAGTTTCTTCTTTCATGAATAAAGCCCTCAAGGCATTATTCATTAAAAAATTAAGGCCAAAGTAGCCGAGATTTAAACAATTGAAACAATTCTCACATTCAGCTATATTTCAAACTGCTGTTTTGGTCTTAATTTTGCAGCTCACTTCTAGATACCCTGCATTTCCCTCTTTCATGAATAAAGCCTTTAGTATTGGCCTCTCCATAGCTGATCTACAGTTACCTACAATTCCCATGATGATCAACCAGCAGTGTTGCTGACTAAACATAGAGATCATTATAGTTATGTGTAATAGAGCAGTGCAGCTATTTAACAGAAAGTAGCTGTACTCTGTACTCTGCACAGTGTCTTAAAATTCCCAATTAATGTTAATGTTTGGTAGCGCTGTCATTCAAACAAGCAGCACTGCTGTGCATGCGCAGTATGTATTCTCCAGTGTCCCAGATGAGCTCTACCTGGGAGCTTGCCATTGATGTCAATGGAGACATCTTACACTAATTAGAAGAAAATCCTATATACACCATAAAATAACTTTATAAGACAATTCTAATTTGCGACAACATATTCATATTTTATTGATAATTATGTGTCTGTACATGGGATGAGTCTGTTTCTCATTTAATGCCTCATCTGTCATATTATAAAATATTCTGACTTGTTTCTGGCCTAGTAGTAGTTTTACATAGTTTTTTTATCCTCTCTTTCTCTTATCAACAAAATACAGACAGAAGGCTTGGTGTGGACTGCCAGTTTAGCCTCCAAAACTATTTTCAAGATGGATATGACTGTCAAAATAGTAACTAATACTGGATATGCCTCATGAACAGCATCCAAAATATAATTATTATGACAGACTAAATATTGATTTCTTGTGGCAAAATGTCCATACTCTAATATTGTGCATACTATACATATATAGTGCATTTATCCACAGACCTTGTAACCAGTACCCAATAATTACCACAAAATAGCTGATAAGAGATATAGCCAAAAATATAATACGTTTTTTTTAGAAAGAAGCACTCTTGGCTGTTATGACTAATATTGATAAACAATGTTCTTTTCTGCACAGAAGCAGCAGCAGGGAACAGAGAAACAATAGGCTTGTTAGGGTAGGTTGACCACACTTAGGGGCAGATTTATCAAGGCAAAACAGGTGCTATTTCAGGAAAAGTGCTAAAATAGTAGCAATAACCATGGAAACCAATGAATTCTATAGCAGTTTGCTTCAAATTTAGATTTTTTTTTAAATAGTGCCTTGATAAAGCTGGTCCACAGAGAGACGGACAAACACAAAGCAGAAAGGGGAGTGCAGCGAAAACAATTGTATTTACCAGGGGCATATCGTGCCCCTGAGTGACAGGCGTGCTGCCAGCCCGGAGCACGCCTGTCACTCGGAGGCACGACGTCTTTCGTTTATTTCCGGGGGATTGTGTGCTAAGAACAGCCAGCACACACCCCCCGGAAATACCCAAGAGACATCGTACATCAGAAAGACGACGCTGCGCTGAATTCGGCAACAGAGTCACTCACTCTGTTGCCGAATTCAACGCAGCGTTGTCTTTCTGATGTATTTATGGGGTTCTCGGAGCATACAAACCCCCAGAAAAACACAGCGCGGGTGCTCTGTGCTAGGAGTGTGGCGCACACCTAGCACATATGAAGCATCCGCCACTGGTATTTACTTCTGTACAGGTGGTTCGGTCCGCTCTCTTCCTCTAGCTGGTCTTGTCTCCTTCACATGCATAAAGTCCCTAGATGCAGTTAGCATCTCTAATTGATTTAAAACATGTATTTCAGCTAGAGCTAGTTAATATTCTAGCTGTTGAGACTACATTCCCCATTTGTCATGCTTAGCATCATGTGAAAGTGAGTACTCAACAACTGTAATAGCTCAGAATGATGCTGTGTATGACAGAGCCACATTGTTATTATTATATGACTTCCTCCACCATTATTTTGAATAGCTGTAATAAAAGACTTCATTGACATTTATGACCTTGGTGTAAAGATCTGAAGCACTGGTATCACAGCAGCTAATTAACAAAATATCAATTAACACAAAAGTTACATGACGTTTAACAGGATTAAAGTGGCTCCTTCAAAAGGTATTTTTAAATCAGTAGAGCCTAAATGATCATTCCAGACTGAAAAAAATGGACAAATAAAAGCATATTAAAGCTGACACTTTAAAGATAGATATGAATTTGTTCCAGTTATTTTATTTTCGTTTTTGCAGTATGTAACTTGAAAACAGAAATGTTGCAGGTTTCAAATATGAATTGGCTCTCTGACCATGATATCTTAAAAGACTACTTAACTGACTGAATAAGCATTTTTAAAGGAGAACTTATAACATTATGGTCCTTGGCAGCGGTGGATCCACAGTCTGATCTCTGCCCATGTCTGTCCGTATTTCTTTTCCCCCATGTTTTTCTGTCCCTCTCCCTTCCCATGCCTGTCTGTCTCCTATCCCCCATGTATGTTTCCTCTCCCTTCCCATATATTGATCTCTTGCTTACCATTTCTATCTCCTTTCCCTTCCCATGTCGATATCTTTACTCTCCCTTCCCATGTCGTTATCTTTCTTCTCCCTTCCTATGTTGATCTCTCTCCTTTGACTACCCATGTCTCTCTCATTTCCCTTCACATGTCTGTCTCTTTCCACTCCCTGTCTCTGTCTCTCTCCTCTCCCTTACCGTGTCTGTCTCTCTACTCTCCCTTCCTTTGTTGGTCTTTTGCCCCTCCCTACCCATGTCTGTCCCCCTCATCTCCCTTCCCATGTTGGTCTATTTCCTCTCCCTTCCATGTCGGTCTCTCTCCTCTTCCTTGCCATGTCTGTCTGTCTCTCTCCTCTTCCCCCATGAATGTCTCCTTCCCTTCTCATGTATGTCTCCTATGCCCCTCCCTCATGTCTCTTTCCCTTCCCATGTCGGTAATCTTCCTCTGCCATCCAGTCTGTTTCTCTTGTCTCCCTTCCCATATATGTCTCTACTCTCCCCGACCCTTCCTCTGTATCTTTCCTCTCCACTTGCCGCATTGTGCCACCAAGCCTCGCAAACTCCGCCCCCCCCCAACGCCCAGAAGTGTCGCTGCTTGGCACCTGGCTGTCCATAACCATTGGCAATAAGGCAACTCTATGAATAGAATGATACCTGCATTTGTGTGTTATCTGACTTGAAGACGGTCACTCTACAGTTAATCAAGAAATTCAAGCCACAATGCATATTAAATGCAATAGTATTACCATAGTTAATATTTCTTTCATTTTATTAAAATATCATAATTATTTTAAAATGTTGTGTCACTTGTTTTGCAATTAAAATTCAATGCGTCTTGAATTTTATCGCTACTTTTTTAACGAGAATCTTAGATTGACTGCCAAAGGGGGTGGGTGGTAATTGCCGCATGCTAGTCAAAACTCAGTGAACCGGGCGTGCACCACTTTCCACTTCTAAATTTACCCTGTCATAGTTTCCATAGAGTAGGCAGACATTCTCCTCAGAAAAGGTTATAGCCAGAAAAAATAGGATAGGGGAGAAATCCCTGCAGTCAGATAGGTTCCATATTCTGGCTTTCCACACAGTGCTCAAATGCATGCGCTTGAGAGTCCTTTGCTGTTTGTACCTTAACAGCCTCCCCTCTACATTAGAGACAAGGCTGTTCTCTTGGCTTTGCTCCCAAGTATCAGGGTAAAAGATTCCAGCCCTCCCCTGGTGACTTTTCATATTATTTCATTCTTTTTATGTATATTTTTAAAAATCTTTAATAAAGTATTTGGGAGGTGGAAACAAGCGGGAATTGGGAGGACTAGATGCAGAATGAAGCTACAAACCATGGAGACCACAGTATCAGGGCAGGACAATCATTAGGGAAAACAGGCCAACCATATATTTACGGAATGACTTGGAGGAATCTTGTAGGTAAGACGGTCCATATCACTTCAGAGATAATTTTACGCACAGTAGTGGAAAAGAAGCTTCTGGCAACAAGCATAATTCTGATAATCAAAGCATTCTCAGTTTTCGTCTTGTAGCTTAGACAGTAACGTAGTCCATGGTGAAAGGTGAAATGGCATTTGCAGTACTTGGGAAGTGATGAATTTGATTCCCTGGTAGCTTGTTACTTGGTCAGAAATCACAAATAGTTTAGAATTGTCACATACATCATTTATAATTATTTGTGTCTAAATGCATGAGATGGTTCAAAAGAAAAACCCTTTTTTATTAACAAAAGCATGCAAAATACTGCAAACATCATTAAAATCAAATCAATAAGTGCTTCCTAACAACTTTTCCTACAAAAATAGGAAATATTTTCAGAATGTTAAGTCCCGGTACGTTTGCATTTTCTATGAAAGTGTGTATTTAAATTATTATTTTTTTTGGTTTTCCTGTGTTTCGCACAATCAATAAAACCTGATTGTAATGGATGTTCTCATTTCTAATATTGATGTTATGTAATGTAAACATATATGGAGCCATATATTTATTAACAGTATAAACGTTTATTAAGATTTAGCAAGCTTGACATGCATTGTATAATATGGAAACACATAACCTGATCCATGGAGTCCACTATTTCAAATAGTTAAAATGTTTGCTTGGAGACCAGGGAATGATTTTGCCACTGTCTACGTGGTTTAGAGTAGTCTAGGCTGGTTTGATGTGGACAATTTGATGCATCTTTAACCATTTTGGATCCATTTTTGAAGTTCCAGCTACAGACACATCTAGACTTAGATGGCTGAGACTGAGTGTCAGGTTCCAGGACCTTCACCTACCTTGCCCAGGGGACCCTCACAGCCAAAGTCATCCTCTGTCCCTGTTTGCCGCCATCGCGCTGTAGCGCGACCGCGAGGTAGGCCGCATCCCCGGCCTCGAGTTGCTATTCACCCACTAACAGTGAGTGCAACTACTTCCAAGAGGTTTAGGGGGCGGAGCTTACTCGTGAGAAACGTTGCGCGATTGGTTGTTGGCAAAGGGGCAGGGAGAATAGGAAGAGGAGGCTGTACCTCTTCTCCCTATTCACAACATGGTGCAGGGGCGGTCCCCAGGTGTAAAGGGGAGAGGTCCTTAATCAACAGCTCCATAAAAACCCCACACTCACCTCAATCATTGCTTGCTTGTTGAGCTGTGGTGTCTGTTCTCAGTACCATTTATTCCCCAGTTACCTGCTACTTTGATTGAAGATTTACCTGTGTACCGACCTTGGCTTTTTCCCTGGACTATCCTTATTGCTGTATCCCTACCTGTACTTCTATACCTGTTTGTGTATCCTGACTACCGGCATTGACCTTTTGGATTGGACTGACTATTCTACCGCCTTACCCTTTTTTGTGTCACTTTTGGAGTCACCTCATCTCTCCACCCGCCACCCAGCGCTACGCTCCTTACCCCCGAATCTCACATAACAAGCAAGCCAAGCTATGGAGCTTGCAGGGATGGCTGAAGCTATACAAGCACTGACACAACAAATTGCGATCTTGACACACACTGTACAAGGAGTCCAGGAACAACAGATAGATTTGCATAATCAAGTACAAGCACTCCAAGCGGCAACTCCTCCTCGCGCCCTTGCAGTACCTCCTCCGTTTCTTGTCGCCGCACCACCAGAAGATGGGGGTGCCACCTTCCCAGAACCTCAAGTCAAACTCCCAGAGAGGTTCGAAGGAGACCGTACCAAATACCGAACCTTCATCACGGCCTGTGAGTTACTATTTGTATTAAAACTCCGGACCTATGCCACAGACTTCGTAAGGGTTCGAACCGCTATTTCCCTTCTATCTGGAGGTCCCATGACCTGGGCCCAACATCTACTGGAGAGTCAACACCCCTCTCTAGCATCATGGGGGACATTTCGCCAAGAAATGGATACCCTCTATGATGACCCCCACCGTAAGTCAACAGCTGAATCTAACCTCAGATCTCTACGACAAGGTAAACGTCCTGTCGAGGATTACATCGCTGACTTCCGCCGAACAGCGGGGGAGACTGAATGGAATGAACCCGCCTTGATACATCAATTTCGTTTGGGTCTATCTGAGTTTCTGAAGGATGAAGTAGCCCGAGTAGAAACTCCAGGATCATTGGAGGCCTGGATCAATGTGGTCACCCAAATGGATAGACGTATGAGAGAGAGAAAAGAAGAGCGAATGGCTCAACAGAATACCTTCTCCCGGCCCAAACTTCCGTTTCAGTCTACCAGCTCAACCACTACAACCCCTCCTCTTTGCACTGGAAGTGAAGAACCTATGCAACTTGGAGTGGCTCGTGGACCCTTATCTGAAGCGGAGAAAGACCGTAGACGAAGGGCTAATCTCTGTCTATACTGTGGAACCCCTGGTCATACTACCACCACTTGTCCTCGACTGACTTCTCGAGGTAAGAAGACTATATTTACCACTCCTCTCATGACCGGAGGTGTTACCCCTCTCTTATCTGTTCCTGTTTCCTTACAGTGGGAAGATAGGATCATCATTCAGGAAGCTATTATCGACTCTGGAGCCAGTGAATGCTTTGTTGACCTGACCCTAGCGGAACATCTGAAACTTCCTACACAATCAAAGAATCCACCTTTAGTTGTGCAATTGGTAGATGGAAGCCCTATATTATCTGGTCCTGTAAAACTACAAACCAAACCCTTGCGACTACGCATAGGAAAGAAACATGAAGAAATCATCTCCTTCAATTTAGTGCATTCTCCTTTATTTCCCCTCATCCTGGGATTACCCTGGCTCAAGCTTCATGATCCCCTCATCCATTGGTCGTCCGGAACAGTCACTTTTTCTTCATCATTTTGTCTCCAACATTGTCTTCCTCCAGCTCATATCACCCTTATACAAGAACCCATCTCTCAAAGTGAAGAAATACCAGAGGCCTATGAACAGTTCCGTTCCGTCTTTAATCAGAAAGAGGCCGAGCGTCTCCCTCCTCATAGACCATACGACTGCCCTATCGATCTCCTCCCGGGGGCTGCCATTCCATTTGGGCGAATATTTCCTTTATCTGAACCTGAGTTGACAGTATTAAAAGAATATCTGGATGACAGTCTCCGAAAAGGATTCATTCGTCCTTCCACCTCTCCTGCAGGAGCAGGCATCTTTTTTGTTTGCAAGAAGGACGGGGGGTTGCGACCCTGTGTAGACTATCGGGAACTAAACAATATAACAATAAAAAACAAATACCCATTACCGTTGATTCCCGAACTTATGGATCGCCTGCAAAATGCCCAGATATACTCCAAAATTGATCTTCTAGGGGCATACAATCTTGTACGTATACGGAAAGGAGATGAGTGGAAGACGGCCTTTAGAACTCGTTACGGGCATTACGAGTATCGAGTGATGCCTTTTGGATTATGCAATTCCCCAGCCACTTTTCAACATTTCCTCAATGACATCTTTAGAGACATGTTGGATAAATTTGTGGTAGTCTATTTGGACGATATTTTAATATACTCTCCTTCATTAGGAACTCATCGCCAACATATGTTCCAGGTTCTTGAGAGATTGCAACAACACAATCTGTATGCTAAAATATCTAAGTGTATCTTCGAAACGACCAAAGTTGAATTTTTGGGATATGTAATCTCTCCGGGACGTTTGGAGATGGATCCCAAGAAAGTATCATCTATTCTTCAATGGCCTACTCCTAATTCCGTGAAAGCTGTCCAGAGGTTCGTAGGATTCGCGAACTTCTATCGTAGATTTATCAACAGTTTTTCCCGCATCATACATCCCATAACACAACTTACCAAGAAAAATACTTCATTCCATTGGACTCCACAAGCCCAAAAAGCATTTGATACCCTAAAAAATAAATTTACTCAAGCTCCCATTCTGGTCCTTCCTGATCCGAAAAAACCTTATTTTCTCTGAAGTAGACGCCTCCGAAACAGCGGTAGGAGCAGTTCTGTCTCAACGCCATGGAGAGAAAGACTTCCTTCACCCAGTCTCCTTCTTTTCTCGTCGACTGACCCCCTCAGAGACTAATTACAGTGTTAGCGACCGTGAATTATTAGCCATTAAATTGGCCTTGGAGGAATGGAGACACTTGTTAGAAGGAGCTCTTCACCCTGTCACCGTATTTACCGACCACCGAAATCTAGAATACCTCAGGAAAGCCCAAAGATTAAGCCCGCGACAAGCCCGTTGGGCTCTTTTCTTTACAAGATTCAGGTTACATATAACCTATCTCCCGGGATCAAAAAATCTCAAAGCTGACGCTCTATCCCGACTCCATGAACCTTCAACCCCTAAATCTATGACAAACAATACCATTCTACAACCAGGTCACTTTCTAGCCCTTCACACCTCTCTTTTATCAGAGATAAAGAAACACGGATCTCACCCCGTCTCACTAACAGAGACCTCTTCTTTAAATCAAGACCAGGGTCTTTGGTACAGAAACAAACTTATTTATGTACCCCCACCAGTAAGGACTGCTGTTTTACAATCCCTCCATGATGCCCCTCTTGCTGGACATGGAGGATTCCAACAAACAGTCGACCTAGCTTGTAGATATTTCTGGTGGCCAGGATGGAGACAAGACATAAGAAATTATATCCTTTCTTGTGACATCTGCGCTCGTTCTAAAGGTAGGAATACCAAACCAGCAGGACTCCTTCAACCGCTCCCTACTCCAGATCACCCTTGGGAGGATCTAACAATAGATTTTATATTGGATCTCCCACCATCACTACAACATAATACCATCATGGTTGTGGTCGACCGGTTCACAAAAATGGCACACTTTATTCCTACCACCCAGTTACCTACCGCGGCTGAGACCGCTAATTATTTTTGAAAAATATTGTACGTCTCCATGGTCTTCCTCGATCCGTATTATCCGACAGAGGTGTTCAATTCACTTCACGATTTTGGTCAGCGTTCTGTAAAGGACTTCAGATAGACCGTCTCCTCTCCTCAGCCTACCACCCTCAAACCAATGGACAGACAGAAAGAGTCAATCAAATACTCGAACAATATCTTCGATGCTACATCACCCATCTCCAAGACAATTGGTTATCCTTGCTACCCTTGGCGGAATTTGCCTACAATAATCATCTACAGAGGACTATAGGCATGTCACCCTTCAAAGCCAACTACGGGTTCAATCCCACATTCCATCTTGATTTACCAAAGACCAGTCATGCACCTCCCGTCACAGATCGTCTTCAACTTCTCCAACAAAATTTTTCTGTCATCAAGACCACCCTAAACAAGGCCCAACAAGACTATAAAAGATACGCGGATAGACGTCGGATTCCAGCACCTTCCTTTCAAGTAGGAGAAAAAGTTTGGCTCTCATCGGCTCATATCAAGACAACCGGGCCATCTCGCAAACTAAGTCCAAAATTCCTAGGACCATTTCCTATCACAACACTCTGTGGCCCCGCCGCAGTTCGATTATCGCTCCCTAAGACCTGGAAGATACACCCAGTCTTCCACGTCTCTTTAATCAAGAAATGGAAACCAGACGCCTATCCTCGGAGACATACCCTTCCTCCTCCACCAATAACCATCGATGGATCAGAGGAGTATGAAGTGGACAAGATTCTAGATTCCAGGATTCGCCATGGAAGACTCGAATATTTGGTCCATTGGAAAGGCTACGATCCAGAAGAAAGAACCTGGGAACCCATGGCTAATTTTCATGCTCCTGCTAAAATCCGATCTTTTCACAGGCTCCATCCCGGGCACCCGGCTCCTCAACGCACCCGGAGGTTGCGTGTACGGGGGGGAGTCTGTCAGGTTCCAGGACCTTCACCTACCTTGCCTAGGGGACCCTCACAGCCAATGTCATCCTCTGTCCCTGTTTGCCGCCATCACGCTGTAGCGCGACCGCGAGGTAGGCCGCATCCCTGGCCTCGAGTTGCTATTCACCCACTAACAGTGAGTGCAACTACTTCCAAGAGGTTTAGGGGGCGGAGCTTACTCGTGAGAAACGTTGTGCGATTGGTTGTTGGCAAAGGGGCAGGGAGAATAGGAAGAGGAGGCTGTACCTCTTCTCCCTATTCACAACATGGTGCAGGGGCGGTCCCCAGGTGTAAAGGGGAGAGGTCCTTAATCAACAGCTCCATAAAAACCCCACACTCACCTCAATCATTGCTTGCTTGTTGAGCTGTGGTGTCTGTTCTCAGTACCATTTATTCCCCAGTTACCTGCTACTTTGATTGAAGATTTACCTGTGTACCGACCGTGGCTTTTTCCCTGGACTATCCTTATTGCTGTATCCCTACCTGTACTTCTATACCTGTTTGTGTATCCTGACTACCGGCATTGACCTTTTGGATTGGACTGACTATTCTACCGCCTTACCCTTTTTTGTGTCACTTTTGGAGTCACCTCATCTCTCCACCCGCCACCCAGCGCTACGCTCCTTACCCCCGAATCTCACACTGAGACTTCAGTGGCAGAATTTGTATAATTTCTACCTATTCCTGTATGGGATATCCCAGCTTCCTATTCAGTACACCATACCAACCAACCCATGCAAACAGTGGATGAGAGGGAGCCAAGTATGTAATACAGGTTGAATATCCCTTAGCCGAAGTTCCAAAAACCAAAGAAGGAATTTATGATGTGGGTAAATTCGCATAAGAGATACTCTTTCTGTCTTCCGTCGGTGAAGCTCCTTTGCTTCAACCTCCCAGGCACCTTAAATGAGGAGCCAGTGCTCATGGGAAATGTAGATCCCAGAGCGCTGCGACGGGAGGGAGGGAGCACAGTGGAGCAGGTAAGTTCAGTAGCTCGACTGCTGGAAATGATCTATATTACCAAAATACAATGTGACCAAGTTGAACATTAAATTTAGGTAATGTAGATACTTTTTCGGGCTGGTGCTACCAAAATGATCCATCATCTGTAATTATCCATTATCCGAAATGCTGCCAGTCCCGAGAATTTCAGATAAGGGATACTCAGCCTGTAGTAAGTTTATGTGTATGTTTCCATTTGGGAAAGAACGGTTCATGGGAAGTTACTCTAACGTTTATATGCATACAATGGTGCTGGCAGTCGAAATTGTGGACTTTTGCAGAATGTACTGCAGCGGTACAAGCATTGGTGTATAAAATGTGTCTAGAAACAAATGCTGGTAAGGGAAATATGGGACAAATGCATCTGTCTTGATTGTGCGGATAAAGGAGCTTAGAATTACTGCTGATAAATAGACATGAATCCCCAATGAATGGCTCCCTGAGCTGGACCTATTTTCAGGTTGGGGCTTGGAGCTGCAGCTCCATCAACCCGAGTGGCGAATGATCCACATGTGCATGTCCAAACAGAGAACAGACAAACCCTGGAAATTCATCCGGGAGACAGACTGCAGCTGCGAATTCGTCAACAGAGTCACGCACTCTGTTGCTGATTCGACAAGCACTAAAAGTATACGGATTTTCATATCATTTTAGAGCTTGTCGAATTGGCTCTGTGAGTGAGTGACTCTGTTGCCTAATTCGTAGCTGCCATCGGCCCCTCAGCTGTAACTCGTGTATTTCCGGGGATTTGTGTGGTGGCTGCTTGTAGCACACAAACCCCCGGAAATACACAAGATACATAGTGCCTCCTAGTGACAGGCATGACTGGTAGCACGCCTGTCACTCTGGGGGCATGATCCGCCCCTGGTCAGCCCCCCATTAATCTGGCACTAGCTATACACTCTCCTGTTTTTTGCCACACAGTTTACACATTAATCACAAAAGTCGGCAATCCACAACCCTATTACTTATGACTTCTTTGTGTGTATGGCATATCCAAATGGCCTCCTTTCACCCCTTTTCCATCAAGATGGAATGCATTTAATGCCTATAAAGCTTACATTAGCAATAGCAACTGACAAAGTGCAAGGGAAGAGAATGATCCAGACTTTTGGTTGTGATAAACCCCATTTGTTCAAGGATGTGAACCTTGAGGGGTCTTGTGGTCTCATATATAGAAACATAGAAACATAGAATGTGTCGGCAGATAAGAACCATTCGGTCCATCTAGTCTGCCCAATTTTTTTTTGAGTACTTTTATTAGTCCCCCGTTCCAATTACTAAATGCACCGACTGTATGTTGTTTCCCAGAGAAAAATTAAACAAAAGACTTTTGACTGGTAGGCATGTTTTCACAATCCTTGCAGTTTGCACATTTGTAAAACCCTTTGGGTTTAGGACACAGCCAAGTAGCTCTAGGTGTAGTGATCTTCCTACCAAGCCTAGGGGCTATACAACTTTTCCTGTTGGGTGCCTTCCTAAAAATGACTTAAGGTTTGTCAGTTATCATAGAATAACAGAATATTATCCCCTTTCAAAATGCTCCAGTGATTTTCTATTGCTAATTTCTCTAGCTTTGATATTATACTGGGTGAATAAAGATAACACAGAATAGGTGGTGTGTAGCTTGGGCACTATGGGGTTGTGTTTTTGGGTCTCATTCTTTACGCAGTGTTGTTTTCTTTCTCTTTCTTTATTGTCTGTATAATTTTCTGCACTGCCTTTTACCCATGATGCATTTTTGGGGGTTCACCATTGTTTGGCTCGCCCATTAACCCTCCACTTGCCGAATAGTGGTCTGGAATTTGTTGGTGCTAGAAATATATACCGTAAATATATGTCAGTAGGTAATAAACATGAAAATTTTTCTATGGAAGTTTTATTATAAAACGTCATGACACACTGCAGGTTTTTAAGGGGTCTGTAAGAGGACTGTGCTTCTAGATCATTTTTTGTTTGTTTTTGTATTCACCTATCGCTACCAATATCCATATCTTAGGATTGGGAATGGAACCTCAAAAGAAAAATCCAGTGATGAATCTTAAGTAAAATATAAGTTATGCAACATACATTTTTCATATCTGAAGAATTATGTGTATCTATATATTATACTCATTAAAGCACACTGGAAGCTAAGTAGAGGAAGACACAAACCCACATGTCCATTACTAATAGTATCAAACTCAGTGGTTTGTAGATGTCGATAAAATCTTAGCAATTAGGCGGTTGATTGAAAAATCAATAAACACGAAGGTCCTGGTTTTAGAAAAAGGAGACAAAACATTGGGAAATTAATAAGAAGATTGTCATGATTCCAGCCTGTAATGTTTTAATCTCAACATACACCATGAGTTATAGATTTTGGCCATTAATGTTATAAATTAAACATTACTTAACTGTCTCATTACTTGTAAGATTAGCTGACCCTTAATTAAGCACTTCATTCACTCTGGAGATGTAGGTTTGAAAAATGGGAGTTATTAATTCATAAAGCAGTTCTTACCCACGTTCTAAGCTTGGAGTTATCACCGTGGAACTCCTAAACATAGACCTGCACATAGCTCCATTTTTAGAACTTTACCCCAGCATTGCTCTCTATATATAACCTGCAATGCCTTTATTGGAATCATAACAATATGTTTTATAACAGAGTATTTTTCACAGACAAACTAGGTTGTTTTGAGTCAAATATTATTTTTTTTTCAACTGTAACTTTTCCTTTTATTATAATTAGAATGCTAATTGTATTTTAATTCAAACAGCCTGATATATCCTAGGAGTAATAGTTGTGTAACTGACTTTTATATACAGTATTTATATTTCATTTCTTGTTTTCCTCATATTGAAACTCTAATTTCTAAGTAGTTTGATGCCCTTATTTCTTGCTCATGTTTATTATATATTGGTTTGGTAGTGTATAATGTTGTTAATGCATTTCCTTAACTACTGTTTATGATGTTTTCTGATTTACCCACGTATCAGTAATTTGTTGTTAAGACTGCAAATAATACCTGATAAAATTTCTCTAGAAGTTCGAGAGATCTAGTGGATCTTAGTGGATTCTCCCCACTAATAAGGGGCTTAAAGACCACGAAAATACACCAAATTCGGCTATAATAGCCAATATCTGGGCATTTTCCAACTTTAAAGTTAAATAAGATAATGAAAGCAAATGCAAATAACAAAAATAATAATATACAATTATCATGTGTTAATATTATATATAGTATATTAATATATGCATTTTTGTACACAAATTTATATGTATTTACTTTATTTTACTGCATTTTTTTTTCTTTTATTGATATATAGTTATTTTGTATAAAACTATTTTTTTATATTTTTTATTGAACTTTGACCCATTTCTTGAGGAGATCAGCTTTTTCCGTTGAGTCCCTTTAGAAGAAGAAAAACAAATGGATTGGATGCTAAAGTGGTGTAACAAATAGACCTGAAAGTAATATTTACTTTAGAACAATTCAGTCAATCACTTTATCAGACTTTGAATATGGAGATTTTTTTTCTACACATGGGCTGCTTCCACAGCTTGTCTTCCAAATTGTTTAGTGTACAGACAGTAGATTAGTTTTCCCTCAGCACCTAATTACTGTGATTGCTCAGTTACAAAAACAATATGGCACTGAATAAAAAGAAAGACGAAAGGTATGACTTAACACTTTATTTAGCGAGAGGCAAACAAGGCAAGTGCCTAGAATTGCAATTACCTTATATGCCTGGGGGGCAGGCAGCAAAAAAAGCTGCCCCTTTAAAAAAAAAAAAAAAAAACTTGCTTGCCAGCAGAGACGATGGCTGGGGAGACTAAAAGATCTCACCACCGCTCTACCTGCAAGCAGGCAGCATGGTGTCTGTGCTGCCCAAGCGCACAGACAAACTTCCATGCTGCCTGTTCAGCTCCCCGTGCGGTATGACAGGTGAGTGCAAGAGAAACTGATAGCTAAATACAGTTGCTATAAATTAATTATTGAGGTTGATGCATTCAAAGACTGTGAAGAAAAAGGCATACCCTGTTGTGATAAAAGCAATGGAGTGTTGTATTAGCAAATACTGGAGAATATCAAATACAGTAGTTTCTGTTATACAATTCACGAGGACAGTTATTGGGCTCTATTCCATGACCTGCATTAATCTATCTTTGGTCATTGAGTAGCATAGACTGCAATAAAAAATTGTGTTCAAAGGCACACACTATATAGTCCATATTACGGAAGATGAGAACAGACAATGCATTTTGGATTAATAATAATTAAAAGAAAAGCAAAGGAAATAAACTGACTGGGTCACTGAAAACTCTCTCCTAAAAAAATGTATGCAAAATAATTACGGTATTAACAGAAATGAAAGATCACATAGAATATCTGGAATACTGGGCTTCTAACTTTATTTTGTAGTTGTAGTTTTTAGCTTTGTGTAATGGTGATTTTTTAAAATCTATTTCTCTTGATGTTGCAAATACTAATTTAGAGTGTTTCCAATCAACTAATGATATATGTGCCACATGTGTGGCAAGAGTGTGTCTCTTGCCACTGATTAGACCTACGATTAAGTCCTTTCTTTGGACGAAACGCGTAAGGTTTCTAATGTAAATGTTAAGTTTTACTGGATCCTGCTTTGTCAAGTGGATTACTACTGTGTATTGGGTGCAATACTTGTGTATTTTTTTTCTGTGAACGCCTGGGTTGGTGCCCCAAAGCCCAGCAGGCAAGGAGCTTCCATCTCATGTAGTATATGTTGTTGTTTATTCAAGTGAAAATTGATGTGCTGAGGATCAGAGGACCACTGAAGTGCAGAAATAGCGGTAAAAAGTGTGCATGAAAGGACTATTAAGTTTCCTTAATAACAGACAAGAAGGCTTTATAGAGGGGTTTTTATAGGTTACATACGTAATTTTCACAAATTAGTCTTGCACCAGCTTAAAATGTACCCCAATTCTATGTGTTTTTTTTCAGCATTCACAAATCTCTTTGGAGCATTAGACTATAGATTTTCATGCATATTATACACATTGTTAGGCAACTCTGTTTAATGCATTGGCTTGGTCTCTGCTGGCCATCAATGATAACTGTGAAGCTAAATTATTCCATTCAGTGATCAGTGCTGTGAATATTAATGTACCATTTCGATTGCTTTATGCAACATGACTGACCTCTATTGGTTGTCTGAGGTGTGTGCAACACCACAACAGTCAGAATATGTATTTTAAAGAGAAATGTGCAACTGTGCTGAAAAAGCATTTACAATAAAAATACCATAATTTAATAATTTTCATTTGTGATCATTCAAGTGAGATATGCACATATCAGCCCTAGACGTTAATAATCACTCAACTGGCAAAGTGAGCACCACAAATAACTGGAAAAGATTAATGCTCAATGCAACACAGCAAAATAATTAATTCAATAAAAAAAATTTTTTTCCAGCAAGTAAACCTTAGATCCCAGCTGTATGTCTGTGATTTTCCAGTTGCCATAGCTCCCATATTGCACATACAGCCATATTCTAGGCATTAAGCATTGCATAGAAGTTAGCACACAGGAGACAAATACCTTCTCAATACTCTACTGAGGGCGAGTCCCCACCAGATCTCAGCGACAAACAGAAAAATATTCAGATAGATCTGGGTAATGATTGTCAGACAGCTCCAGGCTAACATATAAAACGTAGATTCTTTAATCCGTAAGCAGGTTAAAATCAAACATCACAGGAAGCCACAGAAGACATGGAAAACACTATCCTACCTAATCACTATGTATAAAAGCCATAATATTTGTTCAATTGAACAATCCTAGTAGGGCATACAATCAAGACTTAATACCTTTGTTACATTTTTTCAATTTGGAAATAGCAACAATTATAGAAATATGAGAAATATGATAGTTATAGTCAGGGCCGGCCTTAAGTGTTCCGGCGCCCTGTGCGGGCTTCCCCCATGGGCCCCCCCCCCCGCCTTTCACCCCCCCTATGTATGTGTCCCTTTCCTCTTCCTTGCCATGTCTGTCTCTTCCCCCACCCCTCCAACTGTTCTGTCTCTCTCCCACCTCCTGTCTCTCTCTCTTCCCCATCGCTTGTTCTGTTTCTCTATCCCCCCTCCACCTGTTCTGTCTCTCTCTCTCCCCCCCTTCCCCCTGTTCTGTCTCTCTCTCTCTCTCTCTCCCCTCCCCCTGTTCTGTCTCTCTCTCTCCCCCTGTTCTGTCTCTCTCCCCCCTCCCCCGGTTCTGCCTCTCTCTCCCCCCCCTGTTCTGCCTCTCACCCCCTGTTCTGTCCTTCTCTCACCCCCTGTTCTGCCTCTCTCTCCCCCCTCCCCCTGATCTGCCTCTCACCCCCTGTTCTGTCCTTCTCTCACCCCCTGTTCTGTCCTTCTCTCACCCCCTGTTCTGCCTCTCCCCCCCCCCGTGTAGCCTCTCACCCCCTGTTCTGTCCTTCTCTCACCCCCTGTTCTGCCTCTCTCTCCCCCCTCCCCCTGATCTGCCTCTCACCCCCGTTCTGTCATTCTCTCACCCCCTCCCCCTTTTCTGCCTCTCTCTCCCCCCCCCCGCATTAAGCATGGGGAGCCGAGCAGCACTTTCTATTGCTGTCTGTGGCTCCCTATGCAGCAGACGCTGCTCTGCTTCACAGCGTGGGGGCGGAGCTACACCACTGAGCCGGTTAGCTCCGCCCCCTCCCCGGACCCAGCACAGCATGCCGAGCAGAGGGCTGGTGAGGGGGGATCTTTTGACCTCGGTGTGCCATGTGGTGCTGGGGTAAGTCCTGGGTCTGCAATGTGTGTGCTGTGGCATGTCCTGGGTGTGCAATTTGGGTGATGGGGCATGTGCTGGTGCATGTCCTGTGGATGCAAAGTGCGAGCTGACTGGGGTAAGTCCTGGTTGTGCAATGTGGGTGCTGTGTCATGTCCTGGGTGTGCAAGATGGTGCTATGGCAAGGGATGTTGGGACAAAAATGAATGGGTAAATGGAGTGAGGGATGCTGGGCCCCAGACTATTTAGTCTGTAAAGAACCCCACATTTCATTATGGTGGCTGTGCTTGATGCGGTCCAACCCTGCATTGTTGTTCTGGCATTTTGTGCTGGCACAACCCATGGCTTAAAAAAAAATCTGGTGCTGAAAAGTCAATTGCTGAAAATCCTAACACTTTCATGCGTGGGAGCTTTTATACACTTGATTTTCTATGCTGTTCATCAATATTAATAAAAATATTATTGTAGTAAATGTAATTATCTTTATGAGTGGCAGGAAGGACTTAGAAATGCAGTCAGAAAATTGGGGCAAAGCCTCAATTAATATTTAAAGTAACCATTAAACAAAAAACTCCCATTACAGAGAAATATTTAGATTTGCATCCATGTGTAACTAATAAAAATTAAAATGTGACTCTGTTTCAGATACTTAAAACCAGATGAGGACAAAAAATCAAAACACAAGACCACTGTGAAAAAGAAGACCTTAAATCCAGAGTTCAATGAGGTAACCATGTTGTAACGGAAATTATTAGTGAAACCATTGATTTGATTTAATACAGTGATACAATAATATTATAATGTAAAGATACTGTAGACACTTGCCGGCCAATATACCCAGATTAATAAGCAAAAAAAGGTGTACAGAAGATATATATATGCACTCACCAGCTAGGAGTATCCTTAGGGAATCATTACATTTATAGGGGATGCACTCTTGTTCCCAGAGGAGTAAAAGAACTTCCCAGAAAAGGCTCAAATATCCATATATATAACAAATGTATTAAATAACAAATAGCTTACATATAGGCACAAGGGTTCCCATGTACAATTACGCGATTTATTTGCTCTGCCCATATTCGTGAAATTCTACATGTAAAGTCTTCAGCATATGTATAAGCTATTCATAATTTAATTTGTATGGTCATTTTTCCAAGTAAAGATCCAAATTTGTAATCATAAATTCTGAGTTGTCCATGTCCTTGTTCAAAGTTGCAGTTTTATTTGTTTCGACAGATTACATACTACCCAAAGGAGAGCTTATATTATACAATTTTACTACATATTGCCTCTATAAACTCATTTATATAATTGATATTTTATTGGTCAAATATCTGCTTTGTTGTTTACAAAGCAATAAATGTAACACAGGAAAATAATATTATTCTTCATGCAAAGTGCAAATTTCTGCAAAGTGAAATGTGTATTTCTTATTTTGTTGTTGTAATAAACATAATTTTGATGGAATAAAGATTTCATAGGTGTTGATTATTATGAGTCATCCAATTAGGCTTACAGTATAGAAGTAAATAAGTATGATTATGCAAAATTCGTTAGAACATATTAATATCATGCAGAGTTATTCCATATGCAAAAAAGTTTAGCAATATCGTTTGAGTGTCCTGTTTGTTGAACAAATAAATTGATCAAACGTTTCAATTTAGTGCTTGTGGTCAAGTGGTGTAAGGTGCTCTTCGACTTATTTCGTTTTTTTTACTATCATTATTGAGAGAAAGATAAAGGAGAAGTAACGGGTAGCTTTCAGGTAGTAACTGTGAGGGGAGTTCACTTATATGTTGAGTTCTAAGAACATTGCTGATTCACAAAAGCTGTCCCAGTGGAACCACCTTTTGTCATGTGCTGCACCTGTTCCTTTAGAGACCAACAACAGGTCCTCCATAACTCTTGCTCTATATCCTATGTACTGAAAATGGCCACCTCCTATGTATGAGTCATATTTCCAGATGTGTTTTGAGGGCGTCTAGGACACTGACAGTTCAGTGCGGCAGTTTGAACCCTGAACTGTCAGCGGGGAAGAGCAACGCGGGCACTTCATCGTGGCATTTTAAGCACTGAACTGTCAGCAATACAAACATACACCCCCCTAATAAATTAACCCCCCTAATAAATCACCCCCTCCAAAAGTGACCCCAAATACCGATTCTAACCCCCAAACCTAAATACTAACACTACCCCGAACCCTAATACTAACATTAATCCTCCCGAACCCTAATACTAACATTAATCCCCCCGAACCCTAATACTAACATTAACCCCCCCCCGAATCCTAATACTTACATTAACCCCGTGAACTCTAATACTAACATTAACCTCACTAAACCCTAATACTAACACCCAACCCTCCGAACCCTAATACTAACATGAACTCCCCCGAACCCTAATACGAACATTAACCCCTAATAATACTCACCTTCTGTCATCCTGTGACAAACTTTCCCGCGAACAAAGATCCGGCGATGACCTGCTGCGTTCATGCAGCCACGATAAACCTTCCCATCCCCTTTTGAGGATCATAGGAATAAGCTTTTATATTGTTTAAGAAGTATTTTAGGTCTGTTGTGGGTAAGCCATGATCTATAAAATTACTTCACTCAGTTGTACTAAAAGAAATTCTCCATCTTAAAACAAGGCAGGGCCGCCACATGGAATTTCAGGGCCCCTTACTGAACACATTTTCTGCCCCCGCGCCCCCCCCCCCCTTGACAATATCTCCCACTCGCCCCACCTACCCTCTCAAGCATGTTATCCCGGTCTAGTGTAATATGGAGGGTGGTTCAGAGCAGTTTGGTCAATATGCCAGTAATATTTTTCCACTCAATAAGTCAGTATTTTACCCTCAATATGCCATTCCTTTGCCATTTAATATGCAAGGATGTTTCCCCTCAATATGCCATTCATTTGCCAATTAATATGCCAGGATTTTGCCCCTCAATATGCCAGGATTTTGCCCCTCAATATGCCAGGATTTTGCCCCTCAATATGCCATTCGTTTGCCAATATGCCAGGATTTTGCTAATTAATATGCCAGGATTTAGCCCCTCAATATGCCAGGATTTAGCCCTCAATATGCCAGGATTTTACCCCTCAGTATGCTCGTTAAGTGCCACCCTCCTCCCCGCTTCCCCAGTACTTACCTCCTTGCTGCTATCTCCTGGTGCTCTGCAGGTCCACGGCTGTGAAGCGTCCTGCGCTCCCCTCCAGCCGCGCGGATTCAATAAAGTTTGTTAAAAAGAAATGCAACCTGAGTAACTCGCATTTTTTTTCTTTAACACACTTTATTGAAGTCGCGCAGCTGGAGGGGAACGCAGAACGTTTCCCTTACAGCCACAGAGAATTTGTTTTTTTTCCGGTCGTGACCTGGGCCCCCTGGACCCGCCGGGCCCGGGACACCAGTATCGCCCATCAGCCCCTGATGGCGGGCATGAAACAAGGTATCATACAGGTATGCCTCCTTTTTTAGGAGCCTGACAGAAAATTGTTCTGTGAGGCTCCTAAAAACTACAAAGTTGTCAAGTCCTGCTGTAATAGGAGTAAAGCTCACTGTCACAAATTGTGCTAATTTGGAACAGTCTAATTTACCTATCCTGGTTAAACGGTTCCTTTTTATGGATTTTCTTGAATGTAAGGCAATGTTTTTCAGAGTAAACACTTATATTCAAGATCACCTTTAAATCCTACCTCAAGGAAGCGGTCCTTTTACAAAGATGCAGGGATCTGGATCTCACAGCACAAGATGTCTGTGCAATCACCCAGCGCAATGACATCCCCTTCGGCTGCCTCTTCTCCACTTTGCCTTACTAATAATTTCTGGAAGTCGGAGCGTCAGGGGTCAAGTGACCTCATAGTGCTTCGACTCCTTGCAGTCTCAGGCAGAACAAATGAGCCGTAGAAGATATTTGTGCAACTGGGTGGCACACATACATCCCCAATAGACACCAGGAATATTGTAACTTAGGGAAGTAAATATGGTATTATCTTTCTATGATGGAAGACTGAGTTTGCTTATATATAAAAAATATTTATACCAGACCTCCTGGTATCCTTCTGGAGATCCGGTCTCCAGTACAATACTACAAATGAAGTCTCTCCAGTGCTCTGTACAATGGCATGAGCATTTCCCTCTTTCTATCGCTAATACCTCTCCCTATGCAACCAAGCATTCTGCTAGTATTCTGCTCTATTGCATTGCCTACCTACTTTTAAGTCCTGTGAAATGATTACTCCTAAATCCTTTTCCTCAGATGTTGAGGTTAGGACAAATCTTCTATATTCTGATTTTGTTTTTTACCACCAAAGGTGCATAATATTGAACTTATCCACATTTAATGTTAGTTGCCACAGCTCTGACCATTTTTCTAGTTTAGCTAAATCATTTGCCTTTTGGCTTATCCCTCCAGGAAAATCAACCCAGCTGCAAATCTTTGTATTATAAGCAAAAAAACATACCTTACCAACAAGACCTTCTGCAATATCACTAATAAAAATATTAAAGAGAATGGGCCCAAGTAGAGATGCCTGACATACCCAACTAGTAACAACGACCTTGCATCCAATATACTCCATTGACTACAACCTTCTGTTGCCTGTTCCTCAACAATATTGAAATGCAAACTCATAGATTGCAGTTTATTGATAAGCCTTCTATGTGTGTCAGTTTCAAAAGCCTTACTGAAATCTAGGTAAGCAATGTCTACTGCGCCACCCTTATCTATTATTTGTCACCCAGTCCAAAAAAATCAATAAGATTAGTTTTGCGTGATCTCCCTGAAGTAAACCTGTGTTGTCTCTGATCTTGAAATCTATGCGATTTTAGATGTTCAAAAATCCTTTTCCTTAACATGGTTTCCATAATTGTCCCCACTACTGAAGTAAGACTTACTGGTCTATAGTTGCCCTACATACTACCTTTCTTGTGAATGGGCACAGCATTTGCTGATATCCAATCTTCTGGGACTAATCCCGTTAGCAATGATTGGTTAGATAAATCTGTTAATGGTTTTGCTAGTACACCACTAAGTGCTTTTAATAACTTTTGGTGTATCCCATCAGGGCCCATCGACGTATTTGTCTTTACTTTATACAGCTGAAGTAAAACATCTTCCACTGTAAACTCACATGTATCAAATGAATCATTGGTGATTTTCCCTAAATATGTTCCCTTTCCCTCATTTTCATTTGTAAAAACTGAACAAAAATATTCATTAAGGCATCTGCTAGGCCTTTATCCTTCTTTTGTTTTATTTTCCATTTTTCATGTATGTATCTAAAAAATATTTTACCATCTTTTTTACTGACTGGGCTATTTTCTCTTCTACGTCTCCTGGACTCCATTTAAATTTCCCTAGTCTAATAATGACACCTTTACACATAATCTAATTTAGGAAAAGTCTATTTTAAATCTTTTGTTTTTTGCATCACTGTTCTTATATTAAAACACACTAACTGGTTATCACTAGATCCTAAACTCTCAGCTGTTACCATTAGTGAACACTAAATCTAATATGGCCTGCTTTCGAGTTGTATCGAGTCCAGTATAAGAGAAATATTGATAAATTTAACCTTTATTTGAAAATTAATAAAATCTTTATTAAAGAGAGCACAATGTACAAATATTAAGAATTAAAAAGGTGTCAAAATGTGAGTTTGTGTGAAAATGAAAACATAAAAAGGATTCCTGTTGCTTTAACTGTTAAAATGGTAAACACCCTTACAATGATCAGCTATTTGATCCAACAACTTGGGAGTTCCAAAAAAGATATAGCAACTTGTTTGTATTATATGGCAATGATAGCCTTACAATTTAGTGAGTTGCCATATCATACCACATATGTTTTGTCAGTATAACTAGAGATGAAAATGCCATCTTGTATTTTTGTTTTACCCTGCAATAGTAAACACCATTATTTAATTATTCTGGCAATGTCAGAAGAAAATATATCTAGTATGGATATTGTTTCCTACCTTGTATTTTAAAAAGATATTTGACAATGAAAAATATTAATTTATAACAGTCTGCGAGAAAATGTGTATGCAGCTCCAAATGGTAAAAAATAAATAAATAAAGGCATAACTAAATTTTATAGTAGTGTTATAGTCAGGTTATATTTTCATGTCCACTGCATTGTAACTTTATTTGCTGCCAATAATAATGCTCCTTATATTGTTTCCTTTTTTTTTAGGAGTTTTGCTATGAAATAAAACACAGCGACCTAGCAAAAAAGACTTTAGAAGTCACAGTGTGGGATTATGATATTGGGAAATCAAATGATTTCATAGGTAAGTATTAAAGATTACAGCTCAGTCACATTTTCTCTACCAGAAATGTCTATTAAATTGAGACACTATAGGGCAGCGGTGGCGAACCTATGGCACGCGTGCCACTACTGGCACGCCGAGCCCTCAGCTGTGGCACACGGTCAGGTTCAGCTCTCACCGCTTATCTGCTCCATTGTCCTGGAGGTGCAGGCATCAGCGTAATAGATTGGCGCCACCGGTCATCTGCTTCTTCTCCAGATGATTGGCGCATGCGCATTCTGTGAAGAAGCATTCAAGTCGGAAAGCAATTAACTGTTTGCTTTCCGACTTGAACGCTTCTTAACATAACGCACATGCGCCAATCATCTGTAGAAGAGGCAGATTACACTGATGCCTGCACCTCCAGGACAACGGAGCAGATAAGCGGTGAGAGCTGAACCTGTATGTGTGTGTGCATTTGTGAGTAGAAGTGTGTGTGTGTGAGTGTAAGTGTGTGTGTGTGCGAGTATGAGTATAAGTGTGTGTATGAGTATGATAAGTGTGTGAGTATGAGTATGTTAAGTGTATGAGTGTCTGTATGAGTATAAGTGTGTGTGTCTGGGTATAAGTGTGTGAGTATGAGTATAAGTGTGTGTGGGAGTATAAGTGTGCGTGTATGAGTATAAGTGTGCGTGTATGAGTATAAGTGTGCGTGTAGGGGTATAAGTGCGTGTAGGGGTATAAGTGCGTCTAGGGGTATAAGTATGTGTAGGGGTATAAGTGTATGTATGAGTATAAATGTATGTGTAGGGGTATAAGTGTGTGTAGGGGTATAAGTGTGTGTAGGGGTATAAGTGTGTGTGTGAGTATGAGTGTCTGGATGAGTATAAGTGTCTGGATGAGTATAAGTGTCTGGGGGGACAGCATTTTTGCTCGCTGGGTATAGCAGCAGTAAAAAAAAAAGCTTGTCACAGTGTATATTATATCACCAAGTTCCCACCAACATTACCAGGATCCTTGGTATACAACAGATACATTCACAGCACAACATCTACATCAGGTGCATTTGATCACTGTTACATGAAATATAGTCAGCAAGCCGTGTGTACACCATAAAACATACATCAGTATGACCCTACCACTTCTGCTGGAATGCCATTCCATGTATCCACTACCCTCTCTGTAAAGTAATACTTTCATTAGTCCCTGACCTTATCTTATATCTAGGATAGCCTTATACCTATCCCATGCATGCTTAAACTCCTTCACTGTATTAACCTCTACCACTTCTACTGGAAGGCTATTCCATGCATCCACTACCCTCTCAGTATAGTAATACTTTCATTGGTCCCTGGCCTTATCTTATATCTAGGATAGCCTTATACCTATCCCATGCATGCTTAAACTCATTTACTGTATTAACCTCTACCACTTCTACTGGAAGATTATTCCATGCATCCACTACCCTCTCAGCAAACAAACATTACATTTCTGACCAGAAAATAAACTGTAAAATATTAAATATTTCCAGCATTTCCAAAAGCTTAAGGTGGACCCCAAATATATGTATATAACTAGTAACATTTATACCAGGGCTTGACAACCTTAACTAAGTTTTAGGAGCCAGGAAAAAAATCTAGGAGCCAGACAACAGCACATACACACAATCACATGCAGTCATATACAGTCAGTCACATAGACACATATACTCATACATACAGCCTGTCACACTTATACATACTGTCACATAGACACACACTCATACATACATACATACATACAGTCTGCCAGGCACACACTCACACATACATACAGTCTGTCAGACACACACACACTCATACATACAGTCGTTCACAGACACACTCATACATACATACATACATACATACATACATACATACAGTCTGTCGCAGACACACACTCATACATACATGCAGTCTGTCAGACACACACTCATAGATACAGTCTGTAACATAGACACATACACTCAGTCAGTCACATAGACACACACACTCATACATGGTCTTTCACATACACTCATACATACAGTCTGTCACTGACACACACACTCATAGTCAGTCACATATACACACAAACTCATACAGTCAGTCACAGACACACAAACTCACACAGTCAGTCACACACACTCATACAGTCTGTCACACACACACTCATACATACATACATACATAGTCTGTCACATACACTCATACATACATACATCCATAGTCTGTCACATACACTCATACATACATACAGTCTATCACATATACTCATACATACACACAGTCTGTCACATACACTCATACATACACACATTCAACTGAGCAGTTGTTTTTTATCTTAAAAAATACATTTTAAAAAAAAATGTAGATCAATAGCAAGGATCAAAGCTATATCTCATTGCAGGGAAGGTGGGCATTTCCGTTCCAGGTTTGTCTGTGCCTCTTACAAAGGCACAGACCATCATTACTTATTAATTACATTATTTTGCCCATTCATTTGTCAGTTTTATTTTGCCCACATTCATTTGCCAGTGTTTTTTTTTTGCCCAAATTCATTTGTCAGGGTTTTTTTTTGCCCACATTCATTTGCCAGGGTTTTTTTTGCCCACATTCATTTGCCAGGGTTTTTTTTTTTTTTTTGCCCGCATTCATTTGCCAGGCTTATTTTTTTTTGCCCACATTCATTTGCCAGGGTTTTTTTTTTTGCCCACATTCATTTACCAGGGTTTTGTTTTTTTTGCCCACATTCATTTGCCAGGTTTTTTGTTGCCCACATTCATTTGCCAGGGGTTTTTTTTGCCCTCATTTTTTGATCATCTCATCATTAGTAGAAGTCATTGGCAGATTTAAGAGACATGTTATTATGGCAGCTTCGGAAGTCATTGATTATTGCAGCTCTAAGAGACATTTTTTAAATGCCCCTAAGAGCTGCAATAATCAATCACGTTCCGAAGCTGCCATGATAAAAAGAAAAACGGTACATTATTGGCAGTGACACAGTCACTGTTCCTACCTCGTTCCTCCCAGTGTAGGGCTGTGTGACTTGTGGAGGACGTGCACAAGCCGTGCGCATGATCACATGACGTCGTGCGATGAAGTCACGTGATCAGGTGACCTCCGTGATTGCTGCAGAGCTGATTCTCCCGGGACAGTCCCAGGATCGAAAACATTGCGGGACTGTCCCGGGTTGGCAAGTATGCTCAGGGCCGTCTTTAATAGTGATTGGACCCTGGGCAAGCATTTGCTTGGGCCCCCTGGACCCTGCCCCCTCCCCTGCATGCAATCCCGCCATCCATCGCGATGTTACCCCCCACACACACATATGCCATAATGTTGTGCCATTCAGATGCCAGTAATATTGTGCCATTCAGAGCGCAGTATTATTGTGCCTTTCAGATGCCAGTAATATTGTGCCATTCAGAGCGCAGTATTATTGTGCCAGTCAGAGCCCAGTAATATTGTGCCATTCAAAGCCCAGTAATATTGTGCCATTCAAAGCCCAGTAATATTGTACCATTCAGAGCCCAGTAATATTGTGCCAGTCAGATGCCGTAATAGTGCCATTCAGAGCCCAGGAATATTGTGCCAGTCAGAGCCCAGGAATATTGTGCCAGTCAGATACCAGGAATATTGTGCCAGTTAGAGCCCAGGAATATTGTGCCAGTCAGATGCCTGTAATATTGTGCCAGTCAGATGCCTGTAATATTATGCCAGTCAGATGCCTGTAATATTGTGCCAGTCAGATGCCTGTAATATTATGCCAGTCAGATGCCTGTAATAGTGTGCCAGTCAGATGCCTGTAATATTATGCCAGTCAGATGCCTGTACTATTGTGCCAGTCAGATGCCTGTAATATTGTGCCAGTCAGAGCCCAGGAATATTGTGCCAGTCAGATGCCTGTGATATTGTGCCAGTCAGATGCCTGTAATATTGTGCCAGTCAGATGCCCAGTAATATTGTGCCAGTCAGATGCCTGTAATATTGTGCCAGTCAGATGCCTGTAATATTGTGCCAGTCAGATGCCCAGTAATATTGTGCCAGTCAGATGCCCAGTAATATTGTGCCAGTCAGATGCCTGTAATATTGTGCCAGTCAGATGCCCAGTAATATTGTGCCAGTCAGATGCCTGTAATATTGTGCCAGTCAGATGCCTGTAATATTGTGCCAGTCAGATGCCCAGTAATATTGTGCCAGTTAGATGCCTGTAAAGCCCCAGCCCCCCCCCCCCCTTCCCTAGTACTTACATGAACCTGCTCCGTGTCCCCGCCGGATGTCTCCTCCGTGCAGTCTTCCCTCTTGCACGGAGGAGGGAAACAGTCACCGGATGTGACGCGACGTCACATCCGGCGTCAGTTTTTTGGGGGGGGTTTTTTCAGTCGTCGCATCCAGTGGATGCGGCTTGCCGGAAAAAATCGTTCACAAGCGCAATGCGCTGTGAACGCGGCAAGCAGGGGCTGGGGGCCCACGGGACAGCTGCCTTGGGGACCCCCAGGAGTAACTGGGCCCAGGGCAGCTGCCCCGTTTGCCCCGCGTTAAAGATGGCCCTGAGTATGCTGGGGGTTATTTCACCCTACCTGTCCCCCCCACATTTTTTTGTTGGGGGGGATCAGTCCCCCACATCCCCCCGCTTCCTACGCCCATGTGAGTGTTTGGCTATGTGTGTGTGTGTATGACTATATGTGTGTGTGAGTATAAATGTGTCTGTGAGTTTGAGTATATGTGTGTGTGCGCATGAGTATAAGTGTGTGGGTGAGTATGATAAGTGTGTGGGTGAGTATGATAAGTGTGTGGGTGAGTATGATAAGTGTGTGGGTGAGTATGATAAGTGTGTGAGTATGAGTATGATAAGTGTATGAGTGTCTGTATGAGTATAAGTGTGTGTGTCTGGGTATCAGTGTGTGAGTATGAGTATAAGTGCGTGTATGAGTATAAGTGTGCGTGTATGAGTATAAGTGTGCGTGTATGAGTATAAGTGTGCGTGTATGAATATAAGTGTGCGTGTATGAGTATAAGTGTGTGTAGGGGTATACGTGTGTGTAGGGGTATACGTGTGTGTATGAGTATAAGTGTGTGTGTAGGGATATAAGTGTGTGTAGGGGTATAAGTGTGTGTATGAGTATAAGTGTGTGTGTGTGAGTATGAGTGTCTGGATGAGTATAAGTGTCTGTATGAGAATAAGTGTGTGCGTGTTTGGCTATGTGTGTGTGTGTGTGTATGAGTATATGTGTGTGTGAGTATAAGTATGAGTGTGTGTGAGTATAAATGTGTCTGTGAGTTTGAGTACATGCGTGTGTGCGCATGAGTATAAGTGTGTGGTTGAGTATAAGTGTGTGGGTGAGTATAAGTGTGTGTGTGTGAGTATGAGTATAAGTGTGTATGAGTGTGCGTGTGTATGAGTATAAGTGTGTGTTTATGAGTGTGTGTGTGTAGGAGTATAAGCGTGTGTGAGTATGGGGTGTTCGCCATCACTGCTATAGGCATTGTTTTCTTGAAGTTCCAATGTTTTATTTAAATGTCTGGTCTCTCTACTAACGATGAATTCTAGTACTCTCTCCCTGTGTTACTTTACAGCTATGTAATTTGCAGTAAAGTTAATTGACATTCTTGTCAAGTATCAAATGCGTACTGCTAGGTCTTACACTTTCTCCATTATGTTTAGTTCACATTGTCTATTACATTTGCTCCTTTTAGGTTTGTATTTCCATTTTCATAATCCTATTTAAAAGCAATTGTTGTCTCATACATAAATATTTCGGCTTCTTAGCGGATATGTTTCCAGTCTGTAAAAATATAAGGCTCATAAAGAAGTTTGACCTTCCTGTCCTCAGAACTAGCTTACTTCCCTATTGCACCCTTGAAAGACTGATTTATTCATGAAGTCCAGTTCTAATAGACCCAAAGAGTGACCCATAGCAATGGAAAATAGAATACTAATGACTGGGCATAATCACATGTCTTGACCCTTTTTCAACTGGAATAACCAAGATATTAAACCTACTATATTAAGATTACATGATAATGAGATGTCAAAACCAATTTGTTTTGATATTGTTCATTGTGTTTTTATAACCCATTAAACAACTGTTACCAAAGAGAAATCCTGACAAACACTGTATACTAAAAAAAACTATTTTGTCTTATTTATAACAAGAAAGATGTAATTCATCAACAATTGTATCATATTGATTGATAATCATTTATCATTTGCTTAATCAATCAGTAGTATTTCTAACTTCTAAACTGAAATTAAATAAAAGATTGTAAACGAAAATAAATTATAGCTGAAAAAATAAGGTTAATTTTGAGAATTGTATGATGATGTCTAGAATAGATTAACATAGATTTTATTTGGCTGACAAAATGCAGGGGTCACTATTAAAAAAAAAAAAAAACCAGGCAGTATACATTTTCCAACTTGCACTTGTTTATACTTAATGCTTTATACTTAATGCTGTAATGCTTCATTTTTGCTATTCCCTTGTCAATTTACCACTGTAACAGACCTCAGAGAAAAAAAGAAGCAGACATAAATGTCAAAGTAGGGCCACTTTCATAAATGTGATTATTTTAAGCATTAAACAGTGGCAGAGGGCCTAAAATGTGACACATCTTGGTGACAAGGAGAGCAGGAGTAAGCACTAGATCAATAGTGTCTTAATATGAATCCACCACCAGAATGTTTCAGAATTACTTGACCTATCTTCAATTTTCTTTAATTTAACGGTTTCCATTTGTTATTATGTAGTAACTTATGTATTTGGACAATTTCATTAGTTTCTTCCATTTTACACAGTTTAATAACTAAATGCTAATTCTAAATTACACTATTTTATTTTACAAAAATCACAATGTTAAAGATTCTCCTTATTTTTCCTTTTTTTAGGTGGAGTTGTTCTGGGAATCAATGCAAAAGGTGAACGACTGAAACACTGGTTTGATTGCCTGAAAAACAAAGACAAGAAAATTGAACGCTGGCACACATTAACTAATGAGCTGCCAGGAGCTGTCCTCAGTGACTGATCCAGATCTGCCTCTGTATCCATGTTGTGATAGCACAGCTATAAAGGAACAAGACACAAGCTATGCCTTTGCCCTTGCCACAGTAAATGGTTTATAGCAGCAAGGAAGGAAGGGGGACATTGGTTTCCCTATGAATTGATTTTGTTCATTAAGCTGCTGTAGTGTAAATCAGGGTTCTAGTGCACAAACAGTACCACTAAATGGATAAAAATGGCAAACTGATGATACTTAAATTGTAATGTCTCAAGCTTTGAACCTCAATAACACGATTACAATCAGTTATTCATATGCTCCCTTACCTTTGGCATGGTAATGCTCAGGACCCCATGTTAACCCTGTCTATGACATAGGGATGAGCAATACTTAGTGTTGCACACCACTCTAGTACTTCAATTTGTAAACTGTCAGTTAAAAGAAAGACATCCATGGCTTCTGGTTATAAAAAAAAAGAAAGACACGGTGAGCATTCATAACCAAAGCATTATTGATTTCCATTAGCGCTAAGGTAATTTACAGTTGCTAAGTATACTGGCTGTGCTGTTAAAGGAACTGGATCACCTCAACATTGTTTTTAATGTGACTGTAGAAAATAAAACAAAATATTAAAAAAGATCTATACACTGTGTTAGCAAAACGCAAGCAAATGCCTAACTTTGGAGAAAATGTGTTTTAAATAGGTCTGTGAAGTCTCCCTGTTATGATATCACGTGTGGCTTGATATGCAAATTAACTGGTTTTCAATAGAAAATCTCTAATTTGCATATCAAGCCACACGTGATGTCATAACAGGGAGACAGATGATGTAATAAGCAGAAAACAACACAGACACTTTTAAACCCCATTTGTCTCCTAATTTAGGGATTTGCTGCAATTCTATTAACACAAATCAATAATTTTGTATTCTCTACATTCACAGTATAAGCGGTGCTTAGGTTATACAGTCCCTTTAACTGTGAGTTACCATTGTATGGTAAATGCATAGTATGTTTAGTTTAGTCTTTTCAGTAGAGTAAGACTACAAGGAAACAGATTGGAATTTCATAGTTAATGATTAAATATATTGGACTTTATGTCTAAAGTTGAACAGTTACCATGGAAACAATGTACAATTTCCTGCTGGTTGCTCCATGTTTAGAATTTGCCACATAATTGTCCTTTACAAACAACTTTTTGTAAATGGTTTTGTTGTTTAAACTTGTGTTTGTTTTTGTTGTTGTTCTATGGTTTCGGTTACTAAGTAGCTGTATGGGACTTGGAAGTAGTTTACTGTCCTTTGATGTCAGCCATTTCTGGGAGACAGGTCTGATTGCAAGCATTATTCTACCTTTTGTAACAAGTTTTATTGTTTAAATTTGTGTTTGCTTTTTTTGTTGTCCTATGGTTTTGGTTATCAAATTGCTATATGGGTCTTGGAAGAATTTTTCCATTTTTTTTTTTACCTCGGCCATTTCTGGGAGAAGATTCACAATCTGACTGGAAGCATGGTTCTTCTACCTCATCGTGGGTAGCTGACAAGGATTCATGAATACAAAACCAGGCCATATTCAGAATCAAGATCCTTGGGGAAAAAATGTTGTTTTTTTCTTTATTTCTTTATTTTTTAAATGACTTAATTTAGAAGGAACAATATGTTTCTAAACATTTCCATAGTTAAAAATATTTTAAATCAGACATTAAAATTAGCCAGCTTGGGGAAGGAACATGTATGTGCACTCGGTTTGTTCAGTAAAGATCAAGCAGGCATGTTTCTTACTCAGTACCAATGCAGCCTAAACTCATAGTTAGTACTTACTTAAGTTGACCTTTCACTCCACTAAATCCCACAGTTTGCAGTAGCTTTAATAAACCTATGTAATAATAGTTACAGGCTAAATTAACAAACATATGTGCAATAGAAATCAACCTAATATTTATGTAGTTTGGAGCAGCTATCATGATTCATTGTCATATTGTCTGCTTGATTACTCCATTGCATTAACATTGGTGGGATTAACCGAGCAGGGGGAATGGCAAGAAGGGAAGAGCCTTCACAGAGGGGTTGGGGATAATCAGTGCAAAATGGAACATGGGCAGTGATGCAATCTTTAGGGCTAACAGTGCAGAAAGTTGGTGGGGACTTTACAGTGGTGTACATAAGTACTGGATATGTCACAGCATGTGATTTATAAGCATACTCAACACAGTCCCTATTCTAATGAGCTCCTCTTTCCAGACTCATTCCCACACTTTTGGAAAATACATCCTCTGGCTTCTCTGGATGTCGATAGTTTGATACCAGAGATAACTGACTTCAGCTCTGCTGAGATAAAATGTCCCTTATCCAATTAAATGCATGTAATCTTCCCAAAGGTCATGATGGTGGCATGTCTACTTTAAATATATTAACTTATTTTTGATAATGGAGACATTATTTTACACAATATGTTTTAAAATATTTATTGTAGATAAATAAAGATAAATAAAGCCATTAATTATCATTTCATATATGAAGTTACCACATAGAAATAATTGTGATACAATGCAAAATAGTAAGTTAAATGTAACTATAAGAACAAATCTAAAAATAAATAAGCAAACTGAATCTTGAAAATTCCTCAGGATGTCTTTAAAAGTTTTTAATTAGCGATCACAAAGTAATGAGAAAAATACCACACAACCTTTTTAGTATAATAAACAAGCTTTGAACTGTAAAAAGAGGGCTGAAATGTTCTACCAGTGATAAATGCATTTACCCCAGGTTACATTACTACATTTCCTCATAAACTATTGCTCAAAATAGCTATGTAGATGACAGCATGATATGGTTCTGTATAGCAGCAGCAATGTCTCGCTATTTCTGCAGAGCTAAATTTACATGACAGATGCTCTTAATCACAAATGTTCAATCGTTTAATATGAATAACTTATGAAAGCAGAGGTCTAGGCATATGCCTGACCAGTAAACAATATGGCTTTAATGATGTGATCCTAGGATATGCTAATTGCTAATCTACCCATGTGTGATATAGCTTTAAAAATTTCTTTATATGTTCAGCTGTGGATAAAAAACATAATAGGGTATGTCTGATAAACAGTTACTTGTGGCAAAATATCTAACCTGGGAAAATTCTCCAACTTGGCTGTCAGTGTATGTATGTTACGGGGATGCCACACTGATATTGTTTTACTTTGATCTAAATGGTTAGCTTCTCATATATCTGACTGAATCATTTCTTCTTTCTTCATATGATTGAAGTGTTTCACAAGCATCCCTGGTGTCATAACAGCATGAATTGTGCTGTATTTCTTATGACCAGCCATGGCAATGAACGCATTTTACATACCATCTGGAGATGTTTTTTACATAGAATATTTTAAAACAATATTTTTTATAGCACATAATTCATCACTAGTTATATAGTATATATCTTGGGGTCTATGACCATTCATTGTGGTTATCTCACTGTCATTGCTTACAAACAGACACTAGTAAACCACCTCTACCCCTAACACTAACCCCGAACCCTAACACCAACCCTGAACCCTAATACTAACCCCTAATACTAAGCATAATACTAATTCCAAACCCTAATACTAACCAGGAACCCTTATACTAACCCCTAATACTATGTTTAATACTAAGCCTGAACCCTAATACTAAGCCTAATGAACTGCGATGAACTGTCCTCGTTGAATGCCCGTGATGAAATATCAGCGCAGTGTAAATCACTGCGCTGAACATCTTGTGATGAAGCAGCCGTGGGGAGGCAGCTGCACTTTACTGTTCCATCCCCTATATCTTTGTTTCCATATGGAACTGGGGTTACCAGATCAACCATTAAAATCAGATACGTATGAATTACACACACTGCCCTTACTTAAACATACTGCCAAATGGTATGTATACATGGCTAATATACAGGAGCAGTTAAGTAAGCAAATGTTCTTTATGGAATCCATAATTAATGCACTGATAAATTCTATGAATTTTCCTATACAACACTTGTGTGTCACAGTTTGCAGTGTGTGGAGTTCATAGGTTTCTGGTTTTAAGTCAAAAATTGGATTATTTGTATTGTTGACAGGTAGAATAAAGGGAATTGGGAAGGACTGTCACATCCCTAACTGTTTCCCTTAATGGGAGCAGCCATATTGATTTGCATAGTTATTTTTTCAATACATTTTGATGGAAGCTAATTTGTCCAAGTAACTTCAGAAGGAAAAACATCATAGTCATGTGAAAAAGTATACACCATTTGCAAGAAGCTATAACATTTTTTGACAATACTAATTAACAGATACATCTTCTCTAGAGGGACCCTATCGCCAATATACGTGCTAATTTATTTAGCATTTGAAGTAAAAATATAAATAAAAATACATGCCAGTGTGATTTTTGTGTTTGTGTGGACGTATTACTGTAAAAAAAGAAAAACAAAAATATGTGTTTATCCCCTGCACACATTGTGTCGATTTTTCACATAATGTAACACCCTCAAAAATCATATAGTGAGTCTAATTTTTCAGCTGTGGATTGTGTCCACAAAATGATATTCTAAGATACACCAATTGCTCACTTACTAGCTGCTGTTTATCACTGGGGCAGTACCAGGTTGCTGTATTCAGTATCTTAGTACCTGCCTTTCAACACAGAGATTACAACATTCTGTGAAACTGTCAGGACTGAGCTAGGCAGTGCAAGGTTCCATTATGCTTTTACAATACATTCATTTTCTAGACTACCTTTCGATCCATTCAAATCTCTTTTTGTAAACTCTTAGACCTCAGGTGTTGCTTTGATACTCGCCAACAGACAGAGGAGTTTATTTTGATATCCGACTTCAAAACAAATTTAGCAGTAATTTCCCTCCACGAATGTCATCATGTTGTTACTCCCCTGCTTTAACTTCTATTTTGATGAAAAGCATGTGCATCTGCTTAAATGTTTACTGTTCACAAGGTGAGGGCTCAGCAGATAAAGTACAGCTATACTCCAAATTTTTCCCTAGTTTCCTCCCCGCTCTAAACAGAAAATCAAACTAAAACTCAGGAATGTAGTGTATGACCTCATCACCCATAAGATTAGGCAGTGGGTACAGTAACCAAATGCTTCTGTTATGGTACAACCTTTTGCAGATGTGCAGCTCAGTACAACTGCCAAGGAAGACTGCTAGTAGGACTGCATTTCCTGCAACCCACAAAAAAAGCCTGCCTGACCACAATAGTTTAACACCCATTTAAGGGCAAACACAAACACCCTCTCAATTAACTGTTGTGAACTACGACTCCCATTGCACTCTACTAGAAAAGACTAGAACTGTATCATAGGTAGTTAAGATGTGCGGTGTTGCATCCATAAAGAAGAGATAAATCAAAGCCTGGTGTAGGGTATGATAAGAATTGTGATCCAAAAGCAGGTGGAGAGCAGTTTTATGTTTTATCATTTTATGCTATGTATACATAGCAACAACCATTATTTGCAAAAAGCAAAATCTAGTAGCATTTCTACAGGCTTTTAAGACAAGACCAAAGACTTTTTTGTTACATATTTTGTGAATGCACATACATATATTAACTATAAATAAAAATATATAATATACTGCGCCTGTATGTGATGGAGTGAGCAGCACCTAGACACAGCTAGTGTTTCACTCCTAGCAAACAAGTGTAAACCAGAACAAAAAAGAGTGACTTGTGCGCTAAACCAACACTTCACACACCATATAGTTACCCTTTTCAGTAAGTAGAGCTTACATATGTGTTATGCAAAGAGAAAAAAAACCAATAAAACATAATATAGTGTAGTATTTTCAACCAAATGTGGCATAAATAATAAAGTCTGTAAAGTGACCACTCACATGTGTCTGAGCAGAATCCTGCTCAGAACAAACAGCATCAGGGAGCCCAAAAACGGGTAATGGATCACCATATACAGTCCACAGCTCCAGGAATTGTACCCATGTACATATGAGGAGAGAGAGCAGGGATGTCAGTACAAACACGTTTAATATACAGATGCAAAATACATAAAATCTTACACTTAAAATCGCAGGAGTCTTCTCCACAATTAAAAACAATGCAGGTCATGCAGTAAAGTGTCCACTGATACAAAATCCCTTCTGTCCCGTAGCACTAAGCGTTTCACCTTAAAACAAGGCTTTTTCAAGTGTCCCCATATGTCCATGATCTTCCTCTTAAATATCGTCGCGTTTGCTAATCGTCATTGTAGTCAGCCACTCCTCCTTCTATTTCTATAGTGCCACAGCTGATTTCTTCTATCCTCCGCTCGTTTCTGATTGGTTCTTCTCCGTCTCCCTGGCAACGTGTCTCTCTCGTTCCTCTGCCTCGAATCCCATTGGTGCCTTTAGACACACCTCTCCTGCTCGTTATTCTCCGTTGATCATGACATTACGTCTTAGATGCACAGAGTTTTTTCATTGCAGGGAGTTTACAGAGGGGGAGGGATGTGGGGAGATGGTAAGGAGAATTTAAAAACTCACAGTGGGGAAATAATCACTGCACACAATTGACTGTTATACGTGTTTGTACTGACATCGTGTTATAGTCGTGTTTGTACTGACATCCCTTCTCTCTCTCCTCATATGTACATGGGTACAATTCCTGGAGCTGTGGACTGTATATGGTGATCCATTACCCGTTTTTGGGCTCCCTGATGCTGTTTGTTCTGAGCAGGATTCTGCTCAGACACATGTGAGTGGTCACTTTACATACTTTATTATTTATGCCACATTTGGTTGAACATACATATATTAACCTTGTACTTTGACAGTAGGCACCATTTCCATTTTCTCTCAATTACTGTAACTAGTCACGTTTAAACACATTTGGATCATCTGCTGATATATTGTAAAATAGAAAATCAGCTCACTAGGGTTATCATTTTTACAGACCTTAAGGATTTGTCCTATTAGGCTGCCATCAAATTATGATGAAAGCAGTTGAGCACTGTCTATATGTTATGGTGCAATCTTTTCTAGTCCTGGTAAACCTTTTTTTCTTGATAAAACAAATCAGTGAGAGATTGGGGGGGCATGTATAAACACGGCACACACAGAGATTGCGCCAAATACCGGCGCAATCGACTTGTGCCCCAATGTATAAAGCTGCTTTCCATATATGCATTAGAAAGCCTAAATTTCACAATTCACTTTTTCTTTGCTCATCTATCATCCGCTCCCACAGCATCTCACTAAAGCAATAAGATGGCAAATGCATGACCTTCTGTATCAATGGGCAATATTCACTAAACAATGACCTGTGGTGAACTGACAAGTGAAATGCAAAAGTCAGGCATTAATAGTAGAGCTGGAAAGTTCCTTTGTCAGTTCACTACAGTTCTCTATTAATAGAATAGTGCCCACTGACACAGAAGGGCCTCAAGGTCATACATTTGCCAGCTTATAGTTTTAGTGTGCTGTTGTGGGAGCGAGTAATAGATAAGCTAAGGGGCATCAAACAGGAAGATGATCTGATTATGTGCAAAGGTGCATTGGAGAAATGAGATGAGACTGGTTGGAGCAAGGCATAGCAGTTACTGACCTTTTGGAACCCGTATGGTAGACGGGTTCCAAGCTAGCTTACTAGCTTTCGCTGGTAAGCCTTCCTTAATAGGCAAAATTCATAAGTGTCAGCAATAAAACATGAGGACAATCTAATGATTTGGTATTTTGGTTGCATAGAAACATAGAAACATAGAATGTGTCGGCAGATAAGAACCATTCGGTCCATCAAGTCTGCCCAATTTTTTTTTAGTACTTTTATTAGTCCCCCGTTCCCAGTCTTATAGCTAGGATAGCCTTGTGTCTATCCCACGCATGCTTAAAATCCTTGACTGTGTTTACCTCTACCACTTCTGCTGGAAGGCTATTCCATACATCCACTACCCTCTCAGTAAAATAATACTTCCTGATATTACTTTTAAATCGTTGCCCCTCTAATTAAATGCATCTAGCATAAGAAATGAGCGATTCTTAGACTTTCACAGGTAGAAATGGGGTTGCCACGTTTTTCCAAAAAAACTACCGGCCATGCTATTGCCTCCATAGACATAACATTGGCTTCAGTGTAATTTTTTTGCCAGCCTGCCGGTAAAATACTGGCTGAGTGGCAACTCTAGGTAGAAAGTAGCACGATTAATTGAGAAACTGAATGTTCGGTTAATGGAAAAAGGTGACTTGTATAATTCCTGTTTAGCACCGCATTCTCTTGTCACTGATTAGGTCAATTATTTCATCAATGGAGGTATAGCACCTCAGGACCCGAATGAAAAAGGTCTATAAGCAGATTATTAATGTGAACTTGTGGTGCATGGGTAACCCCTGGTGGAATATTTTGACACTCTAGTCAAGTGCCTGAAATCCCTACTGTGGGGCCTGGGCCTATGCGGAACTGATGTTAAAGTAATTATTGCTCTGCCACGTTCTCTAAAAGCAATCAAAAGACTGCTCCAGAATACTGGGAATTTGTTATCAACTAGTTGTTTTTCAGGACAAATATGGGAATTCCTAAAATTCCTAATGTCTGTTTAATTAATATGTTACTATGTTAACACATGAACAATGTGGATAATATGTTAATTTGTGTTTAGGTTCATAATTTATTCCATTTAAATAAAGTAACCCAGCATACTCCAATCCAGAGTCCAATTTAACAGTCTAAGTAAATGCATTGTTGTTTTTTTCTATAAAGTGTTCACTGGTAACTAAAGGGCTGGCAAATACACATTCTGTGAGGTAGCTTAGAAGGTTAAGTACATATGTTTAATTATAGCATTTTGTGTAATCAATAATTTCATATGCCTAACATTTATACCATGAACTTTCATATGTGACATGATGAATAGCTCACTTTTTATAATATATATACAAAAAAACATTAAAATGAGATGAGCAAAGAATAATTTACTTATTAAAGTAGTAGTAAGAGATTGGTTACTGAATTTGATTTTTAAATTCACCACCATGTGGTAGTTTGATTTCAGAGTCTTTTTGTATGTTGTATTGACAATTAAACACAGAAATCAGAACCACTTTATTCTGTTGAAGTAAACAGGCAAGTTAACTGCCAAATCTCCCATTGATGCCAATGGCATTTGGCCAGAATGTGTCTGCATTGACTGTTATGTCTAATTCCAGAATGTGTCTGCATTGACTGTTATGTCTAATTCAGTTGATAAAGCCAATCCAACCATCCAATTTATCTGGGGAAATGTGTCATCCATGCCATTAACACTGAATGTTCCATGTTATGGGGAAAAAACATTGGTTTAAAACCACTGAAAAGCAGTAGAAATATTAATTCAGCTGTGTATAAATATGCCTTACTAGATATGTCTCTCAGAAATGATCTGATCTAATGAACTGATTTTCAACTACTTAGTACGATTGCAAAATACCTACAGATCTGACTTTTGTATGTGGCCAAAAATCTAATTTTCATAAAATAGCTTCCAACATAGAAACTGTCTTTTTCAGATCAGTACATTCTCCATCAATTTTTCTCATGTCTTTAAAAAAAAAACAATGAAATTACTGCACAAATTTTGCAAGTCTTCTAAAATGAGGCATAATAGTTTTCAGAGGCCTTTATTGTTTAGTATCATTTAACCGACTGAGCCAAATTTATCAAGGGAAAAGTGGAACAATTTTGGAGTGAAGCTGTATTTCTGAAAGGAAAAATGTTCCATGGAATAAAAAATTAGATGATTTTTGACAATTTCTCTAAATTGTTCCAATTTTACTTCTACAAATATGACCAACTGTATAAATGTTGTACAGAAACAACCAACTGATTACTAATCTGGCATATGCCATTTATGTTGATAAAGCTGTCAGTGGCCTCCAGATTCTTTAAACCTCAGGGTTGTAGGAATTGCTGTCCACACAGTTTGGCTACCCCCCAGTCTAGGGATATTGTAGTGTTTTAATGTGAAATCCCTTCTTTACTGCAATTATTTTTAAATACTCTGGAAACTTCTGCAGCATTACATGTAAGAATGAAAACATTCTAATTTATTTTATTATATAAGAAATACTCTTTGAATCTAGTTTTATTTTTCAGAACAGTGAAAAAATTATCTTGTATTTGAGTGGACTTAAAATAAAATTGAACACATTTGTCATGTCCTGAATATTTTGTAATATTTGTGTTGCGTACTGAGAATATGCATGACGTTTATTTGAATGCAAAGCTGCTGTGCTTAATTAAAATATACATTTTAAAAAATCCTATGTTACTTATATTTCTATCTGTAATGAAACTCTAATGTTTACAGTAATTCCAGACATCTAGAACTATAGTAATGGGGAAAAAACAAAGTGCTTTTGTATAAGAAAAATTGATGCTCTGCGTAAATTCTTTTTCCAGACTAAATTGTTTTGCTGCACGAGATCATGTGCACGGTGTGACCTCATAGTTCCTTGGCTGCCATTTGGGTTTACATTGCAATTCTCTGCTAAGCACTGATAGCCCCTATGGTAATCAGAGACAGTTAAAGCACAATTCTCCTCAAAATTATTTATGATTTTAATTTATAATTATTTTACATTTGCCTGAACCTGGGAAGAAGCATGATTTCTACTAGATCAGGAATGATTGACCAACAATCCCTTACTCCATGTGTTATTAAAATATGTAAGTTATCCAACACAACAGTGAGATGGTGTGTCCACTCTTCATACACAGCTAAGTGAGACTTTATGAGAAAGCCAGGATTACTCACATGAACCTTGAGTGGGCTATGGGTTAATATAGGCCTAAGGACAGACTATGTGAAAATATGCCTTAGTCCAGGCTTGGGTTCATGCAGCCTCACAATCCCCAAGGCCTTGAAAACAAAAGCATTTGCACCCCAAAAAGATCTGTATTTGCTTCCTTGCCTTTGTCCAGTCAGGAAATTAGAAAATGGCTGCTGGTGGTACATTTTGTTTAGTCACAAATGTTACTTTATTATTGATGGTTAGTTGTTCCTGAACTATAGGGCTTTTCCAGTTCAGGTAAACAGAACAAGAGCTCTATATTTTAAAGAGGGGATTTCTGCTTTATGGATTTTTTTCCACTTCCTACTGGAGCCTTTTTTTAAAAATGGAGTGTACATAACACTGCATGCAGAGTGTTGTTGTTATGCAATGACTTGTTAAATGTTTGATACTAATGTTTTGCTACAATGTGAAGGCTGCAGGCCAATGTCAGAACTGCAACCTACAAACTTTTGTATATCAGTATTAATTACCCTGACCGTGTACTTTTTTGTCTGCTTTGTTAAAATATTTATAAACATGAAGGAAAAAAATTAATGTATAATAAAAAAAAAATCATAATATACTATTTTGTGTTTCTTCTTTGTGTGTACAGTTCTGTGTAAGTAATTTCAGTTTAATGCCACTTTTAGTTGCCTCAGTCTGACAGGTTAAATGTAGCGGACGATCAAAATGAGTGCTACCTTTTCAAAAATCTTGCAGTGGACGAACTTCAGGGCAAGCCTCTGTTTTGTTATGAGTGGCGTCTTGAGGTAATGCAAAACATTGGCACAGGGTCTGTAAAGACCCTGATTGGGTCTCTGCCTCAGTGCCTCTGGCTATCGATTAATCAATAATCGAGGCCAGGAACAAAAAAATGCCACTGCTTCATTAATTGGGTAATGTAAAAATAAGTGCATTTCCTGAATAATAAAACCATATGCAACATACAGAAAATAAACTAAAAGGTACTGTCCCTTTAAGGACTCACCCATCACTGTTTTCTACAAGCCACAGATAAAGGAAAAGACAGTTTTTTATTTTATTTTATTTTTTATGTTTTTGTTGTTCACACACATGGATAAAACAACTACAAAGGAAAACAATTTATTTTGAACTGAACGGTAGGCAGCATGATTACAGTTTCAAGCAATTTATAAAATGGTCCAAAAAAAAAGGTGACATGACACAACAATAATGACATGTATAATTATAGTGAAAATATACTTTGCTGTCACTGGGAACACACAACACAGTTGTCAAAGGTGTACTCATCATTCACTCCACATGTGTAATCAGCGTATTGAACTCTCTCAGGCGTGGTTCCACAAAACCTATTAATTTACCTTTGATACATTACCCAGCTGGGTGTTTACCATTAATCAATGGAACACCAGGAAATCCATTCAAAGTGTTGATGGAAAGCCTATCTGAGATTCATTGCTTTCTGCCACTTGAACATTTATGTGTATTTTAACCAGGGGATTATTCTACCTGCCAATTTATGTTGCTGTGTACACCTGCATTTTGTTTTATACAATCTTTATTTGTCAACCTTTACGCTGGGCCCGTAGGATTAACCTCTTAGAAAAACCCCTCCAATTTTGGCTTTTTGTCCATGTTTATCAATAATGACTTTTCACTGTTTAAAGCACCTACACATGAAACATAGGTCACATAGCATAAATCACATATGAAATGGGGACACACAAAGTGTCTCCTAGTTTTGACTCAAGATCATGCAGTTACACATTCCCTCTGAGCTCTGTAATTATATAGTATTTTAGGTTGAAAAAAAGACTTGCGTCCATAAAGTTCAACTGCTATTGATCCAAAAGGAGCACTCCCCCCCCCCCATAATTTCAGCTTTTGAATTCTCAACAAGCACTAAATAGATATTAATGCCTTATACTAGCATACATAGCCCTCTATGTTCTGACTCAATAAAAAAAAGTATCTAGGCCCCTTTTAACGGCATCTAAAGTATTTGCTTGCACCACCTGTTCAGGCAGTGAATTCCATACCTTTGTTGTACTTACCGTAAAAAATTCCGCCAGCTGGCTCTGTGCACTACTGTTAAGTCTACAATTACTGCCATTTCTTTTTCATTAGTAGATTTCCCCAAGAAAACACCATTTAAGCTATATGTTGCATTTTTATTATTGTACCCAAAACACATAAGTTTACATTTTTCTACATTGAATCTCATTTGCCATTCATCTGCCCAGTTACCCAACTTGTCTAAATCCTCTGGAAGTGAACACACATCTAGTTTAGACTCTGTTACCCTACTTAATTTTGTGTAATTGGCAGACACTAAGACATGGGGAGATCATTAATAAACAAATTTAAAAAGAAGAGAACCCAGGACAGATACACCTCTATGTAACTTTTGAGTGTCTAAGGGCAACATTTATCAAGGTGAAAAAAGGTACTATTTCCAAAACGTGCTACATTTGGAGCAAACTTTAATAGCATTCCATTGGTGTGCATGGTAATTATTACTATTTTAGCACTTTTTTGGAAATAGCACCAATTTTCTCTTGATAAATACTGCCAAATGTCTCTTAAATTAAACTGATTGTTAAGCTATACAGATTACTCTGTACACAACCAATCAGTGGTGTATCTTGGTTTTGTGCTGCCCTAAGCAGACAAAATTTGGGCACCCCTCTACCCACGACATGACCCACCGTCTCTGCTGGCAAGCAAGGTTTTTTCTTTTCATAAAGGGGCTATTTTCTTTTTTTTTTGCCTTGTTTTCCTTGCACTAAATACAGTGTTGCACCCAATTACCCTCCATTCTGGATGTCTGTGAGGCATGGAAATGTAATTTATATCTATCACAACTTTATTTATATAAATACTGTTACTTTAAGTTATATATATCTACTGCTAGGAAGCCATTTACTAGCTGTCTAAATGGACTGGCTTTCTTTGGAGCCAACAAAATAGCCTTTATCTAAACTTTGAAATTCAAAAGCGTGGGAGTTAAGGGCTAAAATATTTAAAGGAACTCTAAACTGTTTTAACCCTTGCTTCCTTAAATGAAACAAGGGTTAAAAAGCTAAACAAATCTGAAGTAAACCCAACATGTATCTTAATAAATACACATGGGTTTACTCTCTGCGTTGTTTCAGATGTGAGACACAGCAGTTCCTGGTTGACAGTGTCAGCGCATACACAGTCAATCAGACAGGTGGCTCGCCCCACTCCATCTGCCGAATGCTGGAGTCTCTTGCAGCTAGCACAGACAAAGCCACTCATTTTTGCATGGGATCAGCAGGGGGGACCTTATGTATGTCCCCTCTGCTGATCCCATGCAAAAACGAGAGTCTCTCTCTGCCCTAGCTGCGAGAGCCGCCTGGTCAATATTGTCACAAATGAAATATAACGGTTAGTGTCCATTTAAAGCCTATTAGTTACCTCAGCAACTCAAGCTAGTAACCAAGCGTGTGTATTCTACAGATTGTACACTCACATTATTATACTAGTGTGGGACTATAACAAATAACACCCCCCATCCCCTACCTCCAGTATTTTACTAATGTTTTTATATTCACATGGTAATGGTGTAACAATACATTGTGTGTGTGTGTTCTTTCTGTCAATTTGTTATTTGTTCTCTTCTAAATGCACTGTTTTAGGTCTACTTTCTCAGTGCTCTTCACAGATATGCTATATAAGGAAAAAATATTTATGCTGTTACGTGATCAAGCAAAAGGGGATATGTAAAAAAAAAAAAAACATTCAATTATCATTTTAATAAAAAAGAGTTGTGAGAGCAAAACCTTTTCTCTGGTTCTTTTACAATTTTTTTTATATATAATTGCAATAACATGTATCCACCACAATGTGATTCAGAAAGTGTACATATTTAAAAAATAAACCACACAAATAACTAACTGGCACTGCTGCTGAGACTATCCATGGGGCTTCTCATCCACCCAGACACTTACATCCAATATTGTTATAACAAAATTAACAGTTAAGATGAATTAACATGCAAAGAGGGTTTTTTTTTATTTTTTATTATGAACATACAAAATATAAATATATGAACTACAATCACAACAGACAGAATTGTACATATTACATAAATGGACATGAATTTGCAATAAATAGTGTGGTACATATTCTATCAGTAAAGGATTGTCGATATTCCTTCAGATTAGATTAATAGAAACCCCATTACGTATCAATACAATTATACAACATACATTACGACTACATTTACGTTGCATCTGCTGCCCGCCACAAGAGGATCCGCGCTGACAGAACCCATGGATTAGTATAAACGTATTTGAAGAGAAGTTCAAGCCCTATAGGGAATGGGGATAAACCCACCAATATTCAATTTCCCGATGGAAACAAGAAAAATTTATGTTAATAGTAGGTATCCAATTCGGTTTTGTTTCATGCTCAGGATGAACTTCCTCTATGGTAGCCTAGGCATAAGTCCCATATACTTTTATATTCCTGGGTATTATTGTTGCCAATGATTGATGCTCTCTCCATTGACCCCATGTAATTTATCTGCACTATAACTTCGTTTATTGATGGGGGGGCAAAGAGGTTTTTTAAAATAATTTGTAATAGCCCAAAAAAATTCTTGAAGCCAGGAAACCACCTCAATTAACACCTAAAAATAGTGGTTGTCTCAGGCAATCTGGTTCTTCCACTCCTTGATTAAGGTGTTCTGCCAAAATGCTTGATTAGCAATAAAGTAAAAAGCTGTTCCTTGCTAACTAGCTAGATCCCAACAACAGCCAGCAAAAAAGACGGTGAGGGGTTTAACTCTTTAATGACAATCCATGTATATGTATGGCCTACCAATGCAATGCATTGGTGACCATGCCAGTACGGGCTGTCTTTAAAATAGTGCAATCACAGCGTTTTTGTCGCAATTCACGCTATATTCGACTTTGCTGGATGTTTCACGAGTGAAGGCATCCAGGAAAGAACAAAAAATTGCCTCTGATAGAGGCAAGTCTGAAACACCCAGAAAAGGGGCTGCCTTACCTGCAATAGCTGGTTGGATTGCCAGTGTGGATTGTGATTGCTATAAAGGCTAATCAGAATCCATTGCCATTCTCCCCCAAATTTTGGGGGAGAGATGGGGTAAGTTGATCCTGGTTACCTTAACAGTTAGGCAGACCAGGCTCAACCATTAGTTTTTGCATTTACGATGTGATCTATGTGAAAATCAATCACATCGATCGCATGCAATAAATGCAAAAAGTATAGTAAATGACAATCAGTGTTATGTGAAGACTGACAGTCAAAATCCTTCTCCTCTCTCACTGATACACTTTGATCTTGTATCAAAAAACACTTTTGAAATTTTTACACTCTTTATTAAAATGTATACATTACACAAAGGGTTACATTTAAAAAAAAATGGTCTCAAGTGATAGCCCTATATGTCCTTATGATATGGGGGGATTCATTTAAGAAGCATGCATACACTTTTATTTAAGCACACCCACAGCTAAAGTTGTAAAATAGCTATCACAACAAAGAAAAACATTATCCTGAAGGGGTTAAAACATTTTTATTAGCTGACTGTTAGCTACTTCATCTGCAAATAAGAACCCAAATGGTATTGTTTGATGCCCGAGGAGGTGATAAGGTTGAGCTAATAAAAAGAAAGGAGTTGTAATAATGAGTTACAAAAACTTTAAATACCAAGTTTTCTGTTAACAGATTGATCTCAAGGGAAGATTCATTATGGTATGCAAAATTAATTATAATAAATTCACGGTGCTGAACATAAATGCCCCAAATAGGAAACATATTCACTTCTTGAATGGAGTGTTGGGTAAATTAAATGATCTTAAAATGGGTACCTTGTTCACGGAGATTTTATTTGTACTGCGGATGTGGACATGGACTAGACGGTACCTGTGGATAAAAATATTAATGGCACAACACAAGTCCTGACTAGGATCCTTTGGATCCTAAGCAAATTTAAATGAGACGATGTTTGGAGAACAATAAGACCAGGGGCGGACTGAGAGCCCTCAGGGCCCACAGGCTAAATAAATCAAGGGCCCCATTCCAGGCCCCACCCATGTTCTGCCTTCAGCCCCACCGATGTCTGGCCTCCAGCCACACCCCTATCCTGCCTCCAGCCACACTCTAAACAATCTTTAGACACAAGGAAAAAAAGTGCAATAAATTATAAACAAGTGCAAAAACCAAACAAGTGTGCAAAATAAATAACCATTGCACAAACCAAGAGTACATTTATACATAGGTCTTTTCCTGATTGCTGGTACTAATATTTTGGAGGGGGGTCTTTTATAACAGAGGCTATCTCAGTGTCCTTTAGAGAGTGTGTTAGAAAGAGTCCCTTCCAGGACTTATTAGAGACTACAATGGATATTATATGCAACTATTCTCATATCACACTCAACTATTTGTATATGTAATAAAAATGTGATTGAAAAATTGCATTTCTTGTTTTTATTTCCTTTTTATGCACCCACATTGCACCTACAGGACTTATCAAAGCACCATACAGTACACTCAGCATTTGCCATGCACCTGTATTGCACCCAAAGAACTTGGCTTGCATTCATATTGCACTCACACAATTTGGCATGCCACAGTGTCAATTTGCCCTACAGAACATACCACAGTGTCACTTTGTCCCACACAACTGCCGCTGCAGAACAAACGACAGTGTCACTTTCCCCCATAGTACCTGTTATTTTGACCCACAGAACATGCCACAGCATCACTTTGCCAATTAAAATAAGCCACTGTCAGGTACCAATTAACAAGCCACAGTCACTTTGTCAAGTTTATGCGGCAGCCCCCCCCCCCCCCCCCAAAAGCCCAGCAGCGCGATTCGCTGCAATAGGGATGCCGACACCCATGGTTGACCGCGGGCCCTCGGACCATGTCCGAAGTGCCCGACCACTCAGTCCGCCTCTGGATAAGACCATTTTATAGAGAACATATTTCTCCCAACAATGTCAAGACTTGACATAATATTTACCAGAAGTTAATTTGTTAAAAAATGCCACGCAATAAAGATGGAACTTGACTTGGTTGACAGGTAAGAGACACTACCAATTTTTTTTCCGGAGAACTCGAAGGGGGATACAGTTTAGTTAACAAATGGGGGGCTATAAATGTGAAAGACGTGGGCACTTGATACAAATGGAAATTGTATCAAGTACGCAGATCCAGAATATAACAGACTTCTATATTGAATCATACAACAACAACAAAAAATCACCTGATTTAGTAATATCAACAAAAATAGCTGAAATGAAAAAGGCAATAAGAGAAATATTGAATATTAATTAGATAATTAGAACCCTGATAAGATAGGTAGATAATATGCTAACTAGCTAACAGGTTTTAGTCTTGGGGAAATAGAAAAGGCATTTAAAGGATTCTATTCTAAACACTATACCTAATGAGTGTAGGGATCGGGGAAAAATATTTGCCAGACAATCATAATTCAAAATCAGAGAAATCTCCTTGATTTCCCTTTTGAAGAAGAGGATACGCAAAGTGCCCTTTCCCAGGTTCAAAGCTAATAAAACTCCAGGACCTAACCCGTTCCCTAATCTTTTTTCAGAATTCCAGGGTTAAATACCCGTCATTAAACAATTACTTTTAATGAAATAATATTTCTAAAACATTTTTTCAAAGATATGCTACAAGGAACTTTAGTACCAATAACGAAAAATAGGAAGGATACAACAAGGGTGGACTGGCAAAATATTAAAATATCAATACAACTGGATCTGCCAAACAAGCTCATTCCAATTCCCCAGCAATTAAACTGTTATCATCACGCTTCAAATCTCCACCTTAGGCCTTTCTGGAGCCTTGTAGCCGGCTTACAATAGTACCAGGGCACTTATCTCAGGCAATCTGTAATTGCAACTCAGGGGTTTATATAGCCCTCCAGAGTAGCCACTCCTATAGATGTAGTAGAGGAGAAAGAGAAAAGAGATTAATGCCCTTACCCTGGGCTATGGACTGAATGGAAGTCTTCTGCGCATGCGTGGAATGATTCGCTAACGTCAGATCACACAAATGAGTCTGCTTGTAATCGCTACATGCCACCTGGACCCCCATGGATTAAGCCAGGACGTTTGCAAACAGGACCCTCTGCGTGCAATAGCGTAGGATGCTGCCAGTGTAATCCTTTCCTCTGTAAGCTTTACACTCTAAGGTCATTTAGAAATATAAAGATTTAAATATAAAAATACATGTAGAAAGTTAATAGGGGGAGAAAAATGTGTGTTGACTTTTTATTTTAATCTTTTTATTGAGGGTTTCACCAAAAAACCATAAACCTTCCACTAAAAATGACCCCCTTATCTGTTCCGGCCTGTACTCTGAACATCTCTACCACTCTTATCGGCAACAAATTTGGTTTCAGATAACAATGTTAGGAATGTGGAAGACTTTCTTTTGTCCTCAGGGACACAGAATAAGATTTGAACAGACAGAAGGATGCCCAAAAACTGACTCAAAATGGAGGCTGCTAGAATCCATCTTGTTATCCTTGGCTTCTGCTTTATTTATATGTACCAGTCGAATGATTACTGTTCAATACGGGACCCGCTAATGCGGTTGCGCGAGCATCAGCGTAGGATGCTGCCAATGTAATCCTTTGCTCGGTAAGCGTTACACTGATAGATCATTTAGAAATATAAAGATGTGAATATAAAAAGACATGTAGAAAGTGAATACGGTGAGAAATATGTGTGTTGGCCTTTTATTTTAATCTTTTTATTGGGGGTTTCACCAAAAAATAAGGTAGGGTAAATAATACAAGAAACCACAAATAGGGAAAATAACAAATTAATTGGGAGATTCAGTTTCCCATTGTTACCCATGTACGACCTTTCCTCTCAGCAAGTTCTCCAGGACGCCACCGAAGGGGGAAACTGAATTCCAGCCGCTCTTCTCCTCTTGTATGTATGCAGACACAGCTGGCACTATGAAATTTGGCTAGAGTCATAAACCTTCCACTAAAAATGACCCCTTATCTGTTACAGCCTGTACTCTGAACATCTCTACCACTCTTATCAGTAACAGATTTGATTTCAGATAACAAAGTTAGGAATGTAGAAGACTTTCTTTTGTCCTCAGATTGGTTCTTTATTCATGGACCAGTCTAGAGATTACTGATCAATACCTTTGACAGAGAGAGGGACTACACGTGATGGACAGATCATCTTGGCAGCACCATGGACCAGGTAAGTTCACCAGCTCTATGCTGGAAATTATCTATATTTCCTAGTTGGTTCAAATCACTTATTAAAATATATAATTATATATCACACCTTCACTCATAAATATGTAAAGTATAATTAATACTATGTATTAATTATAATATTTTTTATTGTTTATTAGTGTTGTATTAACATTATACATTTTAACGTCTATATATTCTTTTATATATATATATATATATATATATATATATATATATATATATATATATATATATATATATATATTCTTACATTATACTAAAAATCCAGGTATTGCTATAATCATGTCATCTCATTTAAATGAAACATGGCCTTCAATTTTAATTTAATTGACTAAACGTTACAGAGGGTGTGACTCTGAGATAAGGTTTGGTTGATAACTTGAGAAATGTGGAAGGGGGTAGCTAAGAGAAACTGATTTTGGAAGAAGGAATAGAGCTGCCATACACTAGTGGGTTGGGGGATTGGTATGTTTAGAACAAAGGGCTGAGTCTCTCGCCTTATGGTGAGAACTCAGGACTGTGAGGCTTTAAATAGCACATGTTCACTAGAACAAATACATCTCCACAGAAATTAGCTTAGTCTCAGGGGTAACTCACATCACACAATTCATAATTGCATATCAACCTCTGCCGGTAATGTATAAATGTGGTACTTTGTTTCTAGCATAATCAAAATTTTTATGGATGTAATTAGCATATATATTTGGGTAAATTTAACGTAATTCCTACAATTTATGGGATATATATGTTTTAGCCTGATGTTTATCTGTCATCCTTTCTGCAGAAGGAAGCCAGAGGAATATCCTATAGATATTACCAAGAATCATAAGTTCTTATTGTCTAGCTCAGTAACGGAGAACGTTTTTGGGCAAAACCGATTTGCAGACCTCACGGTGCCGACACCGCATACACATACACACACACACATATACACACACACTGTATCTCAAACACACACTTATACTCATACACACACACACATACTCATATACACACACGCTTATACTCACACACACGGATACTCAAACTCGAACATAAACACAGTTATACTCATACTCGCACACAGACGTACTTATACTCGCACACACACATACTCACACACACTTAAACTCATATTCATACTCTCACACACTTAAACTCATACTCACACACACTTGCACTCATACTAACACACACCTATATCCATACACACACACTTATACTCATATACACACACATACTCACACATACTCATACACATACTGACACACACTTATACTCACACTCACACACTCATACTTACACACAGTAATATATATACAAACACACAGCCAGGTTCAGGTCTCATATATCTGCTCCGATCTGGAGGAGCAGTCATCAGTGGGTAAAAAACGGCGCCGCTGGTCTTCTGCTTCTTCTTTAGCTGATCAGGCCCATGCGCGTAATGTGAACAAACGTTCAAGTCAGAAAGCAAACAGGTAAATGCTTTCTGACATTAACACTTCTACAGATCTGGATCCATCTGGAGAAGAAGCAGATGGCCGGCGGCGCCGTCTTTTACCCACTGATGCCTGCTCCTCTCGAACGGACCAGACAAGTGGTGAGAGCTGAACCTGGCCTCGTGCCACAACTGATGGCTTGGTGTGCCAAAGGTTCGCCACCGCTGGTCTAGCTCTTCACCCATATATGTCATATCTAATCTCCAGAGATTATGTAAAATGCCTATTCTCAAAGTTTAAACTAGAAAGCATATATTATCATTGATCGGATAGATTAAGAAATCCTCGAGATATATGATTTAGGAATATTACCTTACGTAAGCAGTAAATGCTGGTAATTTGTAGCTAATTATGGTACAGGCGTTGTATCTAAATAAAATGCTCCATCATCTTGTGGTCAGAAACCTAACTGCATAGTAAATTATACTACATGCATGTTGATACAGCTACGTAAATGCACAATTCATGTTTTATCTTTTTTTTCATGCATGTGAATTATGATTAACATCTATTGATATGGTATTTTGTCGTTACACTATTTTGCTTATATTTGATCTTTATTTTATTATTTTATTAATAATTGTTGCATTGTATTTACTTTTGTAAAGTCATCATCCAAACTCTCTATATACATAATAAATTATTTAAATGGGTATTCTTGGTCAGACCCATATATGAATCAATTACAATTTTCATATTTTTGGTGATTCATAATTAATAACCCGTATTCATATTTTTATGGTTATTAATATCCAACAATGTAGTCAGGGCTAATCTCACCAGAGGAGAAACCAGAAGGATATCAGGAGCTCCCAGTCCCCCTCTGATCTATGAAGTAGGTTGATCCCTGCCTATTCTGGTTATGTGTGTTGATGTTTAACTTAAACATCTGCTGTAAACTACAGTTACCATGATGTTCTTCCAGCAATATGCCTGACTCAGCATCATGGGATGTGCAGTCTACAACATATGGGTTTATTATCTAGGTACTCCTACTCAACAGACTTTTGACAAGTTTTCACTAGCTATTACAATATAAAGAGTGCTAACTAGCATCCAGCACTGAAGTGGTTAATGGAGAAAGTAGCACACCCAAAAAAACTATATTTAACCTGTGGTAATTAAATTATCAAAGAGAATAGACACTTTTCAATTTGTCTCATTTATCCAGATATACTGAGCCATCTTTGGAGCCCATCCATTACTGGTTACCAGAGGCGTCGCTAGGGGGGGCTACTGGGGCTGAAGCCCCGGATCTCCCCTCCATAGCCCCGAATGGAGACTCTGACCACGCCCCCTCGCGTTTGGCTCCGCACCCTCGCGTTCGACTCCGCCTCCTGCATGCTGAATGCTGTACAGCAGCAGACTCCATCCCCTCACGATAGGCTCCGCCCCTAGTGCTTAACTCCGCCCCCTCAAGTTTTGCAGGTGAGTGTTTGGCAGAGTGTGAGTGGCAGAGTTATTAGTGTGCAGGTGTATGTATGTAAGTGGCAGAGTGTAAGTGGGTGTGAGTGGCAGAGTTATGAGTGTGCATGTGTATGTATATGAAGGGCAGAGTGTAAGTGGGTGTGAGTGGCAGAGTTATGAGTCTGCATGTGTATGTATATGAGTGGCAGAGTGTAAGTGGGTGTGAGTGGCAGAGTGTAAGTAAGTGTATGTGTGTGAGTGTGGCAGAGTGTGATTGGAAGAGAGTGTGTGTGAGTGAGTGTAAGCATGAGTGGAAGAGTTATGAGTGTGTATGTGTGTGAGTGGCAGAATGTAAGTGTGTATAAGTGGCAGAGTGTGAGTGTTTGGAAGAGTGAGTTATGAGTGTGCGTGTATGTGTGTGACAGAGTGTAAGTGTGTGTGAGTGGCAGAGTTTTGGAGTGTATAAGTGTGAGAAGCAGAGATATGAGTGTGTGTGTGAGTGAGTGTAAGCGTGAGTGGCAGAGTTATGAGTGTGCGTGTGTATGTGTGTGAGTAGCAGAGTGTGTGAGTGTAAGCGTGAGCAGCAGAGTTATGAGTGTGTGTGAGTGGCAGAGTGTAAGTGTTCGAGAGTGAAAGCGTGAGTGGCAGAGTTAGGAGTGTGTGTCAGTGGCAGTGAGATTACTAGGAGAAAATGTGATTAATTACTATTATTCATATTGAATGTGATAATCAAGTGTGAAACAGTGCTCATACCATTTTTATTTTCACACCTGATTATCACATTCAATATGAATAATAGTGATTCATCGTTATATATAGTCTTTATATTGATGGCAATAAAAGTCCATACACATGGCATTAAACATCCCACGTACCTGGTTATAGTATTAAACCCGCACATTATGAGTGAATGAGCTGCTCATTATATTATAGGCTTTACTCATGAAAGAGAGAATTGCAGGGAAGTGAGATGGGAATTTTAAAATTAAGGCTAAAGTAGCAGAGCTGGAAAAATTCTCGCATTCAGTTGAAATCTCATCTCAATTCCCTGCACTTCTCTCTTTTATGAGGTTGGTAGAAGGAGCATACCTTCATACCTCAGCCTATTCTCACCAGGTTTTTTACCCCTTTTTATTAAAAAATAAAAAATATTTGTGATGTGCGTGTGAAAGTTGCCGGTTTACACACGTGTCTGCGTGGCAGAATGTCTGTGTGGGAAAGGCCATCTGTGTGTATAAGGGTGTCTGTGTGTAAGGTTGGATGTGTGTGTGAGTGTAAGGTGGTCTATGTAAGGGTATCTATGTGGGGGAGGGGTCAGCGTTGAGTCATTTTTATATGCTCAGTTATTTTGAAATCATGTTAATTTGCTCACATACAAGTGTGTGTGTGTGGGATTGTGTGTCTGTGTGTAAGGGTGTGTGTATGTATGTGTGACTGTGCAAGTGTGAATGTGTGTGTATGTGTGGCTGCATGTGTGTGTATTTGTGGCTGTGTATTTTTGTGTATAAGTGTAACTTTGAGTAATGTGAGGTTTTTTGTGTGCTGCGAGTCTTATGGTGTACTGTGGTACAGTAATGTGCAGCATGAGTGTGTGATACACTCACACACTGCACGTTTTATTGCTGTGGAGTCTGTGTTATATTCACACTTGCACATTACTGTGACTTTTATTGCTGTGGAGGTAGACACATACACACACATACAAACAGATACACACATATAGTCGGTCACAGGCAGACATACAGTCAGTCACACACACACACACACGCATATAGTCAGTAACAGACAGACACAAACACACTCATACAGTCAGCCAGTCACAGACAGACAGACAGACAGAGACACACACACACACACAGTCAGTCACAGACACACACATATACATTCGGTCACAGTCAGACATACAGTCACACACACATACAGTGGGTCACATAAACACACAGTCACACACACACATGCAGTAAGTCATACACACACTCTGTCACATACACTTACACACAAGTCAGCAATTTTGTTGTTGTTTATGATAAAAAAGTGCATCTATCAATATGTCCCCCTCCTGGCTGCTATACCTCATTCTAGCCTGGTCTGTGCCCTGCTGTTGTTTCTAGCCCTGCTGAGCACACTCAGCGCTCGGACACTATAGTACGATGCATGTGGGAATGGAGCAGGAAGACTGTGCAGCCGGTGCACACACTGCTCCCCCGCGCTCCGCTGGATAAATAAAATGATCCCAGCGGCGAGGGGACCATGCTGGGACAACAATGACTGGGCACCAGGTATAATTTCCTGGTGCCCGGGATTTGTTGAGCCCTGATATATACCCATATATACCTATTGTTCATTGGCGTCAATTATATCAGTCTGTATGCTGCCTAACCATGTGATTTTATTTACTCCACTTCTTTAAAATCTATCATGGGCTCCAGCCCCGGATCTTTTGCAGACCTAGCAACGCCCCTGCTGGTTACATTTTGTATCCCCTCTGGAATAATCACCCCACTGGCTCTCAAGCCTCCATTCATTGTGATCCTCCATTGTGAGTCAACCACATGCATGCTACGTGAGAGCACTGGTGAAAGAATTCAGCATGCGCTTTGGTGTAGGTGTGGAAATGATAATGTCCTATCCATAGTGTCTAGCGGACACCTGGATGTTTGGGTTCGGCAGGTTCGGCCGAACTTCGAAAAAATGTCCGGGTCGTTGTTCGAACTTGACCCCGAACCCCACTGAGGTCAATGGGGACACAAACTTTTGGCCACTAAAATGCCTCTAAAAAAGTCCTGGAAAGAGCTAGAGGTCTGCAAAATGAAGTAAAATGTGGGTAAGAGTGTCCCCATTCATACGAATTGTCAATTGACCTATTCGTATGAATGGGGACTCTATTTCGGTTTATAGAAAGCCAAAAGCCATGTAATGCTATTGGCTTTCTATAAACCGAAATAGAGTCCCCATTCATGCGAATAGGTCAATTGACCTATTCGCATGAATGGGGACTCTATTTCGGTTTATAGAAAGCCCATAGCATTACATACAATGTAATTGCCGAACCCCGAACTCCAACCCGAACATAAAGTGAAATGTCCGTGTTTGGGTCCGGGGTCCAAAAACCGTAATGTTCGGTACGAACCCGAACAGTGCGGTTCGGGTTCGCTCAACACTAATGTCCAATCCATGGCCAGAAATAACAGGGCCCCTTACTGAAAAAAACTCTGCCTCCCACCATATCTCCTTCTTGCCCCCCTACCCTGTCCAAGTTTTTTTTTATCCAGGTCTTGGTATATCATGCTAATGATTTAAATACACCCCAGGTCATGCCCTATCAACTGTATTGCACATCCAGGATTTGCTGCTGCCCCATTACCCTCACTGAACATCCAAGAATTAATATGCCACAACCAGTGTTAGTTTATCCATTATTATGCAACTGATAATTTTTCCATTAATATGCCACTGACAATTTGACCATTAATATGTCACTGACAACTTTTCTATTAATATGCCACTGATCATTTGTTCATTAATATGCCACTGATAATGTGCTCATTAATATGCCAATGATAATTTGCTCATTAATATTCCACTGATAATTTGACCATTAATAGCCACTGATGAATTTGCTCATTAAAAGCCAGTGATAATTTGCTCATTAATATGCCAGTGATAATTTGCTCACTAATATGCCACTGATAATTTGTCCATTCATTTGCCACTGATAATTTGTTAATTAATATGCCACTGATAATTTGTCCATTCATTTGCCACTGATCATTTGTCCATTCATTTGCCACTGATAGTTTGACCATTAATAGCCACTGATAATTTGTCCATTAATATGCCACAGCCAATCCCAACCCTCCTCCCCCTGTATTTACCTGGATGTCTCTGGCCGTCACCTCCGCAGTGTTTTGTGAGTGCAGGAAATACAGCCGCCGGATATGACTTACCGCTGGATGCAGATGGCTGGCTGCTGCCCGGTTGTGACTGTCTCTGTGTGAGACAATCACACGGGCAGCAGGGGCCCACAGGGCAGCTGCTTTGTGCCCCCAGGAATGAATGGGCCCTGGGCAGCTGCTCCGTTTGGCCACCCTTTTTTATTTTTACAATATTTTTTTCATTTTATTTATTTTCAAAGGTCTGGGGCCCGAGCGGGCCCGTGACGGGTATATCGCCCATTACCCCCTTATGGCGGCCCTGGGTAGAAGTAGTACAGGTTAACAAAGCCCCATGGGACTTCAGTCTAAGGTTCAGCTGCATCTCCTGTTAACATTGTAGTTTAGCCATCGCTGGCTGTAAAAAGATCAAATGATTTCAAAATTCTTGTAATTGTCAGAATATACCAGTAGCCTTAAATTAGCATCCATCAAATTTTGTGAGATGAATAATAAATCCATACACTGAATGATAGAGAGTTTCAAATACATAGTCTAGGCTCTTATCTCTCATGACACAGCCAGTCTATGTGGCTTGATTTAGCAAGATTGGATTTCTCCCTGTCAATGTAATCCAGTATTTAAACTAGAATTATCTGCTCTGCAAACATATTGTACAACAGATAAAGAGAGTCTTTGAGTTACGTAGTAATTCTCAGTAAAAAGACAATGTCATGAAAAAAAAACATGAACTAGGAAGCATAGACGTGGGATGCAAATGTCCAACTTAATTTATATTTTGACATTTGGAAGCTATGCTACATGACTAGTTTACAGTAAATTGTCCTCCCGTTTATACTACCCACGTGTCAAAATTACCCATTACCATTCTATACTTTATTCATATTGCCTGAAAAGACATGATGCTTGACATCTTTTTGGATAAAAATGTCCACAGCGTTTATTAAAATAAAATGAATAAACTAGAAATAACTTTATTAACATACAACCATGTAAACATATAAATATGTAGATATAGGCAACCTACCAATACCAATAAATAACCCAAATTTTAAAAATTGTATTACCCAGGATTGATGTACACAATACCAAAGAAACTACCACTAGCCTCACTTCACCAGCACAGTGGTGTAAATGATTAGGATGTTCATGACCCACATCACTTTTTCTAGTTTTCCAACCACCATATTCCCAGCCTTATTTGGTTACTCTTACCAACCCCCTGGGACCAGACTGAGTATATGATCTTTCAGCACTCCCACCACCACCTTAACATTTCCAACTCCCCCAAACTTTCAGAGCCATCTCAAGGCCATACTGAATTCCTGTACATAAAATATCCAAACCATTCTCTATAAAATGAATGCAGTCATCTCTCAACAACCTAGCAATGTCAGATGTGTCAGGCAGTGATTCCCCATGAGAAACCCAGATAAAAACAGTCCTCCGTTTCAAAGAGGGAAACCATGAAACCCTTTCCTACTTTATCGGTCTTGGAGTCTTGAATACAAAAGCACCCCTGTGAATCCAAAAGCAAAAACATCAGAAAACAAAATCCCCCACCACCTGAACTGTTCGGACTGACCCGAATGCGGCAAGCCCCAAAAATGGCTAAAGAAAAAGCCAAACTGAGAAAAGAAAATTGCTAAATGAAATAGAGCACCTTTATAAGGCAAAAACAAAAGGAAGTAAGTTGGCTACCCAAGCTTTACAGTAAAACCATGGTGACAGGACAGCGGGAATCCATGAGGCGAAAAAACCCCAACTAAAAAAAACATAGTCTGGAAATCCAAAAAACGTAAGGAATGCTAACGCTAACATTAATGGAATGTTAAATCCTTCCATTAACAGAAGATACCAACATCCCATCATCAAAAGAGTGCCTGGCCCCACCGACTGCTGAATAGAGAAAGAGAAACAGCAATATCATTAGCAATGAACATAATGAAAACATACATTCAATTGCAAACAACGCAGCACAAGGTGTCTGAATAAAAAAATAACTGGAATGGAAGAAGCCAACAGAAAATTTAGAGCCTTTGCCACCCCAAAGTATCACCATGGAAAAAGACCACAAGATGGACCCCAAATCTCAAAGATGGGAAATTGTTGCAACGGAGCCAGTTTTCTGGTAAAATCATTAGCATGCCAATCCCTAGGCCACCTTGCTGCACAATAAATGCCCTTGGAAAATTATCTGAAGTTGCCATAAACAAATCCAAAACCCAATTGGTTAATGGTTTTTCAAACCAACAAAATGTGCCATTAAAGGAGTGAAACAAATCAGCCCTGATGAAGTGATGCACTCTGATGAAGTGATGCACTCTGATGAAGTGATGCACCAAAACCACACCCTTGGTAGCTATGACAAACGTCTGGAAAAAACGTCCATGGGCAAAGTAAGGCAAACAAAATTCAATTTCCTCAGCAGTGACTGAAGAGGCAGTAATGTAAATTCTTAGCCCCATGAACCATGCATATATTTCAGGTATCAAGAGATTGGAACCTGCAGGCCTGATGCAGAGAAAACCATCCAAATAATGGATGATGGAATGTAAGACCACTCCAAAAACATACTAGATGACAAAAAACAAACCCACAATACCAACTCAACATCAGCCTTAGCCAGCAGAGCTACTTGGCCAGCCTCACAAACTAAATGTACTGCCTTGTCAAATGAGGTATGAGATAATGATACTGTGCTGCAATTCCAGCCTAACCACACCAGAACCCGGGAATGGTGGACTGCAAACATAGGATGAGAGAAGGGAGGTGGAGGGTTGAACCGCCACACTAACAGTGTGGTGAGGGGGAGCAGGAATCTTCCATCGGGGCCTGGAAACTTACACAGAGGCGACACTAGCCACAGCAACAGCAGGCTGTAAGGCAGGTTGGGCAAGGGAAGAAAGCAAACCCGGCAAGGGACCCATTCCTTAAACTGGAGGGGTAGTGGGAAGAGAACCAAGGGCCTGAAGCAGGGCCTGAAGCAGCCTGGAAATATTCACTTGCTGCAGCTAAAGCTGGAAGAGTAGCAGGAAGGGAACCAGAGGCATGTAGCAGCCTGGCAATAGTTAAAAGCTTTTGTCACACTGCACTCTGTGCACTACAGTTTAGCAATAGAAGATGAATGGTGACGGTGACTGCAATTAAGAGGCTCTGGTAACACTAATTATCAAGATAATGATGTTATGTTAGCAATATCATTGGTCTGAACTAAAGTCTGGAGCATTCTAGGAATAACAACACACCCTAAATGCAGCCTCTCCATAGGAAAAAAAACTTCACTAAATGCATTACACAAGCATAAAGCAAGTGTTAAATATTACTAACTTTTTCATGATAGGATAAGTTTATGATATCTTACATTCATTGCACATATTACTCATAAATATTTATGAACAAATTATCTTTCCATTTACATTTTTACTCTAATCTCTTGTTAGCACTTTATTTTGTTGTATAAATGTTGTCCTAGATTAATATTTATGAATATTTATTGACATTTTGCTAGCATGGTATAATACATCATTTTAAAATGGAATGTAAGAACAGCAAGTTTCTAATATATAACCAACTATGACATTGCAATTGGTGAATTATCAAAGACTGTTATAATGTTAATGTGAATTCAAATTACGTGCTGATTGGTTTACATCAAACACCAATATGTCTAACAGGCTGCTGGGAGCCATTTGGCCAGACTCCCAGCCCCCATTTATATTTTATGGGCCCTGCTGGAGCTATTTCTTTTTTTTCATTTCACAAGGACTTTAGTTATTTTCATAATGGCCCAATTATTCATCCCCCAGTCCCTTCCCCAAATGAATCTCTATCATACCCATAGAAGCCTATAGGTACAATTTTGGTTCAGTGGATTGTGGGCATATTTCTGCTGCTTTCGGTTTCAGAAGCTATTGCCATGTAATTGGCTTTGATGTCCGAATTGCGGACCTATTTGGCACCCTCATGTGTTTCTACGGTGATTGCTCCAAAATTGACTCACGTGGTTTAATCACTAAAAAGTGAGTTGCAGGTGAGATGACGCGAGCCATGACAAAGAACATGTGTTCTCCATATCTTTCCTACCTAACCATAAACTGCATAAGCTGATCTTTGAAGTCTCAATGGGGGGGATGTGTACATATAGCGCATACTCAAATGACACTTAATATTGGCATAATATTTGTATGTGCCAATGTATAATGCTACTCCTGACAAAAGTTAACATTGTGCAGGACAAAATTAGTGAACTTCTCATGCTATAAGAATATATATTCATATATAGTTGTAGGAACAAAAAAAATTACATTCTTTCCATGTGACAGATTTTTTAAACAGCATTTGCCATTACAATCTCAGAGTAAATTCAGCCATAAACCACTGCTAATATATATACCAGTAAAATCTAAACAATACAAAATAAATCAAATGTTCAATTATAACAGACAAATAATATGGCTCTGTGTGCTGGAGTTGGAACTATACCATGTTCCGTGTGTAATCCTCTTGTGAGAATAGATCTTGTTAAGGAAAACAAAACATTTGTATATCCTTACTTTGTTAATTAGCTTTTGAGGCAGGTGACCTTGTTAAATAGCTTCTATTTCTTGTTTATCTCTGTTTAAGTAAAGAAAAAGAGAGTGGATTACAAAAACACCAGAGCAAGGAAGATTATATTGTTTTAAGAAAAAGATCCTCTTTGGTCTTGTAAACCTATTGGACTGTATATAAAGAGGTACTTTACATGAACTGGAGCATGGATGTCCTTTGTTTTATCTCCATATATGTTGAATACCCACAGCCAATGATAAATGCATTTTGTTGCCAATATGTCTGTATACGAGACTCCAGGACCATATGATGGTCCACAGTGGCCCCATGTTGCTTCTCGGAGCACCTTCTTGATAGTTGCTGTACTAATGGGCATTGTAGTTTTCTTAGCATTCATTGTTAATGGTCTGGTTGTAGTAGTTTCCTTCCAATACAAGAAATTGAGGTCCCCTTTGAATTATATATTGGTTAACCTGGCAGTAGCTAACTTGCTGGTCACTATCTTCGGGAGTAGTGTTAGCTTTTTCAACAATCTCATTGGTTACTTCCTGCTGGGCAAGGCAATGTGTGAATTTGAAGGCTTCATGGTTTCCCTAACTGGTAAGATTACATTTTCTAACACTGAAATGCTAGATATATAACTTATAATATACTAAGTAATCCATTGTTCAGCATTATTCTACCTGTGTTAGAAAAGAAGCGCATATTATGAAATCTGATATTACTTGTCTAGTAGTAGGAAAGTGATAGAGATGTGTTAAAAGATTATTATGGATTAAACAAATGCTTTAAATTTTTCAAAATATTTTTATGCCTTTTTTAAAGATTTTAATGAAGGGTGGACAAATGAGTTTAATGACCCCAATTTATTTTTATATATAGAGATAATTATATCTATCCATCCATCTTTTATGGTTTACTGGTTCTCATTTTCCCTAATCTTCTCTATTACAATCTCTAGACAATGGTAGAGAAAGAGAGAGACTCTTCATTATTGTTCAAATACATTTTCCATTCTACCAGTGCTAAATTGGCAATTGTATCTTTAAAATATTGTATTGTATGTTTAAAATATATTGGATAACCTCAACTAAAATTTTAATATTTCTTACATCTGCCGTTTTGTTGTCATATCCAGCAAGGCAACTACTGATATGTGGACCTCTCTACATCTCCCAAGGGATGGGGCCACGTGGCCCCATCCTTAAGTGGGTGACTGCCTCTTCTTAAATCGTCCGTCTGCTGCTTCTTAAACGGACATACTAAATGCGTCTAAATTAAACACAGATCTACACACACCAGACAAGCAAGATAACTTGTCTTCCCCACAAGAATCCTAAACTTTCAGTGCTACCACCACTGCCAGGGATTCTGGTTACACATATGCAGATAAGGGTAACAATGATCACATTTATTGCCTCTATATCCACTTTATACATGAACCCCTTGGAGCAAATTCTGGCTGGCTTTAAAACCGAATCTTGAATTCATGTCGCTTGAAAATATCTACAAACATCAAAATATTATTGCTTTAAACCCATACCCACTATTTTATTTATAAAGTGCTGTACAATTATGTGAACAAATCATACATAATATAATTGCCCTTGCTCTCAAAGTCTTTAAATCCTGTATATTAATTTATTGGAAACTGTGAATTTTCATCTTTATTTGTGATTTTTTAAAATTCTATATTTTGCATACTTGGTGTGATCAATATAGTTGTATTACTTTTATTAACCTTCTATTCTCTATATTTAGTTAATTGTTTCTCCAATTCCCATTAAGCAAAATACTTAATCAAAAATCAGTTTTCTTAATATTGTGTGTGCGTCAATAAACTTATTTGGTATAAATGTAGGACTAATGTTATATTCTGAATTGAGGCTACACCTAAATCTATGTCTGTTGCATTAAAAAAGGGATATGCAACCTGCAGCCCTTCAGATGCTGCAGGACTCCATTTCCCATACTCCACTGCCAGCCTCTTAGCTGAAAGAGCATTATGGGAGACAAAGTTCATCAGCAGCTAGAGGGACTCAAATTACCTACCTCTGCATTAAAACCTTTAAGGTTCATACCTTTCTGCCTCTCATTTAAGAGTATTATAGAGTTTTGTAGGAAACACTTCACACCTATCTAATTCACTCATATAGCTTGGCAGTGCAATCTATCTTCAATTAATTACTTAAATGTAATTATGAATGTACAGTAATATTTAACTCATTCCTCAATCAAAAATGTATGGACAGAAAATTATTCAATAAAATAAAATTCATAGAAATACATAAACCCGACACTTTAAGACATCTCCCCCAATAAATTAAATGACATCACTATATGGTTTGTGGAATTAACACCTTGTGCCAAAATAATGTATATAACAGTCGCGGATGCTCCATATGTGCCAGGTGTGCACCGCACACTGTCTATTTCCGAAGTTTGTATGCTCAGAACAGAGAGCACTCAAACCACAGAAATACATCTGGGAGACAGACGGCAGCTGCAAATTCGGCAACAGAGTCACTCACTGTGTTGCCAATTCGACCAGCAGGAAAAGAACATGAAAATTCAGCCTCAAAACTTCCAGAAGCCTGCTTATAGCATTTCCAGGGCACGTGATCGCTGTGATAATGAATCACAATGATTGGATGCCCCCCATGTCAAATACCTTAGGATTTGACATGTGCTTTTAGGCATGGTTAATGGCATCAAAAGCATGACGCCAAGGGGTAAAGCTCATCGATAATTCATAATATTACAGATGCCTTCAAGATCATATCATTGGATCACCCAAATCTACATCATAAGCATAATACAGTAATTAAGCAGTTAACAGTTAAGCCATGTATACTGTTAACTTAAAATTTCTAGCAATAAAATAGACAAATTAAAATAAAGATAGCAGATAAAACATATGAAAGAGGCACTTTGCATATGTTTATGTCTAAAATGACATGGGTGCCCAACAGTGAAAGTGGAGAGAGAGCAAAAACTGTGTAACTAAATTTACTTCCACAATTTAAATTGCAGCAATCTGAGACTATTTCTAGTAAACTTTGATAAAGATATATACCATGCACATATTTGTCTGTTTAATTAAAATGTCTTCTTTAACATATACACATGTAGTAATTACTTAATTACTTGGCTCCTTGTAGAGTTTGTATACAAGATCAATCATTAGTTGTAATGTTGCTGGGCATTTAATCTATCACTTTAGATTTATATGTGTGCTTTTTCTTTGAAATTGCATGCATCCGTTATCAGAAGTTTGTCTATAGATAATGAATGCTTAACACAAAGACATATGGGTGTAAATGAACAACACTGTATAATTAAAGAAAAAACTGTGTAAAACTATTAGACATGTCCTATTGAAAATGTGTTGATTTGCATATAAATCCAAGGGTGATGTCATAAGCATGAGACAAAACAGATACCTTTAAAAAATAAATTTCTATGATTTTATGCAATTACATGCATTTTTGCAATGTGTAGATCACATTCATATTTTTTTATTCTCTGCATTCACAGTTCAAGCAATGTTTAGTTTTACAGAGTCCTTTAAAGTACTGATATAATTTACATTAATGATTTACTATAAATGTGTGAAAAGAGAGTCAACTACATATACCCATTGACATGCTAGGTTCACCTCCCTTAAATCACATTTATTAGAAATGCAAGTTTCATATCATTATAGCAATAATTTTATTGCATACATTCTCAGTACTGAACTTAACCCCTTCATGACAATGCCTGTACATGTAAGGGCTCTCAGTGCAATGCATTGATGACAATGCCTGTACATGTATGGACTCTCACTGCAATTCATTGGTGACAATGCCTGTATATGTACGGACTCTCAGTGCAATGCATTGGTGACAATGCCTGTACATGTATGGGCTCTCAGTGCAATGCATTGGTGACAATGCCTGTACATGTATGGGCTCTCAGTGCAATTCATTGGTGACAATGCCTGTACATGTACGGACTCTCAGTACAATTCATTGGTAACAAAGCCTGTATATGTACGGACTCTCAGTGAAATGCATTTGTGACAATGCAAAGACAAGGTCAAAACGTCATGTCACTAAGGGATTAACAGGCACCTGTTTATTTCCCTCTATGTAGCCAAGCACACAAGAGTATTTCAGCAAATAATTACACAATTCAACCACATTTCTAAATTATTAGACGTTTTAATTCATGGAATTAAAATGCAATTGGCAATAACCATAAGCAATACTGCTTACACAGTTTTTTTTAAAGTTGTGTTCTTCAACCCCTTTATTGAATTGTTTCCATGGTGAGTTTGTTAGTAGAGTATTGCTATTGTGGAAATATATAGCCAAAAATCAATGGTTAAAGAGGATACTTAGCTCTGATATTTTCAATTATTGGTTGCAGACTTTTGGTTTGGATACATTTGTAAATAGCCAGCAAGGCACAGACACTGATAAAACTGCTTTTTAGGTATTGTAGGTCTATGGTCCCTGGCAATTCTAGCCTTCGAGAGGTACTTGGTGATCTGTAAGCCCATGGGGGATTTCCGGTTCCAGCAAAGACATGCAGTCCTAGGATGCACCTTCACCTGGGTTTGGTCACTCCTCTGGACAACTCCACCCCTTTTCGGTTGGAATAGCTATGTTCCTGAAGGTTGGTTTGTTTATACAATTAAGATAGAAAAGTGAAATATTTGTCTATCTATCTATTTGTCTGTTTATATTTGTATCAAAAGCATATTTTCTCAACAAACCTCTTTTTTTTATCAAATAAATAGTTTTTCTTTATTTTATTTTATTTGTTACTTTTTTTTCTATTTTTAAGGCAATTCATCTATATGTTAATTTATTTTTAAGATGCCCATTTTCTAAAGGCAGAAGATGAGCAACAAGGGCGTTATTTAAACTTTTGAGCAAGGCATGATACATTTTATTGAGGAGCCAGATGACACCCAAAGCTTAACATTTTTTTTCAAATACGACTTTGAGGAAAATGCCACATATTTACCAGTAGTGGGTGGGAAGTAGGGAAATAAACATCACTTCATTATTTTTACAAGGTGGGTATAAGTGGTTGGGAGTTGGAATATTAACAACTACTAACACTTGGAGTGAGACTGAGGGGGAGTTATTTTAGGGGACTGAGACTGATCACCCAAGCCCCTGGTAAGACTGTGGAGAAGGTGGGGATTAAAAATAGGGAAAAATGAAGAGTAGGGCAATGGCACTCCAGCAGTCGGTATAGGTGAAGTAAGTGATGTTTATTCAATCCAAAAACAGGTAAATAGTTGCACAGCAAATAAAGATGGATGAAAGTGAAAAACCGCAGTCACTAAGCTTGATGCGTTTCGCACATATAGCGCTTACTCATAAACTAATCTGTGTTAGTGAGTGAACTCTTTTAAATATAGTGACAAAAAGGACACCATTGCCCTACTCTTCATTTTTCCCTGACTTCTGATCGTGAGGTGCGAGCCAGGTACCTGTAGAGGCACCGGAGCCGACTAGTGGGATTCATACTCCATTTACACTCCCCAGTGCTGTGAGCTGGACATTTTCTACAATCACCTTGGGGATTAAAAATAACCATTTCACCATTCTGCTTTTTTGTAGGATTAATTTAGTGAGGGGTTAGATTCATCATCACGCCACCATGACTTTTTTATTCTATACTCCCCCTGTCAGAAGGGTTTGGTCTGCTTTCTCAGGGCCGTTTTTACCTCTGAGCAACTATAAGGGAAACTGCCCTGGGTTCTTGCACATGTCCACTGAATTTGATACTTGAGCCCTATAGTTTCTGAATCTTTTCTTCATATTCTCACTTACCATGGTTAATGATATTAGACTGTTTTTCAATTATTATTTATTTTATTCTTTCCGTCACTCACAATAAACCCCTTTCATATGGTATTGTCCAAGTTCCCTTGGGAATGGGATAGCTCATCGTGGCTGCATGAACGCAGCCACTTCACCGTCTCCTCTCGCGCAATGGCCAGTTCATTGTGCTAGAGGTCATCGCCAGACCTTTCTTTGTGGGACAGTTAATTGCGTGATCGCTGAAGGGGGGTATTATTAGGGGTAGGGTATTAGTATTGCGGTTGGGGGGTTAGTATTAGGGTTTTTGGGTTAATGTTAGTATTAGGGTTGGGGGGGTTAATGGTAGTTTTAGGGTTCGGGGGTAGTGTTAGTATTAGTGTTTGGGGGGTTAGTATGGAGGTTCAGGTCACTTTTAAGGGGGTTGATTTATTAGGGGGGTATGTTTGTAAGCGCTGACAGTTCAGCTCTGAACTGTCAGTGGTGAAGCAGCCGCGATGAACTGTCCTAGGCGGAATTCCCTTAGCTTCTTCCTACTACCACTGATTTCATTCACCCCACTAGCCATTAACTATCTGTCTTTTACCCTACTAGCTTCCCTTAGATCCCTCCTCTCATCTTATCGGTCTCTCTCCCATTCATTCTGACTTCCTTTACCTTGGATTGGCCTGATTCCGTTTACTGCCATCTCTTAACTCATGTTTCCTCTGCTTGTGCAGGAACTGATAACTGGTAAGACTCTTTATTTTTTAACCCTTTGTGCGCCACCCTGATGGCAATCAAAGGGTGGTATAGTCCTATTAAAAACAAATGAAATATGGAGTATTGGTAGTGTGTGATTAGCACTAATGTGCAATGTCCTGCAGTGTGTGGTGAGCACTAATGTGCTCTGTGCTGCTCACTGGCAGGGAGAGGTTTCTCCAGCATATTTGATTAAGGGGTTGTAGGAGGTTGAGGGGGCTGCAGATGTCAGAGTGCAATGCAAATGTGGCAAGGTGACACTTCAGCTACATGCTGGTGCATCACATTGTAAGAGTTAAGATGAAAATGCAGTATGATACAGGTACCTTGTTATAGGAAATTCCCATTAGTGTCACATTCTGTGAAAGACATAATGGGGTTTAGAAGAGACTGGGTGTGACACATTTCAAGCTGACACTTATGGCCTAGGAAGCATTATAAGGTACACACTGTGCGGACAAAGCACCACAATACTGGAACCACTTATAGTGTATAATGTTATGCCACACCAACCGAAGACTGTATTTTCCATGACTCTCAGCCAGTATGTTAAGCATCATGGGAAAGAGAGTACTCAACAACTAGAGGGCTAACGGTTAGCTATTATATGATTATGAATTGGTACTGCAGATGCTGTGGAATACACATCTGATAATTCTCATCCATCCATTTGGTTGGTTTGCACCCCCATGGAAAATGTCCTTCGGACGCCCATGGATATATTACGATGCCAAAGATGATCTTTCTGCTACTTGAATGGCTGAATATCTGTGGCATTATACTTCATCAATTGTACAAAGTGCGAGATTGTTTGAATTGTTTGAATGACTCCTGGTCCCTGAGTGTCCCCTCCCACTCCAAAAAACAAATGTAGGGGGCCAAGGGCTTGCAAAATGACCAAGCATGTGGCCCTTGGCCCCCTAATAAGCGCCAATAAGCTGACAAAATGCCAGTGCCCCCCTAATTTTAATGTCCAGGTGTGGGAAAAATACCCTCAATCCCCTTATTATTAAAAGGGGCCAGTTCTCGCAAAATGCTCCAGGTCGACCAATTATTAAACGTAAGCCCTACCTACCTCCCATAATAAAATATAATTTAAAAAAATTAAAACATGCCTGGCGAAGATCTGTAATGCTCTCGATCCTCAGCTTCAGGCCATGGAATGGGACCATGCAAATATAGAAAAAAATCCACCTAAAAAGAGCAATATCAGCCTTGCCACTTTTGCATTGAATGCCACCTGCATCCCCCTTACCTTCCCAACCATTAAACCAAATATGCAAAAGAAAACTTTCCCTGCCTCTCCTTTCTCTAATGTGTCATCACGCCCCCTCAAACAGGGCTGTGCACACACTACCAACAGCCAATACTTTATTTCTTTCTAATATCAGAAAGCTATTAGCAGTAATACCCCCTGTGGTATCCTCTTACAAGTAAAGGAAGTCAGAGTGAATAGGTGAAAGGCCAGAAGAATTAAAGGGGCACATCAATAGGTGAACTCTATGGGAAAATGGGAAAAAAGGTGACAGGCACACAGGAGACAGAGTTAATAGCCAATATTGTGAATGAGAAACAATGGTAATTAGCAGGAGCTAAAAGAACCTGGACTATACCACATTATATAACATGGGATATGGAAGGAAAAGAGTAACATAAATAGTAATGTAAACTAGTAGTAGTCTGTCATCCATCCTGATGAGTGAGATAGTAAAAGTAATTAGACAGAAATTATATATCCACTAAAGACTGTTGGCTCTACTATGAGGATACCCTGCACTGGCATGTACTTTTTAACATGCCAGCTCATCTACTGACCTGCAGTCGCCAACAATCTGTTACTGCCCAGAGAAAGCCTGTAACAGACAATAATTCATAGTTTACAAGATAAAATTAATCAGGAAATCTTACCATCTATACTTTGGTGGAAAGATGAGAGTGAGGGTACGATGAAAACATTCAAAAAAATATAAAGAGAATAAATAATGGAAGAGAGTATATTTAAAAGGAGGAAAACAGGACATAGGTAGAAATAAGGGCAGAATAGATGGACTGAATGGTTCTTGTTTGTCATAACATTGTATGTTAGAGTTTTCTCAGGATAACTTGTATTTTACTTTCTACAATAAGAACCACCTGACAATGGTTTATAAATGTTTCAGATTACTTATATATAATTTTCTTTTCTAGGCTTGGGGACATCCTGCGGACCCAACTGGTATTCTGGGGGCAACAATAACAATAGTTACATTATGGCATTGTTTACAACGTGCTTTGTAATGCCTCTAAGCATGATCATTTTCTCCTACTCAAGCCTGCTAATGGCACTGAGAGCAGTAAGTACACATAGCTGTTGTATAAACACACAGACTAGCGTTCAAGCTGAGAAAAAACACAGCATGTGTAATGGGAGGAAGAGGATTCACCCAATAACCAAACCACCAAGCACCTCAAACAGAAACTCTATAACAGGGGTGTCCAAGTTTATTCTGCAAAGGGCCACTTCGCTAGAAATGTATGCATGCGTGGGCCGCATTCATTTTTCATTCATTCAGAGAATAATATATTAAAGTGTATACATGTGTGTATGTATATATATATATATATATATATATATATATATATATATATATATATATATATATATATATTTCACACTAATGTGCAGTGGTTACATTAACTACAAACACACACATGCATACACAGTCACACTTACCCCCCCTTCCCACACACATAGTCACACTTATCCCACACACACATACACATTTATACACACATACTTACATACATACATTACCCCACACATACACATTTATACTGGGTAGAGGAGGGGATCTGCGCACGAGAGCAACACCGCTGCTGCAAACCGCGCGGTAAGCTGTATCGGGGAACGAAGTTCCCTACACAGAGCATGTAGGGAACTTCGTTCCCCGACACAGCTTCTCATTCGGTGTGCAGTTCGAGGCTACTGGAGTAGATGCCCGGCGGGCCGCATTGTGGCCCGTGGGCCGCACGTTGGACGCCTCTGTTCTATGCCATCCTAGGGTCTTTTGGGCCCTTTAAATTAGTACAGCATAAACTGTCCTATCATCACAAAGGGGTTAATATATCTTATTGGGGAAAATTATCTCTTATTTGAATGTTCTATTATCCAAAATACTTCTGCTCCCAAGCATTTTGGATAAGGAATACTCATCTTGTATTTACAACAAAAATTCCTCACTCTGCACGTTTGTGTTTTAGAGTGGGGAAGCAATACACGTTACGCATTTCACATTTTCATTTCATATGCTGCTAAGGCAAGTGCTGCGAAAAAGTGATATATATTTACATGTTTTTAAAAAAAAGCAGAGCAGAGAATTGAAGAGTCAAATGATTTTTTTTGTTTAAATTACTTTATACAAAAGTGACAGTTGTCTCTTAGATTTTGATTATAGTATAGTTTGAAATGTAATTGATGACTCTACGAGGTCTAATGTAAGAACTGTTCTAAAATATCTGTTAGGGCATTCTGTGGTTAATCAAGCTAAAACAGCAAATTGAAAGCCATTCAATGTCAATACAATATGTCTTGTGGAAACTGAACTGACTATGATGTTACCTACAATGGTAATCATTTATTATTATTATTGTTCCTGTATAACTTGATACACACAAATGAGGATTTTAACTTTTCTCATGAGAGTTTGACTGGTGTGTTATGGTTTTGGCCACAAAGACAGCTCAACGTCATTTGTAGATAAACCATAAACATAAATAATTTTATTGCTTTGTGAAGAACATTTTTGCAGTTAGGATCATATATTAGTAAATCTGGAAAGTTCATATTCTGGTTTTCCATAATTAAGATCAAGGTTGAACAGAGTTCTTGCTCAAATAATGCTAATTAGGCTAATCGAAGCTGCAATTAAAAACTAAATTTCTAATTTCTGTTCTAGGCAAATATGATTTACTCACTGTTTGCTTTATATTTCTTCATGTTCTTGGGAATTGTCCTTGACGCATAGTCACTAAATTTTATTTAATTCCTCGTATAAAGAATGTATTTACCATTTTATTATCAGGAGGCTGAATTTTGCAAATCTTTTAAATACAAATATTAAAACTTGCAATATCAACAAGCCTGGCAGGGAATTTACATAATGTATCATATTTCTTTCTAATTAATAATACATTCTCCTCACATAATAACCTCTTGTGATATCAAAATGCATCTCTGATTTCTGACATTTGCATAACTCTTGTACTGCTAAGCATGCAAATTGAGATTATACAATCATTTGTTTAGTCACATTTGTTTTCACTTCGAACTAGACAAAACCCCAAATACTTATATGCACTTTAATCCTTATATTATAGAAAATAGACTAAAATACAATACATTTAAGACATTAGTAATATATGGCAATTTTGTTTATAATCATTTGTATAGGTTGCAGCACAACAGAAAGAATCAGAGACTACCCAGCGAGCGGAACGAGAAGTTACAAGGATGGTAATAGCAATGGTTCTGGCATTTCTTGTATGCTGGTTGCCTTATGCTATATTTGCCATGGTGGCAGCAATCAATAAGGACATCGTCATTCAACCTACTTTAGCCTCAATGCCTTCATACTTTTCCAAAACTGCCACCGTGTACAACCCAGTTATCTATGTTTTCATGAATAAGCAGGTATGAATGCAATACATAATGATGTGTTTGTTGTGTTAAGAAAAGGAGGGGAAACTCAGAACTTTGGCATGAACAATGGTTTACTGCACTCTTCTTACAAGTTGCAATTTTATAGGTTTGTCACAACACTGACTGTCAATATCCCAGACCATTAACAGGCCAATAAGAATAAGAAGACAAAGTGCCAGTGTGCTTCTGTGCCAAAATAAAGTGCAATGTATATATAACCTGGTATGTTTCCAGGAAAGAAGCTTCGTGTTTCTTGAACATACAAGAGAAAAAGAAAACAACACACACAGATAATATAGTGAAGTATGTTTAGGTTATACATGGAGCATATGGACAGTATGATGTGATTTGCACTCACACTTCCTCCAAGAATTATCAGCATGTAGGGTGATCTTTTCCCACTATAGGATGTCTTCTTAGTCACACTTAGGTGTCAAACAGTAAACAGTAATCTCCGGGCAAACGGTGATCTCACTCTCGCAAAGCCTGTCCGTTTACGTGTTTCACCTCTCAGAAGAGGCTTCCTCAGAACTACTATTCAGGTTTAAACTATGGAATATAAAAGAAAGGATATTGCACTTTTCACCAGTTCAACACCCCACAGCTATTGGGTGTTGGAGTGGTAAGAAGTGCAATATCATTTCTTTTATATTCCATAGTTTAAAACTGGCCAAGTGAACAAACCCAGTGTGGAAGAGGATTTTTTTAGTATTTTGTTTAGGATTCCATCTGTAATACATTTTATTCCAAATATGTTATTTTTTATATGTTTATTTTATGTAAGAGATCATAGTGACCAGCTAATTTATGAGATATTAAAGTGGCACTGAAGATCATCTGTCTATTTTTTGTATGTTGTTATTTATAAACTTTAATTATTATTTTTGTGAGATATAATAAATATATATATATATATATATATATATATATATATATATATATACGTTTATACTATACATATTTGTCATTGGAGTTTTTTTAATAGCGCTGTCTCTTTTATAATAACAGCAGATAGTTAACCTGCGTGTATCTATTAAGATACACGTCGGGTTTACAACCAAACTATCGGGACATGTTTTTTTCAACCCTTGCTTCTTCCTTTAATTCTACAGAGGCAATAGCATGGCTGGTATAAAACATGTTTGTTTAAAGAAAACATATCAAATCTGTTTGTTTGGCCTGTCTATTTGTGTCCATGGACCCCTAAACGGACCACCGTGGAGCCAAAGGTTCTCCTATGTACTAACCTGTCATCTGTCTTTTATTATAGTTTCGAAATTGTTTAATGACCCTTGTATGTTGTGGCCACAACCCGCTTACTGAAGATGAGTCTAGTACGGCAAGTGGTCATACAGATGTCACTTCAGTGTCTGAGGGAGTTGGAAATAAGGTCACACCAGCGAAAACCTGTTGATATGTACCTGCAGCATAAAAATGCATGATTTTTTTCTTCAAATTTTTGCATGAAAATAATATTTGTATCATTCGAATTGTTTTGATTCTCAGTAAAAATGCATTATTCACATCAACTGACTGGTGGAAATATTTGTATTTATTTGGTGCTCACTGAATTGGAAACAATGAATTATGTTATCATAAAATTACATCATGAGGTAACTTGAGGTAAGGTTGAAGTATCACAGGAAATGAGGCATTCTAGGATGAATACAAGCTTAAAAACTGTGTGCAATTGTCAAAACATATTTAAAAGCTGTTAGGATCATTGTATCCACAAATTACTGCATTGATAAAAGTATTGCTTTTAAATATTCATAGACTAAACATAACACTTGCATATATAAATAGCTAAAGACATTGGGATTGAAGCATGTGGTATCCATCACTAGATAGCCGCCTTTGCAGACGATCTTTTTATGACAATTACTCAACCAATGACTTCCCTGCCAAATCTGGTACAAATTTTAAAATTAATAATTTGAAATCAGAGGTTCCGAACATTAGCATTTCAGGAGCTGTTGTGGAATCCCTTAGGAAATTGTTTGCTTTAAAATGGAAAAGGAATTGGATTACATATTTGGAGGTTAAGATAGCGGCATATCTTAATAAGTTGTATTCATTTAATTACATGAGAATCCTGATTGTTTTCTGATGTTCCAATTTCTCTGTTTGCAATGATGGTCCAATTCAGAGGGCAATAAGAAAGCATCCTCTTATGGGTCCCACACTTAGGGTGTAGAAAAGAGTTCTTAAACATCAGGTTGAATTAATGATCTGTCACTATTATTATCTATCTCTGTTAATAAACAATCTTTGCCAGGGTAAAATCCGGTGATATTCAGCAATTTACTGTGGAATACACATCTATTAACACGGTTACAGGATCTTGTGTAAGCAAAACATTGTTCCAACTTATGGTATGTATGGGTCATTGCAGAAATACATATTTTTATGTGCAATTGGTGCATTATGTGAATAAAGTTATATTTACACCTGATTAGAGTTGAGCGAACACCTGGATGTTCGGGTTCAGCCGAACTTCGAAAAAAAGTCCGGGTTTGGCCTCGAACTTGACCCCGAACCCCATTGAAGTCAATGGGGACACGAACTTTGGCCACTAAAATGCCTCTAAAAAAGTCCTGGAAAGGGCTAGAGGGCTGCAAAAGGAGCAGGGGTAAGAGTAGGACAAGTGCTCTGCAAACAAATATGGATAGGAAATAACTTCAAAAAACATAAAATACATACAAATTAAAAATACAGCTGAGCCATAAAATAGCACTAGATGGAATCTTTGATTTTAGCTTTGGAAGAACATAAATCTAAATCTAAAGCATGGCTGCCAGGAGGATCAACAGAATTATCCATTTGAGAGAGGGTTGGAGTGCAGGGTATTCTCTTTCAGTTTATACTAAGTGACCCATAGGTAGAGGAGGCAGTGACCGTGGCGGTGTAGGTGGAAGCGGCGCTGGAGGAGGAGGAGGTAGCCAGAATTTTTACCACCCAAAACTATTAGAATTTTCCAAAGTATTTGACTGTGTATTTGACAGTATAAATTGAACTAGAGTCCCCATTCATAAGAATTTCTTATGAATGGGGACTCTATTTCGTTTTATAGATAGCCAATAGCATTACATGTATTCCATAAGCCGAAAGTCTATAAACCGAACGACATTCGGTTTATGGACTTTCGGTTTATAGAATACATGTAATGCTATTGCTATTCTATAAACCTAAAGTCTATAAACCGAACGTCGTTTGGTTTATAGACTTTCGGCTTATGGAATACATGTAATACTATTGGCTTTCTATAAACCAAACTAGAGTCCCCATTCATAAGAATTTCTTATAAATTGGGACTCTAGTTCTGTTTATAGAAAGCCAATAGTATTACCTGTATTCCATAAGGCGAAAGTCTATAAACCGAATGACGTTCGGTTTATAGACTTTTGGTTTATGGAATACATGTAATGCTATTGCTATTCTAGAAACCGAAAGTCTATAAACCGAATGTCTTTCGGTTTATAGACTTTTGGTTTATAGCCGAACCCCAAACTCCAACCCGAACATACAGTGAAATGTTCGTGTTGGGGGTCCGAACACTGTAATGTTCGGTACGAACCCGGACAGTGCGGTTCGGGTTCGCTCAACACTACACCTGATTTTTGGAGTCAATTACACCATTTGAACTGCTATGAACTGAGAATAACCGACTAGCAAGGTTGATTTTTGTCATTCACAGGATAATGGTGAATTTAAAATACACAAAGAAACCATTTTATGTTTGTTTATGGGAGATTGAGGCAGTGATTGTTTTGTCTGATTGTCAAAAATTGAGTCTCGGTTACCCATGAAAATGCTTTAAAATTACTGATACACTGATATAGAGTACCAGAAGTGTTACACAGAGTTTTCCCACCAGTTTTGGATAGATGCTAGATGTGTAGAATGGACAAGGGACTATATACATATCTGTTGGAATTGTCCTATTATACAAGATTTTTGGTTAGTAATATTAAACACCATCTGTATAGTTTCAGATTTGGATTTCCCACTAGACCCATTAGCGGTTGTCTTACACAATACCAGGCATTTATTAAAAGGTCTATAAATACTATCTTACAATTCATCTATTAAATGCAGCAAAGCTACTGATTTCAAAGCCAGCAAATCGCCCAAGGTTCCTACTTATAGAGAATGGTAAACAACAATGTAGAAGATCATGGGGGGGGGCTTCCAATACAGATAAATGGAAACTTCGGGTCTGGTTTACTTTAGATAAGGAGTGTGAGAGTTTGCTAAGAAAACAAGAGCAGGGAGGGCAGGATCAGGAGAATTAAGAATAAGTTAAAGTGGCCCAGGGCTGAATATATGTGGATTGATAAGGTAAGATATACTGGTTCTCCAAAGACATAGTTATTTTGATGTTAGATAAAGCACTGAATTTGGATAATGTGCATTAGGTATTTACAGGAGACTGTATTTTTATTTTTCACTATATGTACACGGATGTCTTTGTATGTTTGTTAGTTGTTATTATGTCTTTTTATTTTTTTTAATCAAAAATGGAAATGTAAAAAAAACATAGAGATTATTAAATTAAACATAAAGAAATCGCCGGCTAGAGGCCCCTCCCTATGCCCCTCTCTCCGGGAACACTGATACATTTTCTTGATTTATAAGTAATTGTATTATGTCCGAATGACAGACCATGGTCTCCGATGAACGAAGTTTACGACTATAAACTATAAATAAGTCTCTTCAAGCATGTGAAAAGCTAAAATCATGTAGTTAAGTGGCTCATACACAGTTTTTGCTCCATCCAGGGCCACCATCAGAAATTTCATGGCTCATTGCAGAAAGAAATTCTGCCCCCCCCCCCCCCGTCCCTTGATCTCCCTCCCGTCCCCTTACCCTCCCAAAATCCTTGTATCCAAGTCTTTTTATTTCATGCCAATGATTTAAATGCACCTCAGGACATGCCCCATCACCTGCATTGCACATCCAAGACTTACCCCAATAATATGCTGCAGCCAGTGTATCCATTAATATGCCGCAGACTTCCCATTATTATGCCACAGCCAGTTTCTCCATTAGGATGCTACTGTTAGTTTATCCATGAATATGCCACTGTTTTCAAATTAATATGCCACAGCCAGTTTTCAAATTAATATGCCACTCTTTACCCATTAATATACCACAGCCAGTTTTCCCATTAATATGCTACAGCTAGTATGCCCATTAATATGCCACTCTTTGCCCATTAATATGCTACAGCTAGTATGCCCATTAATATGCCACATATAGTTATCCCATTAATACGCCACTCTTTGCTCATTAATATGCCACAGCCAATTTCCCTGACTCCTCCCCCTTCCTTAGTACTCACCATTTTTTTGCCATCTAAGCTGTCTCTCTTGCACACCCCACACACTTATATGGTTTAAGCACCGGAAGGTCACATCTCCACTGGCACTCTGACATCACATCTATATGCCTGTAGTGCAACAGAGGTCAGCCGGGACCGTGACAGGGGCTCCATCCCTTTATAATATAGAAAAATCTCAGCACACATGTAGCTGTACACTCAGAACTGTGCATGCTCAGCTAACCCCCCCCCCCCCCCCCCCATTAAAACAAGGGCATCACTTGGAATACATGACAATATATGACGTCACTTGCATGTGTAGTTCGCACAGTGCCATGTACAAGCACGGTGCTTTTCGATAAAGAACCCCCCGGAGATTGTTTATCTAACTCAGGACATGCCCCATCACCCACATTGCAGACCAGGGACATGCCCCATTGCCCAAATTGGACACCCAGGACATGCTCCATCATCCAAATTGGGCACCCAGGACATGCCTCATAACCCACATTTGAACACACAGGACATGCCTTATCACCCACATTGCAGACCCAAGTCATGCCCCATCACCCACATTACAGACACATAACTTGTCCCATCACCTACAGACACCCAGGACATGCCCAGGCACCCACATTGCAAACCCAGACCTTTTAAGATCCTCCATATGCACTTACCTTGGCTGCCTCGGCCTGGGAAATGGCCCCCTCCTACGCAATAATATTAACGGGGCTGGGAGCCTCTTGCCTTGTTAATATGACCATACAAAAAAATGCATCTCCCCCTGCCTTACTATGTACAGGATTTTCAAACCAACCAACAGTTGGGTTGGGACAATGTTTTGAAATGTGCACGTTGTTTTATTTTTTATGTTGTTTTTGCCGGTGCAGATTTTTTTTTTTTAATAATAGGTGGCTTATTTATTTATTTTTTGTCTGCACCATTTCACCATTTTCCCTGGGCTGAAAATGAAAATGAAAAGTGAAGGCATTGCTGATCATAGTGGGATAACAGAGAAGAAGGAAATGCTAGCAGAATGCTTGGGTGCATAGGGAGAGGTATGAGCAGTAGAAAGAGGTAAGTACTCATGCCATTGTATAGAGCACTGGTGAGACCTCACTTGGAGTACTGTACACAGTAATGGAAACCGTATCTCCAAAAGTATATTGAAACTTTGGAGAAAGTTCAGAAAAGAGTTAGTAAACTGGTTCATGGGTTGCAGGATAAATCTTACCATGAAAGGTTAAAGCATCTTAACATGTATAGCTTGGAGGAAAGACGTCATAGGGGGATATGATAGAAACATTTAAATACATAAAGGGAATCAACACAGTATAGGAGGAGAGTATATTTAAAATAAGAAAAACTACCACAGCTAGAGGACATAGTCTTAAATTAGAGGGGCAAAGATTTAAAAATAATATCAGGAAGTATTACTTGACTGAGAGGGTAGTCGATGTATGGAATAGCCTTCCAGCGGAAGTGGTAGAGGAATCACAATGAAGGAGTTTAAGCATGCGCGTGATAGGCACAAGGCTATCCTAGATTTAATAAAGGGAACGGGAGACTAATAAAAGTATTTAGAAAATTGGGCAGACTAGATGGACCGAATGATTCTTATCTGCCGACAGATTCTTGTTTCTATGATATAATTAATTAAGGCAATATTTTAATAGCAGGGCACTCTCTGTGTGCCAGGCGGTAGGCGTGATTTGAAGATCCTGTCTTTGAGTCCTAGTGGTCAAGTTTAATTTTGAGAAAAAGTCAAATTCGACACCCATTGAAAGTAATAGGAGGTGAAATTATCAAAGCTATTTTTGAGACTAAGTCAAATTCGGCACCTGAGTTTCACTTATTCTCATATATAGCTTCAATCATTTTGTTTCCCATTACTTTCAATGGGGAAGATTCAACATGAGGAGTAAAAACGTGGCAATATGGGGCAAGAATAAACTGCCAAGAATGAATACAGTGGTGGTGGAAAAAAAGTAGAAACCCAAAAAATTGACATTAGTGATAGGGAGGGTGGGACTACCCAGCTGCCCGCGAGAGAACCAGCACCGCTACTCATCGTTATGGGACAGAGGGGCGCTGAAGCCTCTCAGACCCTTCTAACCCATGTCTCGTCAAGATTGATATTAGAAGATGGTGGGCAAGCAGATGAGGCATCAGGGCCTCTTCTTCCCATGGATACAATTCTGAGACGGGGGCTGGAGCAGCAACGTCACTAAAAAGTTGCAGCCATGCCCCCAACCCATCATGGGAGACACGCTAACCTCCATAAAGGGACAGTATAATAAAAAACGCAGAAGTTTTACTATAATGACTGGGAAGAATTACCAATTGTATTTATAACGCAAAGTATACACAATTTTTTTTAAACGCAAATATTCGTCATAATAGGTAGTGCACTTCATAATGCACTTGTAGTGTACTTAGCTTTACAACTTCATAGCACAATATAAAAGGTATTGATAACAGTTAAGAAGGAGCCAGATTTAATACCTGAAGACATTATACAAAAAGGCCCTTAATATAGACAGATAATATATATAACTATACATCATAGGACATGACACAGAAACACATTTGGCAATCAGGGAAAAAAATTTCAACAATACATGATGGCATACATCACAAAATTCACATATAGTAATCAGAGAACAATCATACAAGATGAAATGAGGTTCCCAGAATCTGAAACACACATAATGGATATATATGATTAAAAGACAGTACCATACAGTATTTTTCAGGGGATACCATACCCTTAACAATAATAATATTAAAGTGGTAGATGGTTTCAATAAAAAGCCAGTATATCAAGATCTTTCTCATGACTTTTAATTTTGTAAATCCACTCAGTTTCCTTTCCCCGCCAAATAGTATTGTGGGATCCCCCCCTCTCCAATGAGGCTAAACCATGTCAATTGCTATTATCAGAAAATAATCTGTTTTAAATGAGCTTCAGCTGTTGCAATGTAGAGTGACATTGTGTTTTTTTCTTTTATTCCTAATTCCTCCTAGATGTTCTAATCCCCTGACTGTCACATCCCCACTCCTAGGTAGGTTTCCTTTCAGCTACAGAGAGGGCAGGGCCGATCCTGGGCGGGTGCACGGGGTGCACCGCGCCCAGGCGCTGTATAGCTGCAAAATATGAAGGCGCCTGGCATGCAGAGCTAGCGCTGCCATGCACTTGCTCATGCCGGGCGCATCGTGATCCTCCTCCTCGGGCCAAACACAGAGGTGCGGCCGCTTGTCATTGGCTGCAGTAACCGCACCTCCGTGGACTGATTTTCTCTTGCCGGACATGCTCCTCACGCTCAGATATGTCAGAGCGCCCGGATGTCAGCTGACATCCTGGCACTCAGGAGAAGAAAAATACCGCTGCAGGGAATGAAAGCCCAGACAGCATGACAGTCGCCCTCCCTGCAACTAAAAGGTAAATGAGCAGGGAGGGGGACAAACATCAAAACATTTTAGTTGTATGTAAAAAAAAAAAAAAATACATGTGTAAGGGTTTCTTTATGTGTCTTTGTGTATGTGTAAGGGTGTCTGTGAGTGTAGGTTTATAAGGGTGTCTGTGTGTGTGTGTAATTTTGTCTATGGGAGTGTATGTGTAAGGGTGTCTGTGTGAGTGACTATGTATTAGTGAGTGTCTGTGAGTGTCTGTGAGTGACTGTATCAGTGAGTGTATGTCTGTGAGTGCCTGTGTATCGGTGAGTGTATGTCTGTGAGTGACTGTGTATCGGTGAGTGTATGTCTGAATGACTGTATCATTGAGTGTCTGTCTGTGAGTGACTGTGTATTGATGAGTGTATGTCTGTGAGTGACTGTATTGGTGAGTGTATGTCTGTGAGTGTCTGTGTATCTGTAACTGTATGTCTGTGAGTGACTGTGTATCTGAAAATGTATGTCTGTGAGTGACTGTGTATCAGTGAGTGTGTGTCTGTGAGTGACTGTGTGTATCAGTGAGTGTATGTCTGTGAGTGACTGTGTATCAATGTGTGTGTATCTGTGAGTGACTGTGTTTGTGTGTGTGTGTGTGTGTGTATATCTGTGAGTGACTGTGTATGTGTGTGTGTATCTGTGAGTGACTGTGTATGTGTGTGTATCTGTGAGTGACTATCTGTTAGTGTGTCAGTATGTATACACTCACATAACATGCACTAATACACACTCACTAATACACATAACGCTCACTAGAACACCCACATAACACTAATAAACAATTACACTAATACACACTCACATAACCCCCGTGAAAACTCACACAACATGCACTAACATATACTCACAAATACATGCTCACTAATACACACGTACAAACACACACTCATATAACGTTCATTAAAACACTCACAAGGTAGTTTTATGTTTTTCCTGTGGAAACCTTTGCACCGTGGCCCATTAATTTCTATTTATGCCTCTGTGTATATAAGTATGTGTATATAAATATCCAGGGGTATACACACATATTATATTATATATATAATATGTGTGTATACCCCTGGACTGCTAGCTAGATATAACCAGTGTCAGAAGACTAAATCCCTGGATTGCTATTTAGACATAGGCAGTGTTAGAGGGCTTAACCACTGCAACGCTAGACAGATATATGCAGGAGTGGACTTAACCCCTGCAATGCTAGACAGATATAGGCAGTTTGTCACTCACACATAAACACATACAGTCTGTCACTCACACATACACACATCAGAGTTATTGCCTTACGTATCCAGTGCTGGCAGGATGCTGCAGCTTTGATCTCCGTGTGAAGGAGGAACTGAGTCAATCAGGAGAGGCCTATGAACTCTTAGCCAACCCGGAGAGTTAAGAGGTTTCACCTGATTGGCTGAGACCTCCCTCTATCAGCGCTCTCAATCAGGACTTTGCGTTGCCCCCAATTGAGGCTTCCTTGGATATAAAGTCCCATTTCAGGACTGTCCCGGAAATCCCAGGACATGTGGTCACCCTACCTCTTGCCCCCCACCCCTAATATATTGCTGGAGATGCCACTGTCCAGTTGACACTAACTACAAAAAACAGCAATCCCAGTCAGACACTGACTGAGCCAACTAGACACAGGTAAATGCATGTTATTATGTTTAAGCGGACTATTTTTTACTTGCTTTTAGTTCCAAGATGGTGGGTGAACCCAAACTTACAGTGCCCTGGACTGACTTAATGGATACCCCAATATTAATGTGATGGGGGTTTTTCCATGCGCTTCCTTCTCCATCCATTTAATTAATAAGGCATCATACTGTCTACTGAGCAAAGTTTCTTAGGGGTTTAACTAGTTAACTTGTTAGTTGGCATGTGCTAAATAATACTGTTGCATATATGAGAGAACATGTGTTTAATCACGATTATTCATATTGAATGTGCTAATTAAATGTGAAACTAAATATAAAATGAGATAATAGCATTGTTTTTATTTTCACACTTGATTATCACAATCAGTATGAATGATAGTTATTACACATTTTATCCACTTTTTATTTCTTCTTTTTTTACTTTTTTTTCAATAATTTATAATAAAGTTTTGTTTGTTTTAATTTATATTTCCTGAATACATTTGTAAATGGGAGGAGTTAGTATTATAGCCACGCCCCCACATTGGGGGGGGGGGGCGCTCCAAAAAAATCCTGCACCCAGGCGCCTGTGACCTTAGGATCGGCCCTGAGAGTAGGTGTGGTCCTACCCTCTCCTTTAAACAGGGAGCTGCATAATGTTGCTACGGTGTCTCCATAGCAACACAACACCTCCAGTCACCAGCATGATCCTCTCCAGGTGAGATGCATTACTGTGATGCACTATAACCCCTTAAGGACAGATGACGTGCCAGGCACGTCACGGCAAATCGAGGACTTGCCGACAGGTGACGTGCCTGGCACGTCATGCATTAAATTGAGTAAAGAAAGCGACCAGCGGTCGCTTTCTTTACTCCATCGGTGTTGCTACAATGCCTCTAGGTAGAGGCATTGTGCAACACCCCCCAAAAGTGCAGGGGCGCGCTACGATCACTCCCCGGAGTGATCGTAGCAGCCATTTAAGAATGGCTGCGCCGGCTGCACACATGTGCTTAGAAAGCGAACAATCGCTAGCGAGGCACTTAGTAACACCTTCAGGCTCCCCAGAACCGATGGTGGTCGCTCTCCTGAGCGACCACCATCGGCTCAGTAGAAGGGAACGCTGCCTGTACAGGCAGCGCTTCCCTTCTAATGGCAAGAGCATCGGAAGTGAAAGTATTTCACTTCCGATGATCTAGGGGGAGCCAATCAATGCCGGCACAACAGATCTATGTGATCTGTGTGCAGGCATGTATGGTAAGTGCTCTGATGAGCACTTATCATACTGTCAAAGGCAATATTAGCAAATATTGCCTTTGACAAGTATTGATCTGCCTCCCTCACCTTACTAGTTTTAGTAAGGGAGAGAGACAGATCAGATGAAGTAAAAAATAAAATAAAATAATAAAAAAAATATTTAATACAATTTAAAACACCAAGGGCTTTTATAAAAGCCATTTAACCCCTTCCCTGCCATTGATCGCTGTGTACGCAGTGATCATACACAGCAGCACATTTTTTGCTGTCTGTGCATTTTTTAGGGGTTCATTTTTTTTTACTGTAATTCATTACAGTATAAAAAAAAAGCTCTTTTAATTAAGAGAGATTAACCCCTTGCTTGCTGTAGATCACTGCCTAAGCAGCGATCTGACGCAAATGCAGCAATCTTGCTGCAGAAGCATTTTTTATTTTTTTTAAACTTTTTTATTACACCCGTTTTTTTACTTTGATTTATTACAGTATATCAAAGGCTCTTTTAAGAGGTATTAACCCCTTCCTTGCCGTATATCACTTCCTAAGCAGCACATATGGTCACTGCCTAAGCAGTGCGTATGGTCACTGCCTAAGCAGCGCATATGGAGCAATCTAGTCGCAGAAGGATTTTTTTTTTGCTATCAGCATTTTTTTGTCACACTTGCTAGGGGTTAATTATACCCACTAGGGGATTCCGTGTATTCCTTTTGAAGCTGTCTATAGCGATCAGTAACAGCCGATCAGTGGCAAAGGTGGTCTGGTGATTTCTCAGATGAGCATCACCATTCGTCTGGTTCGATCAATATTGGTAAATATTGTTCTGACCCATATGGATCTGCCTCCCTCTCCTCACTTGAGTTTTAGTGAGGGAAAGAAACAGATCTGTATAATATAATTTTTTAATTGTAATAAATTAAATAAAATGTTAAAAAATTGTGAGTCCCAAGGGCTTTTATAAAAGCCATACCCTTTGTATAGTGTAGTGTATTAACCCCTACCCTGCCACTGATCACTGCACAGCAGAACATTTTTTCTTGTCTGTGCATTTTTAGGGGTAAATTTTTTTGTACAGTACTACAATTGCTCTTATGAGAGCTATTAACCCCTTCCTTGCTCTACATGTTCAAATTCCAAGTTTGAAAATCAAAAAGCGCACCTTTCAAATGTAGCCTTTCAAACCCCAACAAAGCTGACAAAGCTATGCATGGGTGGTATCCCTGTGCTCGGGAGATGTTGCTGAACATATATTGTGGTATTGTTTGTCAGTGACACATGCCGAAATATGTGAATTTGTGCCTCAAGTACAATGTATGTGGGAAAAAATACACAATAAAATGACTACCACAAACTTTGACAAAGGCTGGTGGTAGAATTGGTGCATGGAAAGTGTTAAAATAACACAATTTAAAATAGCCTAGGGTGTCTACTTTTACAAAATATATACTTTTTTGGGTAAAATATACTGTCCTACTTTAAAAAAAAGTCCCAAATGAAAGATGGGCTCAGGCTGACTACACGTCAAAATTCCAAGTTGAAAATGCGCACCTTCACAATGTGGCCCTTTAGCCCCCTTTAACCCAACAAACCTATGCATGGGTGGTATCCCTGTACTCAGGATATGTTGTTGAACACATATTGGGTTATTGTTTGGCAGTGACACATACCAAAATCTGTGAATTTATGTCTGAAATACAATATTTGTGAAAAAAAAACACACAAAAATTACTACCACAAACATTGACAAAGGCTGGTGGTAGAATTAGTGCATGGGAAGTGTTAAAATACCACCATTTGAAATAGCCTAGGGTGTCTACTTTTAAAAAATATATGGGTTGATGGTGTAAAATACACTGGCTGGTTTCAAATATGTCCCAAATGGGACATGGGTGCAGGCTGTCTGCATATAAAAATTTCAAGTTGGAAAACCAGAAACTGCACCTCCCAAGTTTGGCCTTTTACCCCCCAAACAATCCAGCAAACCTAAGCATGGGGGGTATCCCTGTACTTAAGAGGTGTTGCTGAACACTTATTGGGGTGTTATTTGGCAGTGACACCTAACAAAATCTGTGAATTCATGTCTGAAGTACAAAGTTTGTGAAAAAAAAACACCAAAAAATTACTACCACAAACTTTGACAAAGGCTGGTGGTAGAATTAGTGCATGGAAAGTGTTAAAATACCACCATTTGAGATAGCCTAGGGTGTCTACTTTTAAAAAATATATGGGTTGATGGGGTAAAATACACTAGCTGGCTTCAAATATGTCGCAAATGTGACATGGGTGCAGGGTGTCTGCATGTAAAAATTTCAAGTTGGAAAACAAAAAAATGCACCTCACAAATTTGGCATTTTAGCCCCCAAACAACCCAACAAACCTATGCATGGGTGGTATCCCTGTACTCAGGAGAAATAGTAGAATCTAGCAAGTTTTTTCATTCGCATTTAACGATGAGGAGAAGTTGTTTCAAATAAAAGTCAGGAAATTTGTGTTTTTTTTTTTTTTTACCATATTTTATTATTATTTTTTAATAACATGATGAGATATGATCAAAAAGATGGCATCCATAGAAAGCCCTTCTTGTCCCGAGAAAAACAATATATAATATGTGTGGGTACAGCAAACGACAAAGAAGAAAATTACTGCTAAACACAAACAGCACAGAAATGTTAAAATAGCCATTGTCCAGAAAGAACAAAAATGTTTCAAAGGCTCTGTCCTTAAGGGGATAAATAACCACTCCTCCTCTCACTCCTTGCTTGGTTATTAAGCTACCTCAGTGTGACCAGTGCTCCTGAGCTTCCTGTGTTTACCATAACCTGTGTTTTGACCTTTAGCCTGATTCCTCGTTCCTGAACCTTTGCTGCCAGCCCTGACCTCTGCTTCTGGATTTGACTACGATATTGCCTCACCCTTGTGTACCTTGCTTCGGACTTTGTTTGCCCGCGTGCAATCATTCACTGTCACTGCAGTTGTTACCATCTCCAACTGCTTTGGGGCAGTGTCTCTGTTTGCACGTGTGTGCGGCTATTCCTCCTGCATCTGGGCTCCATCACCCACGGTAGGAGAACCCGTCCTTACAAAATAACCAAGCCAGCATATGGAGCCAGCAGGATTAACAGACACCCTGGCCGCCCTTACACAACAGCTAATGGCCCTTACTTACTCCATTCAGGATTTACAGACTGAACAACTGCAGCTCCACAACCAAGTCCAAGCCATGCAACTTGCATTTCCTGTGGATACTGCCCTGCAACCTGCATTTCCTGTGGATACTGCCCTGCAACCTGCATTTCCTGTGGATACTGCCCTGTAACCTGCATTTCCTGTGGATACTGCCCTGCAACCTGCATTTCCTGTGGATACGGCCCCGCAACCTGCATTTCCTGGTTCTGTAGACAATGTTCCTCCTGTCGCCCCCTATGTACAACCAGAAGGTACAATGTCTGTGTATGAACCTCAAGTCCCTATGCCGGAAAAGTTTTCAGGAGATCGTACCCAATACCTACAGTTTATTATGGCTTGTCAAGTCCTGTTCTCTCTCAAACACCACACCTATGCCACTGACTTTGTCCGTGTTCATACTGTTATTTCTTTGTTAACTGGAGATCCACAAGCCTGGGCGCATCATTTGTTATGTGTACGTAGCCCTATTTTGGATACGTGGGTTTCCTTCACTAATGCAATGGGGGCTATTTATGATGATCCACAAAGGGCTTCCTCATGCTCAATCTACTCTCTATAATCTTAGGCAAGGGAGACGGCCTGTAGAGGAATACATCTCTGACATCAGACGTCTGGCCCTGGAAACAGGATACAATGAACCGGCTCTCCTTGATAAATTCCGCTGGGGTGTATCAGAAGCCTTGAAGGATGAACTTGCTCGTGTGGGCACACCTCCCACTTTAGAAGCCATGGAGTCCTTAGTGTTAAAAATTGACAGACGGTTCAGAGAACGACAACAGGAAAAAGTCCTGGAACATGGTTCTCCAAAATCTGCACCGTCAGTTTCAAATTCTTCCTCATCTTCCACATTCCCTCTCAGACCAGCTTCAACAATATCCCCTGAGGAACCCATGCAGTTAGGAATAGTCCGTGGACCTTTGACTCCAAACGAACGCATGCATAGAAGACTCCATAATCTATGTTTGCATTGTGGCAAACCAGAACATGAAATAAAATATTGCAAGGCGAAATCAAACTCTACTGTCAATACGTTTATTCCTTTGTTATCTAATGCACTTGCCAAGGAATATTGCAGCCCCTTTAACTGACTGTATCCATTTTCTTACAGTGGAATAAAAGTAATGTTAAAGTTTCTGCTATGATAGATTCTGGAGCCAGTGGCTGCTTTTTGGATTGTTCTTTCATGACCCGTCATAAAATTCCTACAAAAAAGAAGCCTGTTCCTCTTCACATACAACTGGTGGATGGGAGTCCTCTAAAGTCAGGTCAAATTACCTATGAAACTATTTTTCCACGTGTTTCCTTGGGACCCAACCATCAAGAAGATCTATATTTTGAAATTGTTGATTCTCCCCTTTTTCCAGTGACATTGGGACTCCCGTGGCTTAGAGTACATAATCCATGCATTAACTGAGAAGTAGGCTCTCTTACTTTTACTTCCTCCTATTGTAGCAGCAGTTGTAGAAGAGAGACAAACAACCCCCTTGTCTCTATCAGTTCATGTTCTCCTGTTCCAGCATATGAGTATACCAATCTACAGACTCCAAAGTTACCATCAGCTTATACTCCCTACATGGATGTATTCGAGAAAAAAGGAGCAGACACCTTACCTCCACATCGCCCATACGACTGTCAAGTCGACTTATTACCAGGCGCTTCTGTTCCCTTTGGTTGTATATACCCTTTATCTAAGCCCGAATTAAACATTCTAAAAGAATACATAGAGGACAACCTTAAAGGCTTTATAAGACCATCTACCTCCCCAGCAGGAGCTGGCATCTTTTTCGTAGAAAAGAAGGATGGGGGTCTCCGTCCCTGCATTGATTACAGGGAACTGAACCAAGTAACCATTAAAAACCGCTATCCTCTACCGCTAATCCCGGAGTTGTTGGAACGCATGGGTACAGTTTGTATCTACACCAAGATCGATCTAAGAGGTGCATAAAACCTGGTTCGTATTAAGGAAGGGCATGAATGGAAGACCGCTTTTCGTTCTAGATACGGACATTTTGAATATACAGTAATGCCTTTTGGTCTCTGCAATGCGCCCGCAACCTTTCAAGCATTTCTGAATGACATCTTTCGGGATTATTTGAATCATTTTATGGTTGTCTATCTTGACGATATACTCATCTTTTCTTCCTCCTTAGAAGAACATCGAAAGCATGTACACCAAATATTGTCCCGACTACGACAACATCGTTTGTATGCAAAATTGGAGAAATGCGTTTTTGATGTTCAATCCATTGACTTTCTTGGATAAATCATAACACCCCACACTCTACAAATGGATCCCCGTAAAGTATCAGCTATTCTTGAATGGCCAACGCCTATCTGTAAAAAGGATATCCAAAGGTTTGTGGGATTTGCAAACTTCTACCGGAAGTTCATAAGAAACTTTTGCTCAGTTATTCAACCCTTAACATCTTTGACCAAACAGACTCAGACATTTAACTGGTCATCACAAACACAATCTGCTTTTGACAAGCTTAAATTGCTATTTACCTCTGCACCGATAGTTACACTTCCAGACCCAGAAAAACAATTTGTTGTAGAGGTAGATGCCTCAGATATGGCTACTGGAGCCATCCTCTCGCAGAGAAACTATCACCTTCTGAAAAGAACTACAGTGTTAGTGAAAAAGAACTGCTGGCTGTCAAAAGAGCATTGGAGGAATGGAGACATCTTCTGGAAGGAGATTCCTGTTCTCATCTATACTGACCAGAGAAACCTGGAGTACCTACGATCCGCTAAACGCCTTTGTTCCTGTCAAGCAAGATGGTCTCTTTTCTTTAGTCGGTTCAACATGATGATAACCTATTGGCCTGGAGCCAAAAATGGGAAAGCAGATGTGCTCTCCAGGATGTATGAAAATATTATGCACAATGCATCAAACCCCTCTCCCATTCTCTCGCCCAAATGCTTCATAGCAACTACCTCCGCATTTTGGGACAATTTGAAATGACAAACAAAACAAGAAGCACAACCTCCTTCCTGTTCCTTACTCCCTCATGATGGACTGCTTCACCCTAAGGATAAAATATATGTACCTCTTGCTGTTCGTCAAAAAATACTACATGAGCATCTTGATTGCCCTCTTGCAGGGCATGGTGGAGTAAAAAAGACTGTAGATCTGATTAAAAGAAGATTTTGGTGGCCTTCTATGCAGCATGATGTAGAACAGTATATTAAAGCCTGTTCCATTTGTGCTCAGTCTAAGACACCCCGCATGAAACCTTCTGGGTTGCTTCACCCTCTCTCAGTTCCTTCACGTCCATGGTCGGACCTATCCATGGATTTCATTGTTGACTTACCTCCGTCCAAAAAGTACACAACTATTATGGTGGTGGTTGATCGCTTTACAAAGATGGCTCACTTTATACCAGCCGAGAAACTACCCACTTCCGCTACGACTGCTACTTTGTTTATACAGAATGTTTTTAGGTTGCATGGTTTACCTGAGACTATTGTATCTGACAGGGGCACTCAATTTACCTCTAAATTCTGGACAGCTTTCTGTCAGGCACTACATATCAAAAGAGCACTGTCCACGGCTTTCCATCCTCAATCAAATGGTCAGACTGAAAGGACTAATCAAACTCTTGAAAAATATCTTCGTTGCTACACCTCATATGTACAAGATGATTGGAGCACCTATCTTCCAATAGCGGAGTTTGCATATAACAACCAAAGGCATCAATCAACAAATATGTCACCATTTTACGCCAATTATGGTATACACCCATCTATGCTTCCCGGTACACCAGTACATGGTCCTATTCCAGAGATCAACACTCAGGTTCAACAACTCATAAACTCATTTGCCATGTTGCGAAACAACCTGTTGAAAACCCAGAGGTACCAGGCACGATATGCCAATACAAGACGTTCCCCAGCTCCCACGTACAAGAATGGAGACAAGTTCTGGTTATCTTCAGCTCATCTGAAATTGTCTTGTCCAACGAGGAAGCTGGGACCCCAATACATTGGTCCATTCGTGATACATCGGATGATCAACCCCGTATCTGCAGAACTCATTTTGCCTCACCACTATCAAATCCATCCGGTATTTCATGTATGTCTTCTAAAACCATGGTATCCCCCAACTTTTCCTACGGTCTCATCGGTTTCTCCTCCTGTGCTGGTTGACGGGGAAGAAGAATACGAGGTCCAAGAAATCGTTGATTCTCGTTTCTACCGTGGATGCCTCGAATACCTTGTTCAGTGGAAGGGGTAGGGGCCTGAGGTGCGGTCCTGGGAACCGGCTCAAAATGTCCATGCTCCAGCACGAGTTCAGGCATTCCATCGCCGGCACCCTCATCGGCCAGCACCTCAACGCTCCCGGAGGGTGCGTCTTGCCGGGGGGCTCTGTCACATCCCCACTCCTAGGTAGCTTTCCTTTCAGCTGCAGAGAGGGTGTGGTCCTACTCTCTCCTTTAAACAGGGAGCGGCATAATGTTGCTATGGTGTCTCCATAGCAACACAACACCTCCAGTCACCAGCATGATCCTCTCCAGGTGAGATGCATTACTGTGCTGCACTATAACTAACCACTCCTCTTCTCACTCCTTGCTTGGTTATTAAGCTACCTCAGTGTGACCAGTGCTCCTGAGATTCCTGTGTTTACCTTAACCTGTGTTTTGACCTTTAGCCTGATTCCTCGTTCCTGAACCTTTGCTGCTAGCCCTGACCTCTGCTTCTGGATTTGACTACGATATTGCCTAACCCTTGTGTACCTTGCCTTCGGACTTTGTTCACCCTCGTGCACCCATTCACTGTCACTGCAGTTGTTACCATCTCCAAGTGCTTTGGGGCAGTGTCTCTGTTTGCACGTGTGTGCGGCTATACCTCCTTCATCTGGACTCCATCACCCACGGTAGAAGAACCCGTCCTTACACTGACTTTTAGTTCTCTCGATGTACGACCCACATATTGGATGCCACAGCTACATTGGAGTAAACATATAACATTCACAATGTATGAAATGTTTAATTTGAAACGTGACACCTGTTTTAGTACATATAAACGGATCAGTTTTTTTCTTCTGTTTCTTGCATGTGTGAAACATTTTATACTTCCCGCATTTGTGAAAGCCAGGAGATTTTGTACTCAAAAAAATCGGGTTTTCTTGATATTTCTAAATCAGGAAGGATTCTGGGGGCCAGAGTTTGTTTAATGGTGTCAGAACGTTTGAAAATAATATTTGGTCTATCTGGGATTACTTCTTTCAACACCTGATCGAGTTTCAAAATAGGCCAGCATTTGTTAAAGTCCCTTTTAATCTCTTTTGCCCTATCATTTTACTTAGTTAGAAAGGAAAAGGAGACATCTCATTGGGTATTGTTTTTAACTTTCTTCTCGAAATAGGAAGCCCTATCCATAGATGCCACCTGTGAAATATTTGACTCTAAGAGATTATTTGGGTAATTTCTCTGGGAGGATTTTATCACAAGCACATTGCTCTGCATTGAAAAATCTGTTTGGGTTCTGTAATTTCTCCACATCCGCATAATCTGTCCCTTATAGGGGGACAGATAGGGTTATAGCAAATATTGAAGTCAATGAAACTATTCTCATCAGACGGTTTAAAAAAAGTGTGGGAGTGAATAACGTGCTCATGAACATATAAAGTGAGGTCAAGAAAATCAATTGTGTCTGAATGAATATTAGAAGTGAATTTTAGATTGTAAGTGTTGTGATAAATATAAGAAATAAAATCATCCAGGCGGTCTCTGGAACCTTGCCAAATAATTAATATATCATCTATATAATGCCACCAGAGCACCAAAAGGATTATGGGACCAGATGTGTTTGGCCTCCTAATCAGCCACATAAATATTGGCATAACTTGGCACAAACTTGGTGCCCATGGCTGTACCGCATAATTGTAAATAAAAATCATGCTCAAACCCCAAAAAATTGTGTGTTAAAACAAATTCTACACAATTTAGAATAAAAACCATCTGAGAGGAGTTGATCATAGGAGCTCTTTCAAGTACCTCCCTAACTGCCTGAATCCCCTTGGTGTGAGTTATGACTGTATATAGTGAAGTCACATCCACTGTGGCCCACAAAAAAACTGTGGACAATTTTATCTCCTTTAGAGTATTTGGTCAGTGGTGTCTTTGACATAGGAAGGAGTCATAGGGACATACTTTAGCAAAACACAATCTATATATTTTGAGGTATCACAGGTGAGGGAATCTATTCCACTTATAATGGTCTACCTGGTGGGGTGTTTTGTGAACTTTATGTAAAAATAAAAAAAATATGCTTTTTCGGATGTTTAACATTTAAATAATTACATTCTTTCTGATCTAGTTTTCCATTAGATTTTCCTCTTTAGAGTAGGTCACAAAATTTCTTACCAAAAATATCAGTGTTTTTTTTTTTCATTTTTGGAATATGTGTTTTTATCACCCAAAATATTATTGGCTTCCTCCAGATAGTATGACCTGTCCATAATAACAGTGCCCCCCCCCCCCCCCCCCCCATGTCAGCAGCCCTCACCACTAATTGCGTCCCTTAAAAACCCATGTCTCTTCAATATTGATATTAGAAGACAGTGGGCAGGTGGATGGGGCATTAGGGCCCCCCTCCCCATGGATACAATCCTGAGACAGGGGCCGGACCAGTAACATCACTACAAAGTTGTGGCCATTAAATCCCAGAATCCCAGTAGAATATAAATAGAATAATAAAATATTTTTTTAATATAAAAAACTTTTCATGGATATATTTGGAAACTACACAGTGCAGCCCAGATTCTCAACAGCCATAGGATTCACTTAATAATTGACTGGCACGTGTTTTCTGTGCAGTATTTTGTGAATTTTTATTGTTCACGTATTCCATTGATTAAATAGCTCAAACACAAATCTTGGTATTCCAGTTCTTTATTTTTAATAACCATGTCACATAGGTAATGAGTTGTCAAGCTTTTGTGAAACGATATATTGTTTTTTTTTTCTTGGTGTCAGTTCTTGTACAAGGGAACAGGATATTTTCTTTAGCTGATACCTAGCTTCATCAACTGGCCTGTTAATATCTGTCAACTATACTGTGTTTGGTGATTCTGTAGAGAATAACACATTATGTAAAAATAACAAACTTATAGATCTCAATGGAAAATGTGCCATACGTAACTTTAATGTCTTGATGCAGTGGAAGAGGTCATGCTTTGCTAGTGAAGATCAATGTGTATGTTGATGTACGTCAATAGGTCAGCGATAGGTATAAGTATAACAAATGTAACTATATCAAAAACATGTACATTTCATCTATTGGTATTACTAGGTAACAAAAATACACTGCTCCAATAATAATTTGTAATTTAATAACCAGAAAACTCTTTCAATCCTCACCAGGCCAATATTAATCTGCCCAATTACCCAATTTGTCTCTTACATACATATTAACATGTAATAAGTTGTTTCTATTGCAAAGTCATTAGTAATGTTAAGCGAACCCGAACCGCACGGTTTTTGGACCCCGGACCCGAACACGGACATTCCACTGTATGTTCGTGTTGGGGTTCGGCAGGGCCGGTGCCACCTGTAAGGCGACCTAGGCAGCCGCCTATAGCGCAACTTAGCAGGGGGCGTCGGAACCGTGAAAAAAAAATCCTCCCCCTTCCCCCCTACTTACCTCCTCGCTTCTGCTCTGTCTCCCGGTGCAGGTCCGTGGCTGTGAGGGAAGCGGTGTTCCTTTCCAGCCGATGTGGATTCAATAAAGTTTGTTTAAACTTTTTTTTAAAACAAACTTTATTGAATGCGCATTGGCTGGATGGGAACGCAAAATGCTTCCCTCACAGCCACGGACCTGCAGCACTGGGAGACAGAGCAGCAGCAAGGAGGTGGGGAAGGGGGGAGGATTTTTTTTTCACGGTTCCGGCACCCCCTGCAAAAGGGGGGGAGGAAGAGGGTGGCTAAATCCTGGCACATTGAGAGGCATAATCCTGGCATATTGAGGGTCATAATACTGGCATATTGTGTGGGAAAATCCTGGCATATTGAGTGGCATAATAATCCTGGCATATTGGGTGGGAAAATCCTGGCATATTGAGGGGCACAATCCTGGCATATTGAGGGGCACAATCCTGGCATATTGAGGGGCATAATCCTGGCATATTAAGGGGCATAATCCTGGCATATTGTGTGGGAAAATCCTGGCATATTGAGTGGCATAATAATCCTGGAATATTGGGTGGGAAAATCATGACATATTGGGTGGCATAATAATCCTGGCATATTGGGTGGCATAATAATCCTGGCACATTGGGTGGCTAAATCCTGGCATATTGAGGGGCATAATCCTGGCATATTGAGGGGCATAATCCTGGCATATTGTGTGGGAAAATCCTGGAATATTGAGGGGCATAATCAGTGGTGTATCTTGATTTTGTGCTGCCCTAGGCAGACAAAATCCGGGCACCCCCCTACCCAAGCTGCACACCCACGTTACACACCTAAGACATGGCCCATCATTCAGACTCCCATCAAGCTCACACTCCCATCACACTCAGTCACACACTCCTACTCCCATCACACTCAGTCACACACTCCTACTCCTATCACGCACACTCCGACTCCCATCACACTCAGTCACACACACTGTCTCCCATCACGCACACTCCGACTCCCATCACACTCAGTCACACACACTGTCTCCCATCACACACACTCTGACTCCCATCACACTCAGTCACACACAGTCTCCCATCACACACACTCTGACTCCCATCACACTCAGTCACACACACTGTCTCCCATCACACACACTCTGACTCCCATCACACACAGTCTCCCATCACACACACTCTGACTCCCATCACACACAGTCTCCCATCACACACACTCTGACTCCCATCACACTCAGTCACACACAGTCTCCCATCACACACACTCTGACTCCCATCACACTCAGTCACACACACTGTCTCCCATCACACACACTCTGACTCCCATCACACAGTCTCCCATCACACACACTCTGACTCCCATCACACACAGTCTCCCATCACACACACTCTGACTCCCATCACACTCAGTCACACACAGTCTCCCATCACACACAGGGCATAATCCTGGCATATTGTGTGGGAAAATCCTGGAATATTGAGGGGCATAATCAGTGGTGTATCTTGATTTTGTGCTGCCCTAGGCAGACAAAATCCGGGCACCCCCCTACCCAAGCTGCACACCCACGTTACACACCTAAGACATGGCCCATCATTCAGACTCCCATCAAGCTCACACTCCCATCACACTCAGTCACACACTCCTACTCCCATCACACTCAGTCACACACTCCTACTCCTATCACGCACACTCCGACTCCCATCACACTCAGTCACACACACTGTCTCCCATCACGCACACTCCGACTCCCATCACACTCAGTCACACACACTGTCTCCCATCACACACACTCTGACTCCCATCACACTCAGTCACACACAGTCTCCCATCACACACACTCTGACTCCCATCACACTCAGTCACACACACTGTCTCCCATCACACACACTCTGACTCCCATCACACACAGTCTCCCATCACACACACTCTGACTCCCATCACACACAGTCTCCCATCACACACACTCTGACTCCCATCACACTCAGTCACACACAGTCTCCCATCACACACACTCTGACTCCCATCACACTCAGTCACACACACTGTCTCCCATCACACACACTCTGACTCCCATCACACAGTCTCCCATCACACACACTCTGACTCCCATCACACTCAGTCACACACAGTCTCCCATCACACACACTCTGACTCCCATCACACTCAGTTACACACACACACACACACACACACACACACACAGTCTCCCATCAGCACTTACCTTTCATTGGAGGCTAGTGGCAGGCAGCATGGTCCCTCCATGCTGCCTGTTCGGCTTCCCGGCGATTTTGCCGACAGGTCACGTGACCGGGCGCGCGTATGACGTCAGCGCGCCCGTCACGTGACTGTCGGGACTTCCGTGTCGGCACACTGCACGGGGAGCCGAACAGGCAGCACGGAGGTTTCTCTGTGCTGCCTGTTCGGCTCCCCGTGCAGCATGGCAGGCAGAGGGTTGGTGAGGGGGGATCTTCCGACCCCTCTCACCTCCATCTCTGCCTGCAAGCGCGGTCTATTTTTTTTTTTTTTTATTTTTTTTTTTTTCAGTGCTGGAGGGCGCCCCCCAAAATTTGCCGCCATAGGCATCCGCCTAGGATGCCTCGCGGTAAATACAGCACTGGGCATAATCCTGGCATATTGAGTGGCATAATAATCCTGGCACATTGGGTGGGAAAATCCTGGCATATTGAGTGGCATAATAATCCTGGCATATTGGGTGGCTAAATCCTGGCACATTGAGAGGCATAATCCTGGCATATTGAGGGGCATAATCCTACAGCGATTATTCAAATTACAGTGATTATTTTAGTGGGTGCTATACTACATATTTGTACCCTGCCCTGAGCCCAGTGCCACAGAGAGTGCAGTGCACTTGCAACTGCATGTGTGCCAGGCACATGACTTTAATCCTGTTCTGTTAGCTCAGTGGGCAACATCTAGGCAATTTTAAATACTGCAATTTGTTTGTGTTAAATATTACATTTGCGTCCTGCACTTCATATCTGAGAGTCAAATAGAACCGTCAAATACTGTGCTTACAGGGCACTTTGAAAAATTCGAATAGTTTTGGGTGGTAAATAGTACATTTGCGTCTTGCGGTGCACTTCACACCTGAGAGTCAAATAGAACAATTCAATATTGTGCTAACAGCGCACTTTGAAAAATTCTGGCTACCTCCTCCTCCTCTTTCTCCAGCGCAGCTTCCACCTACACCGCCACGGTCACCGCCTCCTCAACCTATGGGTCACTTAGTATAAACTGAAAGAGAATACCCTGCACTCCAACCCTCTCTCAAATGGATAATTCTGTTGATCCTCCTGGCAGCCATGCTTTAGATTTAGGTGTTCTTCCGAAGCTAAAAGCAAAAATTCCATCTAGTGCTATTTTATGGCTCAGCTGTATTTGTAATTTGTATGTATTTTATGTTATTTTAAGTTATTTCACTATCCACATTTGCTTGCAGGGCACTTGAAGGGCATTTGACTTCATTTTGCAGCCCTTTCCATGACTTTTTTAGAGGGATTTTAGTGGCCAAAAGTTTGTGTTCCCATTGACTTCAATGGGGTTCGGGTTCGGGGTCAAGTTCAAGCATGGACCAGGAAATTTTTTCGAAGTTCGGCCGAACCTGCCGAACACCAACATCCAGGTGTCTGCTCAACTCTAGTCATTAGTTAAGCAGAGGTAAGTTTGTAAGGCCACATTGTGTGTGGTATAACATCATGTTTTTAATAAAAAAAATTATCAAGAACATAGAATTGCTGTTTGTAACCAAAATCTCTTCCAGAGTAACCTAACATAGGTTTGAAGCAAACAGATGAATCTAAACACTCAAGCTGAACTGAAAGAAAGGCTGAAGAAAAAGAAGAACAATGGGGTTATGCACAAAAACATAGAAACATAGAATAAGTTGGAAGATAAAGATAGAACCATTTGTCTCATCTAGTCTGCCTAGCTATACCATGTATATATAGGTCATCTTTTATACATATTATATAACCCTAATGCAGGGCCATCCAACATGTGGCCTGTCTGACATAGAGGTGCGGCCCACATTAGATTGGATGCAGTAACCGCACCTCCATCCCATTCATACATCTACCGGTTAAGGGAGAGTGCAGCGCGGGGGTTTCTGTGTGATCCTGTCGGAGTGGCTGGTGTCAGGTGACATCCAGGTGCTCCCAAGATGGTGATGACTTCCGGATTGGAGGTAGACGGTGTGCCTGACATCAATGGCATATCAGTTTTTGGGTAAAAAGGAAGCCTGTCTGTGCGTGTGTGAAAGGGAGCCTGTCTGTGCGTGTGTGCAAGGCAGTCTGTCTGTGTGTGCAAGGGAGTCTGTGTGCGTGTGTGCAAGGGTGTCTGTGTGCGTGTGTGCAAGGGTTTCTGTGTGCGTGTGTGCAAGGGTGTCTGTGTGCGTGTGCAATGGAGTCTGTCTGTGTGTATGGAAGGGAGTCTGCGTGTTGAAGGGAGCCTGTGTGGGTGTGTATGTGGAAGGGAGCCTGTGTGTGTGTGTGTATGTGGAAGGGAGCCTGTGTGTGTGTGTGTGTGTGTGTGCAACAGAGTCTGTCTGTGTGGGTGTGTGGAAGGAAGTCTCCCTGTGTGTATGTTGAAGCAAGCCTGTGTGTGTGTATGTGGAAGCTAGCCTGTGTGTGTGTGTGAGTCTGTGTGTGTGTGTGTGTGTGTGTGTGGAAGGGAGTCTGTGTGTGGAAGGGAGTCTGTAAGTCTGTGTGTGTGTGTGTGCATGCAAGGGATTCTGTGTGTGTGTGTAGAAGGGTGTCCCTGTGTGCTTAAGTGTGTCTGAATGTTTGTGCATGTGTGTAAGGATGTCTGTGTAAGTGTGTCAGGGTGTGCTTCTGTGTGTAAAGGTGACTGTGTTTGTATGTGTGACTGTGTGTGTATTTGTGGCAGTGAATGTATATATATAAGTGTGACTGTGTGTAATTAATGTGAGTTTTATTACTGTGAGTCTTTTTGTGTATTCTGATACAGTAATGTGCAGCTTGAGTTGTATTGCTGTGGAGTCAGTGATACACTCACAAAATACACATTAATGTGAATTTTATATATGTATAAATATGAATAATGAATATGATATATATTGTATATAATTTTATCTCAATTAAAAATGAACGCGGCCTGCGCACACATTCATTTCTGGTGAAGAGGGCCCACTGAAGAAAAAACCTGGACACCCCTGTCCTAATGTATCCTTTTGTCCTCAGAAAAGAGTGCCTGTATCTGTGATTCCAGCAACAACGATTATTGGATACAGATTTATGTGAGCATACCTGTCCCTGCAAGCTACAATGATACTTATCTAACAGTGATTTGTGTGAATAAGTAAGCAGCCCACTACCTGTGAAAGGTATGCCTGCCTGGAGACATAGGAGGTTATGTATGAAACCACTACACAAGGAAATTTGATGCTGTAGAAAAGGGGGGACAAAGTGGAAAGGTTGCAGAGGACATGGTGTTAAGGGGTGATGCAGAGGAGATGAAGTGAAGTGGAATGCAAAGGAAATTATGTGAAATCTATGTGTCTGGTACAAAATGACTGCTACATTCTCTAGCTCACAGTAACACTGTAATGTTTTTACATAACAACCCATGTCCACATAACATAAGGTATAAAAACTGTGTCTATCTATCATTCTGAGAAACAAAACTATATATGCCAAATTTAATGTAAGTGTGCAAGAAATGTTTCTAACACCTTGATGAATCCATGCTTAAAAGAATGTAGTATGTTATGGAGCTTTTGGAATGAAGTATATTGTACAACAAACTGTGAATGATTTTTTTTTCATTTCTGGTACTTTCACACATCACTAACACTTTAAAGTCTATGTATACAAATACAAAATGGATGTGAACACGTAAATAGTGTATCCTCATGACTACGGCTATAAATTACAATATACAGTTCAAATTTGTCTACATTTCCATCCTTTAACTAAAATTTTGTAAAACTGAATAATGTATTAGTACTGTCAAATGTATTAAATTAAATAGTAATTTCTAGTCATCAAAAAAATTGCAGCCCACTTAAACAATGCATAAAAGAAGCTCCGTATAAGAAAAGTTTATTTAAAGATATCAGTGCTATTACTTGGTATCATATTTCAGTAGAAAAGGGAAGATAGCTACTAAACCTTGGTGAAAATTTATTTTTTTGAAATAACTGTTCTAGAAGCAATCATGGAAAAGATAAAAAACATTCTTCATTGCATAGTGACTAAAGTTTCTGTTGTCATAACAATTACGATGATGATTTTCAAAGCTGCCTTCGTCACCATGTTACAAGTATCCATCTCCATAGTAACAGAATGCTTTTTATTTAATCAGATAGATCATTTCTGCTAGTAGCATATAATTCCTTTCTCAATAAGATTATGTTTTATATCTGTGGTTTTAAGCATCAACAATACAGGTCAGAGTGGAAGGTTGCTTATTAAACATACTATTCAAGGAAAGTTCTTCCACAAAAATAAAAAAAACTTTTTTTTCCCACATAAGAATGAAATGAACACATGAATAAACACTGAAGGTCATCTATCACTAATATAAACCATGGTCATATTTATACTAACACAGTTTTACAGTGTATATTGTCATTTTCGTTTAGGAGTCAAGTTACATAACAGATGATGGAACCCTAACTGTTAATTAGCTAGTTGGATAGCTACACTGAAGCTCAGTGAGTTCATTCATCAGCCCACAGTTGACTTTCCATTGAACCAAGTGAGCTTGTAAATCCAGAGTGTCCCTACTAATTAGACCTGGTGAAGTCTCCAAGTTGCGCCAGGACCTAACATGCCTAGTTCAAGTAGCTAATATATGTAGTTGCTAGCAATTTGGCACAGTATACTGATAGCTATCTCTGATTTCTTCATACTACAATCCTTCCAAATTGGTATGACTAAATTAAAATGAGGGTTGACCCAATATAATATATGGCCCCAAAATTGTGCCTTGAAAATCTGGACTGATTCAGGACACATCAGGAAATTACAAGCAACTCAGTTTGCCCATATGTGCCTCTGAATAACTCGGAAATCATAGCTAATATCATACATCTATATATATTGAAACATAATGCATGCAATGAGGTGGTAGCCTCAAATGCAGTTTATATCCTAAGGGAGATTTGAGACACAGAAAAAATAACCTGGAAATACCAAAAAAGAATCCAAAATCATACTGGATACCCCCCCCCCCCCCCCCCCCCCCCCTCCTATAGATAATAGATCTAGGTTCATGAAATCAACAAAAATGAATGGTGCAATAAACTGAAACCCAATCACTGTTGAGCAATGCTTGCATAAATAACGAGAACATGTTCAGACCACCATTTGAGAGCAGGATTTGCAGACCGCAACAAACAAAAAAGAAATACAAAATACAAATGGCATGCCAGGAATCAGAGCTGGGGAGAAGGGGGAGAACCAGGACACTGGTAGCAGGATAAAAGGGGGAGGGAAGGCCTGAGCGGTACCAGCGGAGCTTCTCAGCAGAGGAGAACACAGCATTGGTACATAAACTGTGCCAACACTACAACCATATGATAGGGGCAGCAGCAAATAGGATGAGCCAGAGGAGGAAAAACTAATTCTGGCAGCAGATTGTGGACACTGTTAAACCAGTTGGTGGAAATTACAGGTCCGCAATGACTTAGATACAAGCTGGTTCATGCTGATCCATATAATTATATTCATTTCTTAGGGATTTGCATATTTTAGTCAAAAGTAGTTGTTTTCATGCCTGTGTGTTATTACTGTAGGCAATACAATGTAACCAGTCTATATAATAGGTTATACGTCTTACACTATTAGCTAGCTAAATATCAGTAAACTATATACTAAATATAACGCTAGTCTGTAATATGAGCAGCAATAACCTTACTTGCTCTAATGCCCATATGGAATAGAATAGAATCCAGAGACCCATATTCCGTTTACCAGATGTTTATGTTTTATAATCAAAATTTTTTTGCAGTCAGACTCACTAAGCACAGAATACTATAAGCTGGCAGTGTTTAAATGTGGCTGTATTCAACGGATCCTGTAAAATGACAAATAGTATCAATATTTATATATACATAACTTGAGGAACATTAGGAATGTAAAAAGACTCTATATATAGCTACATCCCCAATGAAGCTCCTCCACAGATGAGTAACATTCCACCCGTTCTGCCACTCCAACTGAAAAAAAAAGTGCCACAAGTGTTAGACCAATTAGACCCATGAGTAAATGATGGAAATTGTTATAATGCTTGTGAACTTTTCATTTTTTTGCACAGCAATGATCAGGTCCGTATAAGATTTTAAATGATACTATTAAATGTTTTTTTTTACCTTTGTAATGTGGAGTGGACGTACTGCTTTATTTTGTGGATAGTGAGCTACTGAGTTCAGGTAAGAGTGGCAGAATGTTGCTCATCTATGTAGAGTCTTTTTACATTGTTACTTTGCTTCAAGTTATGCATATATAAATGTTGATATTATAAGCACAGGATCTGTTGAATACAGCCCTATTTAAACACTTACAGCTGCAAAACATTTTTGATTTTACTCCATGTTACTGTAAGCTAGTTCAAGTAAGTATAGTATAATTCTGTGTTTAATAATGCTCTAATAGAAATGTATATTTTGGTTTTTTTTCAGATGTCTATGTACCACAATGCTTTGACAACAATATATTGTTTACCAGATGTCTATGTTCTACAATGTTTTAAATGAGATTGACATTCTGATTAGCAGATGTTTATGTTGTATACTGCTAGTACACATAGGCAGCATTTTATATCACACTGAATTCACACCTGTGAGTACATACTTCATGTAACACTTGTATTAGCTGTGTTATGGATACCTAGGAATGGACACATGGGGAATGTTGCATGTGGCTGTATGTTAGCTGGAGAGGGGATGGGCAAGCATTACATTACATTACATTAACATTTATTTGTACAGCGACAACAATTTTCGTTGCGCTTGGTACAGAGCATAGAAGGGAACTACATACTAATTTAGACAAACTAGAACAGACTGGTACATGAGGTAGGAACCCTGCTCGTAAGCTTACAATCTAGAGGGAATAGGGTCCATGAGGCAATTAAGGGATTGAAGAGGTCAGAGGGATTGAAGTTGAAGTAACAGTAGAGCGGATGGGAGGCACTAGGTGGGATAAGCTAAAGAGGGAGTGTGTGTTCCAGCTAGGTGGGATCAGCTAGAGGCAAAGTGACTGGTAATCTAGTGGGTTGGGTAGTAAGCCTATCTAAAGAGATGAGTTTTGAGGGACTTTTTAAAGTTTGAAAAGGTGGGTGAGAGCTGGATGCTCCGGGGAAGGGATTTCCACAGAGAGGGGGCAGCTCGGGCGAAATCTTGGAGACGCAAGTGAGAAGTGTTAATTGATGCAGCCCATTGCATCAATTAACATGTACAAACAAATGCTGCAAGTAGCTAAGGGCCATGGGAGTTCCACTCCAAAGTTGCAGTGCATATAAATATCTGTGTATCACTGCGTATCTGTGGTGTGTCTATACATGTATATTTACATCAAAATCTCGCACTTTGTTAGATGTATGCATTTATTACACTCCGTGATCAGTTTTTTTGTGTGTTCTCTTTTCAGGATGTTAACTAATTTTTCAATTACTTCTCCATCCTGAGTAAACAGATTAAGCTTAAGACAATTCTTAACCCATAAATATTTAAATGTGTCTTGATCTGTTAGATTATACTGTTGGGTCAAGAGGGAAAATTGCTGTATATCCCTATCCAGAAGAAGATCATCTATTGATTGGATACCCAACAAGAAAATATCTTTCACACACTACAGGGTTGTAACATTGAGGAAGGGGATGATTTTATCTTTAATACCCATTTTCAACTTTAATTTAACTAGATCTGGATCAACTCTTCCAGAAAAATATTCTGCCCCTTAATTTCAGTTAGTGTTTCTTTACTATCTAGAGTCCAGAGTATCTGGTCCAAACTTTTAACCTTCATCGACAGAGGTTCTATTTTATAGCAAATATCATTCAATCTAGTAGGCCTCTCAGTTTTAAAGGTATGGAACAGACTCAAACTATTGTTTAAATAATGGGAAACCAGTACCTCCTTTTTTCTGCTCTCGATCAAATTACCAGTTTAATATTGTTTTTTATATATAAAATTAATGGGAAGAGTTATGCAACATATCTAGCCAATTTGATGGAATATTTAATACGAAATAAATTTGTCCATTTAGGGACCAAGTATGATGTCAAAGCATTTATCCGACCCCACCAAGATAATTGGTATTTCTGACAATATCTCAAAGTTTTGATAGTAGTTTTCAATTACCTGAGAAAGTTTTTTTCCATCACATTCTCCAATTTCTGAGGAATCATAATTCCAAAATATTCAAAACATTTCTCCACATGGTTAAAATGGTACTGATCCCCTTGACAGCCCTGACTGCCAAAATGACATATTGGCTTCTGACTGAGTGGCATGGGACTGCTTTCCCTTACTTTGGTATACAACGACTGAATGGACGTGGAATAGGCCATGGTCTCTGACACTGACCCCGTGGGCACTCCTGACTCCCCCTCTCCTTTTCTCTGCTGTTCCTTTATGTTTTATGTATATGTCATGAACTTCTAGAGTTTGATATCTGGACAACATACCCGTATAAAGGATCCTAATTTTCTGGAACCTCTAAGTTAAACTAGCTGCATACTTATCTGACATCTACTGTTTATTCATATGGCATTTACCCAATCTTTTGTGTTTCTTGTTGATGTCTCTTTTGTTTAAAGATGTTTTTTACTACTGTATTTCTGTAGAAAAAAAACAATAAATTGCAGGATTAGTGACGTTTTCTGAGACCTGCACACGGAGATTTTTTCTGCTTATTTTCTTCTCTCATCACCGGTGTCAGACCGAATAGCATTCCGTTTCCATAACAAATCGAACAGCAAATCGGAAGGACTGGTGACGTTAGAACTTGATTTTATATGCTGTTTTGCTTAACTTTTATGTAAGCCTCCATATATTTAAGGGGCCATTAAACTATTTTCTACATACTTCACCATATGTTGCTCTCTTATTTTTCCTATTATACATCATCCCCCTAGTGAATGAGCTGGGAGATCCCTCAGAATCGCACCATTGTGGATTATAGGACTTGGAGTCCATCTACGATTAACACTCAGAGACGGTTTTTAAGGCTCTTTACTGAGTGAGTGTGTTTCTTTTGGGGGACATATTTTGGGTTTATTCCCTTAAAAGCAATACTATTCATCATAGTTTTTCTTGTTTTTATTTTATAAATGCCCTACTGGAGAATATCTCTATTTAGATAAGTATAACTGTTTTATTAAATTTTTTGCGCAAAACACTTCACTAGTTGTTTTTTTATAACCAAATGTGTTTGACTACCGTCTCTGTAATCTGTATGACTGTTTGCTATAAACTTTTAAGCAAATGTCCATAAACAAATATTAGACAAAAAAAATTGTACTGATCCAATATTTTTCTAAATTTAGTTTGTAATTCAATACTGTCACAAAATTAGAGGTCTCCTACATTAAGCAAGATATGGAATGAACAGGGTCCACCATAGATACCACTACATCATCAGCACACATAATCAGTTTCCATTCCTCTGTACCTATCATTGAGCTGTTAATTCTAGGTTTGTCTCAAATATTAGCGGCAAATTCACCAAATCCAAAGGCAGTCAGCACCGTCTTCATATACCCCCACCTTACCCTGTCAAACGCCTTCTCGGCATCCAATGAAAGGGCCAGGAGCGAACCTTAATTTTAGTTGCTTGATCTAACACATTTATAAGGCGCCTAGAATTATCGCTCATATATCTTCCTGGAATAAATCCTATCTGGTCCCTATGAATAACAAAAGACAAAAGAGGTTTAATTCTATTTTCCAGTATTGCAGAATACAGCTTAATATCTGTATTAAAGATATTGGGTGGTACCGTATTTGCTCGATTATAAGACAAGGTTTTTTTCAGAAAAAAAAATCTGAAAACTACCCCTCGTCTTATAATCGAGGTCTTCTTATAATCTGACCTCAAATTGAGGTCAGATTATAAGACATGGATCCAGGTCCCCACCAGAGCTGCAACGAGCGCAGACTCCCCTGCTTCCGCCCGGCACGACCGCCGGGGCTTCTGTGAAGAAGCCGGGTACTTCCGCTTTTGTCACAGAAGTCCCTGCGAGCGTGCCGGGCGGCAGCAGGGGAGGTCTGCATTCATCGCGCAGACTAGCCACCAGGGAAAAGCGGGCAGCTGGGGGATGTCTGCACGATAAGTGCAGACATCCTCCATGCTGCCTGACACGGCAGTCTATTATGACGGACAGCTGTCCGTCATAATAGACTGCGGTGTCGGGCAGCATGGAGGATGTCTGCAAGTATCGTGCAGACATCCCCCGGCTGCCCCCACTAGCCACCAGGGATCAAGGTAAGGGGAAGGGAGGGAGGGGGGGCAGAGAGACAGGGGGAGGGAGGGAGGGGGGCAGAGACAGAGACAAGGGGAGTGGGGGGTTAAGAGACAGAGACAAGGGGAGGGAAGGGGTTAAGAGACAGAGACAAGGGGAGGGAAGGGGTTAAGAGACAGAGACAAGGGGAGGGAAGGGGTTAAGAGACAGAGACAAGGGGAGTGAGGGGGTTAAGAGACAGACAAGAGGAGGGGGGAGAGAGAGAAAAATGGGGGCAAGGAAAGAGAAAGGCAGCATTGGCACATAAAAAGAAATAAAAACTAGAAATACATTTTTGGATATCATAATTTTTTATTAAAAAAGCAATTTACATGTGAATATATACAATTTGAACTTTTTTCCTATAGGGTAGTCTTATATTCAGGCTTTTAGTTTTTTTCCTAATGGAATATCCAAAGTTTGGGGGGTCGTCTTATAATCAGGGTCGTCTTATAATCGAGCAAATACGGTAATTTGTAACCTCATCTGTGGGTTTCCCTTGTTTCAAAATGAGAATGATATTAGCATTTAACACCTTTGAGACAATGGACGTGCCTGACATGCCCTGCGGTGAAACGAGTGGTTTTCGCGATCAACGATCGTGAAAACCACTCTAACGGTGCTGGTCTATTGCCTTGATGTCGAGGCAACAGCCAGCACCGAAATTTGGTGTCTGGGGCACCCACGATCGGCCCACGGAACGATCATGGGCGACATATTGACGGAGCAGCATGCTCCGGCAATATGGCTATGCCCTCTTGTGGTCAAGAGCTTCGGAAGTAAAAAAAACAAAAAACTTCTGTCACCCTGAATATAATGCTTGACTGCCCCTAGAGGGCAATAATAATTATCTTAAAACTAGGATTAGGGCTAGATTAGCTGTTACCTGTAAAATTAAATATTTTTTAGCATAAGGGATAGGGTAAAAATTAAATTAAAATTAAAATATATTAAGGGATAGCATAAGGGTTAGAGTTGGGGTTAAATTTAGTGTTTGGGTTCAATTTAGGGTTCGGGTTGGGGTCAAAAGGTCAATATAGGAAAAAAAAGAAACTAGCAAAAAAATGCAGAAAAATATGGAAACATGCATATTTCTGAACTCAGGACAACATTTAGAATTTATTTAGATGGGGTCTTTTTTAATGAGTGTATTTGTGTAAATTATATTTTAGGTCAAAGTTAGCAAAAGTGTTTTTTTTTATTTTTTCAACATAATTTATGATTTTTTTGTAGTAAATTATAAGATATGATGAACATAATGGTATCTAATGAAATCCCTTCTTATGACGATAAAAACAACATATAATTTGTGTAGGTACAGTATGTGAGAGAGAAGAATATAACACATAAACACAATCACCCCAGAAATTTTAAAACAGTCATTGTCACCAAGGGAAAGTCAAGGTCAAAATGTCTTGTCACTAAGGGGTTAATAGCTAAGTTGGACACTCTACCTTTTGTGTTAATTCCTAAAAAACCTCCAGTAATCTGCAATATCCACTTTGAAAGGTTTGTAAAACAAATCAGGACCTGGTGATTTGTTTTCAGCAGCGCATTAGTGGCTTGCAAAAGCTCTTGTTTCTCAATTGGTCTACTTCTAGCCTCTTTCTGTTCTTTGGAAATCATTTTAATATCCAGAGAGGCCAGATATTTATATACTGCCCCCTCCAATGAGCTGTTAGGAAGACTAATAAGGGTTTTATAATATTCTCTAAAGCAGTTCGCCACCTCATCCGGGGAAAACCGTACTCTTCCTCCGGTTACCAATCTGCTTTAAAATACATGTCATCATCCTGTCTAGGTGATTGTTTCTCTGATAATATTACATTTAAAATTTTTCAATGTTTTTAATCACAGTCCTTTGTTATTTTTGGTATATAATGGTGTGAATATTCCTAAACTCTTCTTGTAGTTTTTGTGATTGCTGGGTCTTGTCCTGGTTTCTCTTGTCCTACACTTGAGCTCATAAACTGTCTTCTCTTAAATAGCTGCCTTACAAGCACAAAACCTTGGCGCTTGTGAAATATCCTCCGGTCTTTATCCCCCCAAAATCTAGTAATCTCACTAAGCATCTTTCAATTGTCAGCCCAAAACAGGAGACCATCATCTAGTCTCCACATCTTTCTAGAGTGATTACCTATGCCATCGTCTAAGTGAAAAATGATCATACTGTGATCCAGCCAGAAATAATTTTTCAATGCAATATTTGTCATACATTTCATGAGATTATCCTGCGTGAGTACAATATCTATTCTAAAGTAAGTATGATGAACCTTAGAGTAATGCGTAAAATCCTCTCTACGAATCAAACAAGCCATTTTTGGCCAAAAGACCCAAAAGGGCCCTAGCTCAACATTTTTTTCACATACTTTTTTACCCAGAGGATTTTTTTTTATCCATTCCAACATCAAAAAAGCAGTTATTATCACCCGCCATCACTAGATAAATATTGACCAGGGTAATTTATTTACCATTTATCTTAGCTATCCGTATCAAATATCATCCATTCAGATCATGTTCTCATATATTACTTCGACTTTAAGGTTTTGTGAGAATGCTATAGCCATCCCTCTTTAATTTTTATTCCTCATTGAAGAGTGGAAGACCTTTACCTCCCCATATCCCCATTTTCTTTGAGCTTCTGCCCTCCAATGGGTTTCCTGACAAAAATATTATCTCTATCTTCTCTTTCCTTAAGGTGTTATAAACCTGATTTCTTTTAATTGTGGTATTTATTCTATTGGCTGTAATATAGCTAACCATATTCCCAATAGTACCGTAATTTCAGCAGCATTGGCTAAGTCTGGGGTAGGGGCGGGGGGCAGTATTGGCAAAGACTGGGGGGCAGATTGCTGTAGGGGGATGCATAGACAAATTCTTGGGGCAGATGGCTGTGGGGGGATGCATTGACTAAGTCTATGGGGCAGTATTGGCTAAGTGTGGGGGGCAGATGGTCCCATGGGGGATGTATTAGCTAAGTGGGGTGGGCAGATGGCTGTGGAGGGATGCATTGGCTAAGGGGCAGATTGGAAAATAAAAGGAAATAAAAACATGAAATGCATGTTTTTATAGCATAAAAAAAAACAGTTTACATGTGAATATACACAATTATTGTCCTCTTCTAACTGTCCGCCTCATAAAAGGCGAAAAAGGAGAGGAAAATACCCCCCAGTTCCTCCAGGGGCTGATCTTTTTGATCCAAGAGGTATAGGAAAGAAAAAAAATACCCCTCTCCTCCAGACTGAGCACAATCAGAAATGTAATTATGTACTTGGACTTTCTTACTCCTATCATTAATAAATGTGTCCCTAAAAATATCCTTGATAACCCCATGGTCGAGCTCTACAGACTATCTTCCCTTTAATCTCCCTTCATACCCCATTCCCTCTCAATCACACATGATTTTTAAGGCACAAGTTATTGATATTATTTATGCACATTTTTATTTATTTGTGTCAATTTTTTACTATTGTACTTCTGTATTGTGTATTCGAGACACTTTCATGTGTTGAAAGTGGCTTTTTATTTCAAACTTACTGGGGTTTTTTTTGAGGCGCTGTACCAACTGTTTTAAAATTTTGAGCTCATATAGACAGATACTGTACATATTGATTGATATTAATACACACACATGCAGATGTTTTGCGCCGTGTCATACAGAACTCTTGTATCCGGCCTATTTAGAACTCAACCCCATGGCAACATCCATAACAGAACCCGCTGCTCCCAGATACCTGAGACACAAACAGCGAACAGTCACAGTGTCTTCTTCTGGGAGTAAAGCAGTGACAGCCTCCTCTCTTTGCCCTTCTTGTGATTAGTCAATGATTGAAGAGCTTTGTTTATTTGTGTTACATCACGATATTCATCTTTTTACAATGCCTGATCCACCAGCATCTCAGCAGCCCCACCATATTATAATACATCAATATGCTCAACCGACCATAACCCAGAGACAGATACCCAGACCTGGTAAGGTTTCAAATCTAGATGTAATTTTTAGAATCTCTGTCTACTAGAAATAGTCAAACACATTGTCCTCACAACCATTATTTATATTGGTGATTACCATAAGTAGAGACAAGTAGTAACAAAAGACACTGTTTAGTAAAGGAATTGTTGCCTCCCAGGGACTGGGTTAATCATTGTATAGGTTGAGTATCCTTTATTTAAAATGCTTGGGACCGGAAGTATTTTGGATAATGGATAATTTTGGATAATTGATCATTTTTTCCAATAAGATATATTAAAGCCTCTCAGCACTCATGAAATACAGTAGTATCCATGTAAATGCTATATAGAGCAAATCAGTCATCTTTACTGTGATGTAGTTATGACATGAGGCATTATTACCTCATATTAGGGACCTGCTGTTGGTGCTTTAGGACTGCACATGAGCCAATGTATTACCTTCATGGGCATGAGAGAATCTGAGCATTGAAAGGCTGGACACTGAATGAACTCTCCTAATAAAAGAAAAGTAAGGCTAAAGTAGAGCAGTATATCTCTCACAAATAAGATTTCTTATTTAAAAAAATATTTATTTTTGTTATTTTACAAACATGTTATTGAAATGAGTTTACACCACGGTTAGAAACGGTTAGATGAGTCCTATATAATTAATGCAAATTTCAAAGCCTTTGTTACCACAAGCCTTCACCTTAACCCCTTCCCGCTTGTAGAATGTTCTATGATCCTAATTTACAGCGCTGAAAAGACTGTAGGATGGCATATAATGTCCTGATTTCTCCAGCTCATCATGGCCCCCTGCAATGAGCTGTTTTGTGCGTTAAGTTCCACTAATGCAGGATCTAAAACATAGGAGCCTATTTGCTAAAAAGTAAACTATGCTGAACAGACAAATGATGGGCAAGAATCAGACATTAATGGCAGCACTAGAAACATCGAGAAGTTGGATAATTTTTCCCCAAAAAACATGATATATAATTTTGTATTTCACTTGCCAGTTCACCAGTCCACCTTTTAGCAAATGGACCCCAAATAAGTTGGTTTTTGTACTGGCAAAAGAAGAGAATATTTGAAGCCTCTGATAAATTAAAACAACTTTTATTATATGTCCATAGGATACAATAAACAAATGACAAGACAGTGCATAAGTGCAGATAAAGGTGTAAATGTTAAAAACAATTGAGAATAACCCCGATGTTAAGTTTATCAATAGTGAAAATCAATGATAGATTCACAATAAGTAACTGGGGTATATATTGGGCAGTCACAATCATCAATAGACACAATGTATTCAAATATTATTGGATGTGAACTGCTGAAAACTAGGTCCATACACACATTGCAAAAAAAAACAAAAAAACATTTGCTAAATAGCTATGGATTAATACAAAAAGTAACTATATAAAGTCACTGTATTGATTTGACAAACTTTCTTGCTCTATATAAACATTTATCCGTTTTGTGTTTGTATTCAAATTGCTACATGTAAGCCACTAAACCAAATCACTTTTGTTAACCCCTTAAGGACAGAGCCTTTGAAACATTTTTGTCCTTTCTGGACAATGGCTATTTTAACATTTCTGTGCTGTTTGTGTTTAGCAGTAATTTTCTTCTTCGTCATTTGCTGTACCCACACATATTATATATTGTTTTTATCGGGACAAAAAGGGCTTTCTATGGATGCCATCTTTTTGATCATATCTTATCATATTATTAAAAAAAAATAATAAAATATGGTAAAAAAAAAAAAAATACACAAATTTCTTTGTTTTTATTTGAAACAACTTCTCCTCATCGACAATAGCGAACGAAAAAACATGCTAAATAGATTCTACTATTTCTCCTGAGTACAGGGATACCACCCATGCATAGGTTTGTTGGGTTGTTTGGGGGCTAAAATGCCAAATTTGTGAGGTGCAGTTTTTTGTTTTCCAACTTGAAATTTTTACATGCAGACAGCCTGCACCCATGTCCCATTTGGGACATATTTGAAACCAGCCAGTGTATTTTACCCCATCAACCCATATATTTTTTAAAAGTAGACACCCTAGGCTATCTCAAATGGTGGTATTTTAACACTTTCCATGCACTATTTCTACCACCAGCCTTTGTCAAAGTTTGTGGTAGTAATTTTTTTGTGTTTTTTTTTCACAAACCTTGTACTTCAGACATAAATTTACAGATTTTGGTATGTGTCACTGCCAAATAACACCCCAATAAGTGTTCAGAAACATCTCTTGAGTACAGGGATACCCCCCATGCATAGGTTTGTTGGATTGTTTGGGGGGTAAAAGGCCAAATTTGGGAGGTGAAGTTTTTGGTTTTCCAATTTGAAATTTTGACATGCAGACAGCCTGCACCCATGTCCCATTTGGGACATATTTGAAACCAGCCAGTGTATTTTACCACATCAACCCATATATTTTTTTAAAGTAGACACCCTAGGCTATCTCAAATGGTGGTATTTTTACACTTTCCATGCACTAATTCTACCACCAGCCTTTGTCAAAGTTTGTGGTAGTCATTTTTTTGTGTTTTTTTTTCACAAACCTTGTACTTCAGACATGAATTTACAGATTTTGGTATGTGTCACTGCCAAATAACACCCCAATAAGTGTTCAGCAACATCTCTTGAGTACAGGGATACCACCCATGCATAGGTTTGTTGGGTTGTTTGGGGGCTAAAAGGGCCACATTGTGAAGGTGCGCATTTTCAACTTGGAATATTGACGTGTAGCCAGCCTGAGCCCATCTTTCATTTGGGACTTTTTTTTAAAGTAGGACAGTGTATTTTACCCCAAAAAGTATATATTTTGTAAAAGTAGACACCCTAGGCTATTTTAAATGGTGTTATTTTAACACTTTCCATGCACCAATTCTACCACCAGCCTTTGTCAAAGTTTGTGGTAGTCATTTTATTGTGTATTTTTTCCCACATACATTGTACTTTAGACACAAATTCACATATTTCGGTATGTGTCACTGACAAACAATACCACAATATATGTTCAGCAACATCTCCCGAGCACAGGGATACCACCCATGCATAGCTTTGTCAGCTTTGTTGGGTGTTGAAAGGCTACATTTGAGAGGTGCGCTTTTTGATTTTCAAACTTGGAATTTGAACATGTAGAGCAAGGAAGGGGTTAATAGCTCTTATAAGAGCCTTTGTAGTACTGTACAAAAAAATTAACCCCTAAAAATGCACAGACAAGAAAAAAATTTCTGCTGTGCAGTGATCAGTGGCAGGGAAGGGGTTAATACACTACACTATACAAAGGGTATGGCTTTTATAAAAGCCCTTGGGACTCACAATTTTTTTAACATTTTATTTAATTTATTACAATTAAAAAATTATGTTATACAGATCTGTCTCTTTCCCTCACTAAAACTCAAGTGAGGAGAGGGAGGCAGATCCATATGGGTCAGAACAATATTTACCAATATTGATCGAACCAGACGAATGGTGATGCTCATCTGAGAAATCACCAAACCACCTTTGCCACTGATCGGCTGTTACTGATCGCTATACACGTGTTCAGACAGCTTCAAAAGGAATACACGTAATCCCCTAGTGGGTATAATTAACCCCTAGCGAGTCTGACAAAAAAAATGCTGATAGCAAAAGAAAAATCCTTCTGCGACTAGATTGCTCCATATGCGCTGCTTAGGCAGTGACCATATGCACTGCTTAGGCAGTGACCATATGTGCTGCTTAGGAAGTGATATACGGCAAGGAAGGGGTTAATAGCTCTTATTTAAAAAAAAAATTACGTTAAACGTAGTCCCCTAGCGGGTATAATTAACACGTGACGGGTGTAATAAAAAAGTTTTAAAAAAATTAAAAATGCTTCTGCAGCAAGATTGCTGCATTTGCGTCAGATCTCTGCTTAGGCAGTGATCTACAGCAAGAAAGGGGTTAATCTCTCTTAAAAGAGCTTTTTTTTATACTGTAATGAATTACAGTAAAAAAAATTAACCCCTAAAAAATGCACAGACAGCAAAAAATGTGCTGCTGTGTATGATCACTGCGTACACAGCGATCAATGGCAGGGAAGGGGTTAAATGGCTTTTATAAAAGCCCTTGGTGTTTAAAATTTTATTAAATATTTGTTTTATTATTTTATTTTATTTTTTTACTTTATCTGATCTGTCTCTCTCCCTTACTATAACTAGTAAGGTGAGGGAGGCAGATCAATACTTGTCAAAGGCAATATTTGCTAATATTGCCTTTGACAGTATGATAAGTGCTCATCAGAGCACTTATCATACATGCCTGCACACAGATCACATAGATCTGTTGTGCCGGCATCGATTGGCTCCCCCTAGAGCATCGGAAGTGAAATACTTTCACTTCCGATGCTCTTGCCATTAGAAGGGAAGCGCTGCCTGTATAGGCAGCGTTCCCTTCTACTGAGCCGATGGGGTCGCTCAGGAGAGCGACCACCATCGGCTCTGGGGAGCAGAACGGTGTTGTTAAGTGCCTCGCTGGCGAGGCACTTTAACAACACCGGAGATGCTTAGAAAGCGAACGATCGTTCGCTTTCTAAGCACATGTGTGCAGCCGGCGCAGCCATTTTTAAATGGCTGCTACGATCACTCCGTGGAGTGATCGTAGCGCGCCCCTGCACTTTTGGGGGGTGTTGCACAATGCCTCTACCTAGAGGCATTGTTGCAACACCGTTAGAGTAAAGAAAGCGACCGCTGGTCGCTTTCTTTACTCAGTTTAGTGCATGACGTGCCAGGCACGTCAGCTGTCGGCAAGTCCTCGATTTGCCGTGACGTGCCTGGCACGTCATCTGTCGTTAAGGGGTTAAGGGAAGATGCAGTTTGCATAGCCACACCTATTATACTGTGTGTGTCAATACAACAGCTGTTAGGGAGTTGCATTAATGGAATTATACTCATGTATACATGTGGCTTCCCACCATTAGTATATAATGGAGGTAATATAAGACTAGTATGCCAGGGAGGAAGTATGAGCTTTAGAAACAGAGCACAAGTATCAAACACCTCCAATTTATGTATAACAATCACACTAAGTCAGAATTACTAGTCTGATTACCTAAGATCAGACCTAAGGCTGGAAATAAACAGGGGTTAGTACATTGATTGATATTAATGTTCTACAGATGACACACACTTGCAATAATGATATAAAGTTAGAAGTATTTATACAGTAATAAATGTGATTGTGTCAAAACAGCAGTGAAGCCGCTTTTGAGGTATAGAGGGATGTGTCTAATAATTGGCATAAGTAGTAAAAATCTCAATGGGAGTTGGTCCCCAACCTCCCCCCCCCCCCTTTCTTTTCCACATGACAAGGCAGTTTGTTAAAAGGAAACCTATATGTATTCAGCTCCACATACGCTGCAAGACCAAGCAGGCAGGGATAATGATTAAGGTCCAATAACATAGTGGTAAAATCAAAATGGCAAAGCAGTAGCAATTGTTATGCAATGGTGAATGGACCCTCGCCTGACGTGCATTTCACTACGACAGTGGCTTCATCAGGGGTTGATTTGCCGGCAGTAATCAGGGATTTAAATACAAGTGAGGAGAGGGTGGGAGTAGCCGCGAGGCTCAAAGTGGATTGGTCCATTTTTCATGTGGTTAAATGCCCACCCTAAGTGGGTGTGTTAGCAGCAGTGATGCTGTCAATCATCATTAGATCTCAGGGAGTTTTCCTAAGTCTACAATAATCTGTATCTTGAGGAAGATATTAACCCTTGGAGTGTATGGCTAATTAGTAATAGCCAATTGAACCTTAGAGCACCTAGAGTGACTATTAACCCTATCAGTTAACGGCATCTAGCTAATGCAAAATATCCAGTAAGAAATAGTGCTGGATGGTATATGATATTGAAGGTGTATCGGGTGAACAGTTTTAGACTCCTGACAGGGTACCATACATGTTTTTGTATTGGACCTATTTATGTCTGTTTGCTGGTGTTAGTTAAACTGATATACTAGTTGGACAAAAGTATTGGTATTCCTTACCATTACACAAAAAGAAGCTTTTATGACATCACATTCTAAATACATAGACATTGATATGTAGTTGGTCCTCTTTTGCAGCTATAGCAGTTTCTACTATTCTGGAAAGGCTTTCCACAAGATTGTGCAGTGTTTCTGTATGGAATTCATCCAGTAGAGCATTTGTCAGATCAAGCACTGATGTTGGACGAGAAGGCCTGGCTCACAATCTCCATTCCAGTTCATCCCTAGTGTGTTCTATGGGTTTGAGATCAGGGCACTGTTTTTCCACACCAAAGTGATCCAACCATGTCTTTATGGACCTTGCTTTGTGCACAAGTGCACAATCATACTGGAATAGAAAATTACCTTCCCCAAAATGTTCCCACAAAGCATTGTCCAAAATGTCTTGGGATGGTGAAGCATTGAGATTTCCCTTCACTGGAGGTAAGGAGTCTATCACTACCCCTGAAAAACAGCCTTTATACCTCCTTCACCAAACTTTACAGTTGGTGCAGGGCAGTCAGTCAGTCAGTCAGTCAGTCAGGTGATGATCTCCTGGCCTTCACCAAATCCAGACTTGCCCATCAGACTGAAAAACAGTGAAGCATGAATTGTCACTCCACAAAACACGTTTCCACTGTTCCAGAGTCCAGTGGCAGCGTGCTTTACACCACTTGATCAGAAACTTGACATTGTTTATGGTGATAATTAAGTGGTGTGTTCCAATATTTTTGTCCATATAGTGTACATTGTTTATGCCACTTTTAAATATCTAATTATGAACCAATGCCTTGTCCCTGACAATGGGCCTTAATACAATATAATCGCATAACCATACCACAGGTGAGATCAATAAGGGATGAAAAATACATTTTTAGCCAACTGTCTAAATTGATTTTAAAAGGGGTAAAAAAGAAACCTGCAAAGTTACACAATTGTCATACCACTACTAGTTCCCTACTCATTTTCATGTTTTTGGCAAAAGAATGAAACAATGTTGGTGAAGAAAGTATAATAATTGTAAAACCATGTTTGTAAAATGGATTTTATTAAGTGCCATGTAGGAAAACCACATCAGAAACCACTATTCCTCCATTCCTCACACACATGGTATACTAGCGATTAGGTTTTTCTTAGAGAATTTCAGCAATTATTCTATGGATTTAGCTGAGTTTTTGATTAAAGCTATTCACTTTTTACTCACTCTCAATTTTACCTGTTTGATGGGGTGTTTTATCTCGAGAGGCATGGGACTTCGATGGGGGCATGTTTTGCCCCCTCCTATGGCAACCTTTTTTTTGGGTTGGTGGGAGCGGTCCCAAGTCTTTGGAGATAAACACTCGTACAGGTCATCTGTGGTCTGGTATGGCAGGTACATTGATGACCTGTTTTTTGTTTGGCAGGGTAGTCCAGATTCTCTACAAAATTATCTTATTTACCTTAATCAAAATGTTGTCAATTTGAAGTTTATTTTAGAATATGATTTAGAGAATATTGCCTTTTTGGATATTAAGTTATCACATGACAGACAGAAAATAACTACTACAAGTTACAGAAAACCAACAGCAGGGAATACAGTGTTGCATTATACTAGTCGTCACCCAGAACATGTTACTCAGAATATTCCATTTGGAGAGTTTTTAAGAGCTAGGAGAAATTGCACATCCATTGTAGAATTTGTAAAACAGCAAAGGAGTTATGGGAGAGATTTGTGGAAAGAGGCTAACCATTTGATATTATTAATAATGCCTATATTAAAGCTGATCTTGTAATGTAACATTTGTAACTGTTTCCCTAGAGAAATTACTTGTATATATACATTTTTTGATATCTTGATATCCTGACTTTTTGGTTACCCTAAAAGTATAACAATGTACGTGTGCACATAACCTCAATTTCTCTATGCATATATAGGATTTAGTACCTTGATTTTGTGTATTGGCTATTTAAAAAATGTGTGCATGCATCAGTAGTGTATCTTCCACAAGGCAAACAAGGCACTCGCCTAGGGCGGCACTTTGCCAGAGGGTGTTAAAGCACACTTCTGGTGCTTCAAACATTTTCACTTCCTTCCCCACCGTTCAGCAAGTTTTAGCTCCTTCCATTTAATCGGAGTGATGGTGGCATGTAATGGGGGGGAGGCATTTAGTGTGTATGCAATGTGGGTGATGGGGGCATGTAATGGGGTGATTGGGCATTTAATGTGTGTGCAACGTGGGTAATGAGCCATGTCGTAGGTTTGCAATGTGGGGGGGGGGTTTCCAAATTTTGACTGCCTAGGGCAGCACAAAACCAAGATACACCACTGGCATGCATGTGCCGATCTTTATGATAGACATATGCATGTATATAAATTCAAAAGAAGTGTTAATAAGTGAATAGACAATAGCACCAGTACAATAAATAAAGATGAATATAAATATATAGAAGCAAAAATAAAAATAAATAATAACAAATATAGGAATAAAAATAAATATAAAAATGAAAAAATACTTATCAAACCAAAACAATCAATAATAGAAGTATTGGTTCCAGACGAGGTGTACCCAAACTATTTTTCTTTCAAAACGATTTTGTACATAGAAAAGACAAAAAATAGACAAACAATGGATAGTATTCATACACAGGGGGTAGATATATATTTTCCCCCAAAAGAAACACTCACACACTCTAGAGCCTAAGAATACCGGCTCTAAGTATATTCAACAGTTGGACTCCAAGTCCCACCATCCCACGTATGCGGATATCAGAACTAGATTTCAGCTTGTTTATCCAGGGAGTGGGTCACCAATAGACAAGTGTAGTGGAATATATCGAATAACAAAGATTTATTAGCCCTTATAAATAGTAAGGCTTTAAAAGCATAAAAATTCCACAAGGTAAGAAAAAACGATGAATAAAAGAAAAAGAGAGAGCAGGTCACCAGTCTTCCCGTGGTCAGCGTATTTCAGGCGGTGTGCACTCTCCGTCTGCTGCTAGCGGGGACTGTATTGTTGTCTCTCTTGCGTGGTCTCAGAAAGTTGTAAAAGGTTTCCTCAGGCAGAGCGGCACTTCACTGTGACGCGTTTCGTCGTTTCCGACTTCTTCAAGACAGTGACGCTTCAGCCAGAGGAGTTCCGTTTTAAAGGTGTCCGCCTACCGTTTCCATGGTAGTTCTAAACAAATGGGAGTGTCTTCACTTTCAGTGTGCCGAAGAGAAAGTAGTTGACCACAGGAAGACTATCCACGGACTTTGTTACAGTTTCATGCATCAATGGAAACAATTATTTGAAGATGGTTTGTCACTTTTATTGCCTGGCAGATACCAAGAGGAAACTGTTTTAGATAATAGACCATCACAATATTTTCCTACTGTACATAGTTACCCTGCTCCTTTGTCCTATAGGAAAAGTTATTATCTGTAATGTTTTTCACATGTCTATATATTAGCTGTTGTTGGAAGTTCCATTAAACTCTTGTTTGATCCACCTCGCTCATTCTCATTGGATATGCCTATACATCCTTATGAAGACGTATGGGAACTCTCTGAACCCGATCGTAGATTATCATCAGAAATGTATAATATTTTTCCACCTAAGCTGTTAATGTGTTAGTTTTGTAATCCTCTTGTCAGATTACTCAACATAAGGTCAACTCAATATACACCAATTTGTCCTGAATGGGATTTGGTCAAGACACTTTAGCCGAATTTCACAAATCTCTGAAATGCAGAGTGTCATGAAATAGATTTGAAGATCCACTGTGACGGGGGTTCTTGGAGGGGCCTGGCACCCAGAAGACTCCCTTTAGACCATGGACCCTGTCTGTAAATATATTAGTTTGAGGGTACACCCTTGGAGGGCGCCAGTGGACCCCTGTTTTCAACTGGACTTCAAATACAGGCTCATTCAGGATGTGAGCCAAGATGTGTACTTTAGGATTTAAGCCTTTGTCCCATTCAATGTGTTTTCCCCAGGTTAAGATTGTATCCTATCCTGTAAACCCCTGTAATTATGTCACCTTAGCCATTGTCTTCATGTAAGTCATTCAGTGTCCTGTTGTACAGTGATGTCATTTAGCAAGTTACTTTAATTGAGTGCACTCTGTATATATCTGATACCTTTGTATCCTGAAAGGTGTGAGGCAGGAATTCCCCATTGTATGTCCTTCTGTTAAACTGATTATATTGTGTTGATTATGTGTCTTACTGTGTGTATTGTAATTAGGTTTACTCATGGTCATTTCTATCTGGATTACTAATGCTGTGATGTTTATGTGTAAATAAGTCTGTGCTGTTGCACAAATAAAGAGAGCTGTACCTAACTGCTAGATGTCCTGTCTATTTGGGTACAAAGAGCAAGGGTCAAGGAAAGACTTGCTGGGTGAATGCTGAGCTGTAATCGGGCGGCTAGGAGGTGATTCCCTACAACAGGCAGAGGGTCTACTACGTCGGGTAGACGGTCTGTTACACAGAGATAACTAAATTCAAGTCCGAAATTGAAGTTAGAAAACTGAAGGATTGGAGTTTGTCTGCAGGGCACAACCAGGTGACAGGAATGGTAAGTAAATAAAGCAACCTTGGCTACTACCAACATGTTACAGTGTGATTTCCTCTGTGTGATGATATACTGGGCAACCGTCCAGTCATGTTGGTAACATCTTCACCCTCAACAGACTGACCTTCAACCATCTGTTCCAGTGGAGGGATCATAGGTGTGGGGATTGGTGCAAGAGCTGCAGTACACAGTAAACAAACACGCTGCCATTCCAATTTAGTGTACTTGTATTGCAAAATACGGCTGCAGTGTTCAGTTCTGACCTCACAATCCTGTTGGTACATCAATCTCATCTGCGCCTGCTTCGAATTCACTACAACCACTCATTATGATTATCCCTCAATCTGGCATAGAACTTTTTTTTTTATGGTCAGCTGCTTTGTAGATGTTGCTGACATCACAATGAGTTCCAGCAGCCAGACCATAGATAGTGCCTGCCAGATCTTGACCAGAGTGTATTATAGTTGCCACCACAGATGTTTAGAAGTAGGTAGCACATTATCTTACAGTTCAAATGTCATCCTGAATTGTGGTACATCGTGGGATTGCGGTCCTGAGTCCTGCTCTCCCACTGAGCTCTACCTCTTTCACACAATGCGGGACAGTTGGGAGTTATGGAGGCAGAATGCTGGATTCAAGGTCCATGTAGCAAGCTAGAGGAGTGAGAGGAACATACAATAGCGATTACGAGGATTATACCGTAAAACAAAGTTTACCAATTTAAAGGCAAGTTTCACACCCTTCAAAATCAGGAAACTGCCAGCGGAGAACAAACGGCTGGGAGGGACATACACCCTGTTGATGAAGGGCTGATTAACTAGACCAGTAAGTAGTACTGTGAGAGTAGCACAGCTACAGAAGGGGTAAGGGCTGATTTGCAGGGGATTACCTTCCAAAGTAAAACCCAGGAAATTTCAGATAAGTGATGTCACAAAGTGAATCCTGATAGCCTCCATGACTTTGATTCTTGGAGGGGCCTGATGGTCAAACACCTCCCTATATATTATGGGCCCTGGCACTAAAAAGGGGTTCTGTTTGGGGGATTTGGGTACAGTTACTCATGCACCCAGATTGTGCTCTCTGTAATCCTGACTCACCCTGGCTTATGTGCTATAACTCTATACTTTAATATGGTTATTTAGTCAGATTATGCTAGTATATTGGCTTATGTGTAATGCATAATTCTGTGAGGCGTCTTTCCCAAGAGTTTACTGTGTCCATTCCTGGGGCAGTGTCTTTGGATCTTTCAGCATCGAAGTTACTACTTGGCAGCCTTTGTAAAGGCTGCCCTTGGAAGCAGAGGGGTAGATACCTGTCACCCTTTCCAGTGGGTATAGGACTCTGTGATCAGGGCCGGCCTTAGGGGTGTGCGACCTGTGCGAGCGCACAGGGCGCAACACCCCAGGGGGCGCCCGCCCGGCCGGTAAAAAAAAAAAAAAAGTAAAAAAAAATAAATAAAAAGCCAGTAGAGGCACTGGGTGGGGGAGATCAAAAGATCCCCCCTCACCAGCCCTCTGCTCGGCATTCTCTGCTTGGTCCGGGGAGGGGGCGGAGCTAACCGGCTGAGCGGTGTAACTCCGCCCCCACCCTGTGAAGCAGAGCAGCGTCTGCTTCACAGGGAGCCCCGGGCAGCATGAGATAGACCCACTTTGTCTTGCTGCCCATGGCTCCCCGTAATGCAGACTGTGCTCTGCTTTCCGGGGTGGGGGCGGAGCTACACCGCTGTGCCGGTTAGCTCCGCCCCCTCCCTGGATCCACCTTTTCAGGCAAAGGTAAGGGAGGGGGGGAGAGAAACAGAACAGGGGTTAGGGGGGAGAGACAGAACAGGGGGAGGGGAGAGAGAGACAGACAGAACAGGGGCAGGGGGGAGAGACAGAACAGGGGGAGGGCGAGAGAGAGAACAGGGGGAGGGGGAGAGAGAGAGAGAACAGGGGGAGGGGGGAGAGAGAGAGAACAGGGCTAGAGAGAGAGAACAGGGGGATGGGGGAGAGACAGAACAGGGGAGGGGTGGGAGAGAGAGAGACAGAAAAGGGGCAGGGGGTAGAGACAGAACAGGGGTTAGGGGGGAGAGACAGAACAGGGAGAGGGGAGAGAGAGACAGACAGAACAGGGGCAGGGGGGAGAGACAGAACAGGGGGAGGGCGAGAGAGAGAACAGGGGGAGGGCGAGAGAGAGAGAACAGGGGGAGGGGGGAGAGAGAGAGAACAGGGGGAGGGGGAGAGAGAGAGAACAGGGGACGGGGGGAGAGAGACAGAACAGGGGACGGGGGGAGAGAGACAGAACAGGGGATGGGGGGAGAGAGACAGAACAGGGGATGGGGGGAGAGAGACAGAACAGGGGACGGGGGGAGAGAGACAGAATAGGGGACGGGGGGAGAGAGACAGAATAGGGGACGGGGGGAAAGAGACAGAACAGAGGGAGAGAGAGAGAGAGAGACAGACATGGCAAGGATGAGGAAAGGGACAAACATGGGAAGGGAGAGAGACACAAACATAGGGGGGTGAAAGAGACGGGGGGGGGGGGCGCCACGGGGGAAGCCTGCACAGGGCGCCGGAACACTTAAGGCCGGCCCTGTCTGTGATTGCCCTGGCTACCATTTACTGCCCCATTCAGCCTCACTTTGCAAAGTACTGAGACCAGCATCCTGGGGGATATATAGTCACTGACTTGACCCCGGTTTCAGCAACATTCCCCTTCAGGACAATACACTTAGAGGAGAGGCTGCTCTAGGGTTCCGTATCGTCACAAGTGATACTTCCTCGGTTTATTTAATTGGTTTCAGTAAAGAACTGTGCACCAGACTGAGAGGAGTAACATCTCTAATGCTGGTTATTTATAACAAGATCCTTTGAATATATTACTAAGCTGCTTTCTGCCCTAAATAATAACATAGTACATATATTGACATCAGTGGTGATAACTATGCCTCCCCCAAAAAAACATATAGTCAAGCAGAAGAAATACATGGATAATAAACAGAAAAAAAGAGCCTCAATTTTTTTTATCTCCCCGTAAAAATCAGTTGAAGATTGATCAATTGCCAGTAGAACCACCTTCTTCCACTGAACATCCTACGCGCACTGATGTTAACAGATAATGTACAGGTGACCCAAGCCTTTTGAAGGTCTCTCTAGAAGAAAATTTGGCCACAATTAAATTGGAAATTAAGACTGGTAATAACCAAATTAAAAGATGAAATTGGTTCTTAAACAATAAGACTCCACTCTGTGGAAAAAAAAAGGTGCAGCTGGTAGATGAGCAAAAGCTAAGGGAATATTGGATGAACTGGCTAAAAAATTCAAAGGCCTAGAATTGACTAACCAAATTAACCCCTTAGGTCGCTTTCTTTACTCTATCAGTGTTGCTACAATGCCTCTAGGTAGAGGCATTGGCAACATTAAAAAAAAAGTGCAGGGGCGCACTACGATCACTCCGCCACCTGCACACATGTGCGTAGGAAGCGAACGATCGTTCGCTTCCTAAGCATCTCTGGTGTTGCTAAAGTGCCTCGCTAGCGTGGCACTTAGCAACACCATGATGCTCCCCCAGAACAGCTGGTGGTCGCTCTCCTGAGCGACCCCATCGGCTCAGTAGAAGGGAACGCTGCCTGTATAGGCAGCGCTTCCCTTCTACTGGCAAGAGCATCGGAAGTGAATGTATTTCACTTCTGATGCTCTAGGGGGAGCCAATCGATGTCTGCACAGCAGATCTGTGTGATCTGTGTGCAGGCATGTATGATAAGTGCTCTGATGAGCACTTATCATACAGTCAAAGGCAATATTAGTAAATATTGCCTTTGACAAGTATTGATCTGCCTCCCTCTCCTTACTAGTTTTAGTAAGGGAGAGAGACAGATCAGATAATGTAAAAAAATAAAATTAAATAATAAAATTAAATATTTAATAAAAGTTTACAAATCAAGGGCTTTTATAAAAGCCATTTCAAGTGTTTAACCCCTTCCCTGCCATTGATCGCTGTGTACGCAGTGATCATACACAGCAGCACATGTTTTGCTGCCTGTGCATTTTTTAGGGGTTAATTTTTTTTACTGTAATTGATTACAGTATAACAAAGGCTCTTTTAAGAGCTCTTAACCCCTTACTTGCTGTAGATCACTGCCTAAGCAGCGATCTGGCGCAAATGCAGCAATCTTGCTGCAGAAGCATTATTTATATATTTTTTTTACTTTTTTATTACACTTGCTTCGGGTTAATTATAATTAATGAACTTATTATTATAAGTTATTATTATTAATTATAATAATTAGTTATAACCCCGTTAGGGGTTATGTTTAACGTCATTTTTTTTTTTAGCTGTCTGATTGCATGTATAGCGATCAGTAACAGCTGATCAGTGGCAAAGGCGGTTTGGTGATTGCAAACATGAGCATCACAATTCGCCTGGTCAGATCAATATTTGTTGTAAATATTGATCCGACCAGTGAAGATCTGCCTCTCTCTCCTCACTTGAGTTTTAGTGAGGGAGACAAACAGAGCTGTATAATGGAAGTTTGTAATTATAATATATATATTTTTTTTAATTGAGACCCAAGGGCTTTTATAAAAGCCATTTCCAGCGTTTAACCCCTTTCCTGTCATTGATCGCTGTGTACGCAGGGATCTTCCACAGCAGCACATTTTTTGCTGTCTGTGCATTTTTTAGGGGTTAATTATTTTACTGTCATTTATTATAGTATATCAAAGGCTCTTTAAGAGCTATTAACCCCTTGCTTGCCATATATCACTGCCTAAGCAGCGCATATGGTCACTGCATAAGCAGCGCATATGGTCACTGCATAAGCAGCACATATGGTCACTGCATAAGCAGCGCATATGGTCACTGCCTAAGCAGCGTATTTGGAGCAATCTGGCTGCAGAAGGATTTTTGCTGCTATCGTCATTTTTTTTTGTCACACTCGCTATGGTTTAATTTTACCCACTAGGGGATTACGTGTATTCCTTTTGAAGCTGTCTGAATGCGCGTATAGCGATCAGTAACAGCCGATCAGTGGCAAAGGTGGTTTGGTAATTGCTCAAATGAGCATCACCATTCGTCAGTGACACATACAAAAATCTGTGAATGTGTGTCTAAGAATTTATGTGGGAAAAAATACACAATAAAATTACTACCACAAACTTTGACAAAGGCCGGTGTTAGAATTGGTGCATGGAAAGTGTTAAAATACCACCATTTAAAATAGCCTAGGGTGTCTACTTTTACAAAATATATGCTTTTTTTGGGTAAAACACACTGTGTGGTTTCAAATCGCAGGCTGACTACACGTCAAAATTCCAAGTTGGAAATGCGCACCTTCAAAATGTGGCCTTTTAGCCCCCAAACAACCCAACAAATCTATGCATGGATGGTATCCCTGTACTCAGGAGATGTTGTTGAACACATATTGGGTTGTTGTTTGGCAGTGAAACATACCAAAATCTGTAAATTCATGTGTGAATTACAATGTATGTGAATAAAAACCACAAAAAAATGACTACCACAAATTTTGGCAAAGGCTGGGGTTGAATTAGTGCATGGAAAGTGTTAAAATATCACTATTTGAAATAGCATAGAGTGCCTACTTTTAATAAATATATGGGTTGATGGGGTAAAATACACTAGCTGACTTCAAATATGTCCCAAATAGGACATGGGCGCAGGTTGTCTGCATGTCAAAATTTTAAGTTGGAAAACCAAAAAGCGCACCTCTCAAATGTGGTCCTTTAACCTCCAAACAAGCAGACCAACCTATGCATGGGTGGTATCCCTGTACTCAGGAGAAGTTGCTGAACACATATTGGGGTGTTATTTGGCAGTGACACGTACCAAAATCTGTGAATTTATGTCTGAAGTACAATGTTTGTGAAAGAAAACACAAAAAAATGACTACTACAAACTTTGACAAAGGCTGGTGGTGATATTTTAACACTTTCCATGCATTAATTCTACCATTTGAAATAGCCTAGGGTGTGTACTTTAAAAAAATATATGGGTTGATGGGGTAAAATACACTAGCTGGCTTCAAATAGGTCCCAAATGGGACATGGGTGCAGGTTGTCTGCATGTCAAAATTTCAAGTTGGAAAACCAATAAGCGCACCTCTCAAATGTGGCCCTTTAACCTTCAAACAAGCAGACAAACCTATGCATGGGTGGTATCCCTGTACTCAGGAGAAGTTGCTGAACACATATTGGGGTGTTATTTGGCAGTGACACCTACCAAAATCTGTGAATTCATGTCTGAAGTACTATGTTTGTGAAAACTGCCCACAAAATAATTACTACCACAAACTTTGACAAAGACTGGTGGCAGAATTAGTGCATGGAAAGGGTTAAAATACCACCATTTGAAATAGCCTAGGGTGTCTACTTTTAGAAAATATATGGGTTGATGCGGTAAAATCAACTGGCTAGCTTCAAATATGTCAAAAATGGGACATGGGTGCAATCTGTCTCCATGTCGAAATTTTCAAGTTGGAAAACCAAAAACTGCACCTCCCAAATGTGGCCTTTTAGCCCCCAAACAACCCAAGGTGTTCCGGATAAAAGGGGACAGTGGTGGTATCACTGTACTCAGGAGACATAGTAGAATCTATTTAGCAGGTTGTTTTTGTTCGCTTTTTTCAATGAGGAGAAGAGGTTTAAAAAAAAAGTCAGGAAATATTTATTTTTTTACCATATTTTATTTATTTTTTTATATAATATTATAGGATATGATCAAAATGATGGCATCCACAGAAAGCACTTCTTGTCCCGATAAAAACAATATATAATTTGTGTGGGTACAGCAAACGACAAAGAAGAAAATTACAGCTAAACACAAACAGCACAGAAATGTTAAAATAGCCATTGTCCAGAATGGACAAAAATGATTCAAAGGCTCTGTCCTTAAGGGGTTAAAGATGACTTGGAGGACCAGTCACACATGACCAATTTAAGATTTAGGAACATTCCAGAGGAATATACTCAAGATAAGTGAAGAGAATACTTGTCAGACTTGTTTTCAGACATGGATCTTGAAATGTATCCTCGTCTACAGCAAACAGAAACATGCCATCAGCTGAAATTAAGAGACAGTCCTCTAACAGCCCCAAGTGACGTGATCATTATTATTAGCTCTTATACGTTTAAGGAGCAAGTCTTGAAAGGGGCCCAGGATAAGCATATAAAAGACTCAAGAGAGTCTTTGCTGAGGGTCTTACATTTTCTGGCTTATCCTATACAACTAGGATGTGGAGAAAATATTTTCAGGGGGAGACAAAGCTCTTGAGGGAAAGGAATGTAAAATATAGATGGGCATATCCCAAAATACTTAAAGTGACCTATAGGAATAGGGCTGAAACAGTTCTAGCTGTGGAATCCTTAAGGGATTGTATGAAAGAACACAATATTAATTGATTTGCTCATTCTTGTAGATAGCTTTTAGGGTTAGGGGAGATGACAGGGTTATAAAAGTGTATTTTTTTCTTATTTTTTTCCTGGTGAACTAGTCATAGTTCACCAGCCCTGACAGTAAAGCCAAATAATCACAGTCTTCTCGGTAATAAGGGCTTCAGAGGTCTCTTTTTTAGATCAAGAATATTAATTACCGGCGTCAACGTCACCTAGCCAATTAGAAGAGTGAGTGAGTCATCGGGGGGTGATGACGTGAGATGCTGAGTGGGCGGAGCATCTCGGAGCACAGGAGGGTTGGAAATGAGCGGCATCTCTGTTGAGGATCGAGGCTGACTGGCGGGCTCCGGGTCTGAGTTGCGGATGCCCTTCCTCTCGCTCCCGCATGCGAACGGATGATCGTGGAGGAGGTGTTCCGGATAAAAGGGGACAGTTTTTGTCCAGACACATGAGGACAGATAAGTAGAGTTACGAGTAAAGTGTAAAAAGTTGCTTGATTTAAACGCATGCTACCTTCCTAAACTATTACGCTAATTAGCTAAACCGCCCTATCTAATGAGATGCTAAGTAGGTGGTTATAGTGGAGAGGACTGGCAGAGGGGGTTATTTCCATTCCTCTTTTATTACGTCCCGGGACTACAAGGCTATGTGGATTCAAATCACTGGAAAAACACTCTGAAGTGGATAACATATTCACACTATATACCTACCTTGGCTCTTTTGATGATTGATATAGGCGTGGATAATCCCCCAGTATGTTTTTGAATGTCTGTCTAGCTCCATGAGTGTAATTGGTGCTGCTACATCTGTGGACCCCAAGTCAGTGGAAAAACACTGTGAATTGCACTACATCTCTATACTATATATGCTTTTTGGTTCTCTGGCTGAGGGTCATAGTTGTGGGCATTATACCAGCTTGTACTGAATTTACATTGGTCCTTTGAGTTAAATTGGTTCTCTTATATCCGTGGACACCAAAGCACCGGAAAAACATTGTGAACTGCATATCACTTCTATACTATCTATCCTGGCTCCCTGGCTGATTGATATAGGTGTGGACAATATCTCAGTTTGTGCCTGAATATTTCATATGGTCCCCTCAGAGGATTCGGTCCTGTTATATCTGTGGACACCAAATCACTAGGAAGATTTCTGTGAATTGTATAACATTTCTAGACTATATATCTACCTCGGCTTTTTGGCTGAATGTCATAGGTGTGGATTTACTCCAGCCTTTATTTGTATATATACTTAGGTCCCTGAGAGGATCTGGTTTGGCTACACCTGTATTATACATTACAAACTCCAGAAAGGTTACACCTGTAAAGCCAGTAGATAAACTTGAGACAGCCTTTACCGTATAGCAAAGCGGGATAGGCTGATAAGGGGGAATCACTCGTGCAACTATATGTGGCTTCCTTATTGAGTAGGAAAATTAAAACTCCACTGAAAGTTTTGTTGGGTCAGCTGCCAGATAGAGGTAACTCTCAGGAAAAACTTTACTCAATAACCTATATATTGCTAACTAGATGTCTGAATTAAGCCCCCAGGAGGTGTTCCTGGAGGCTTACTCTAAACCTTTGGGTTACCACATTCTATTCACTGCATATCCTATCCAGAGGCATTAAGTGTACTATAGAATTACTCACTCTTCCGCCTTCGGCTCATAATATGGCATCAAAAAGAGGGCAGGAGGGTAAAATGACCTCCAAGAAATAAAAAGATAAGGAAAAAGATAAAAAGAAAAGGATTTCGGGGACTGGCCAAGAAAAGGTTACTGCATTGTTCTCTCCTCGTGACTTCTCCTCCTAGTGGTAGTACCTCTCCCCTTGTCGTCATGACAATAACCCAAGACTATTTACAGATGTGTTTGGATAAACAGCTAGCACTCTTTAAAAATTAGCTTGAGAAACACTTCAGGGAAACAAACGAAAATGTCCTTAGTCTCGAGGAAATGATTTCGCAATGTGAACAGAAAATAGAAAATCTTGACTTCACAAATAAAACTCTTAATGACCAGATAGAGGAGCTAAAGGAGTCACTGGACAAGTTAGAGACAAAAGTTAACGATGCAGAGGACAGGGCCAGACGTAAGAACCTCAGAATTCGAGGCATACCGGAGGAGGATACACAAGTAAAATTGAGACCCTACCTAAACGATCTTTTTTCCACCTTGGGAGTTCAGGAAGCTATGCAAGAATCTAGTATAGAGAGGGTCCACCGCACTTTCAAACCAAATAACCTATCGGAGGAGGTCCCTAGAGACATTATTATAAGATTTTCTTCTTTTTACTTAAAACAAAAAGTTGCTTTAGCAGGAAAACATTTTGAACATACGGACTTGAGGTTTAAAAATATTCAATTTTATCAAGATCTATCAGTTGCCACTAGATCTAAAAGAATATCTTTCGTTATTTTCACTGAGGCTCTCCGTAAATCCAACATCAGATACAATTGGGGATTTCCACTGAAGTTATATATTAGGTTCACAGATTCCTTATATACTGTAAACAATGTTGGAGAGGCAAGGGAATGGCTCCGTAAACACAATATGGAAACTAATTAGAGAAATTTCATCCTAGAATACTCGATCACTCAACAGGAATACTGGATAGAAGTCAGAAGGAAGGGGAAATAATATATTTATTTATTTATTTTTTTGGGAGGAGGTTGTGAGGTTTCGATAACTTTAATGGATTTTTAAGAGAGAGAATTGAGATATGATTCTACAGTTAACTCTAAAAACAGTCACGAGAAATATTAATGTTTGTTAAGATATAAATATTATTTGGTAGTTGTAAATATGCAATAACTGCAAAGGGTGGTACAGGAGTACAATAGGCTTGATATACTGCACTTTATAAAATGGGATATAATGTCACAAACAAGTCATAAGGATGCGGATCCCCCCCATAGTCTGGGGGGCTGAAGAACAGAGTTTGTATTGATAAACTCCTGATAAGGAGAAATAGGGGGAGAGGGACTCACTTTATATTTATAATTATATATATATAGTTATATAGTAGACATGAGGAACACAGTTTAAGATATAAATATCACTTCGTAGATGTATAGGGTAGTATAGGCGCACAACAGGTTGGATATATAACAAATTATAAAGATTATAACTGCAGTTGGTTGTATAGTTAAACTTGTCATCAAGCTAAATAACTTACAGAGAGAGGGGAGTTTTTCCTCTCTCTTCCTTTTCCCCTCCCTCTTTTTTTTTCTCTTCTCTTTCTCTTTCCTTCTTTTATGCCTTTTTTCTATATGACTTAGCAACAAATTATCTAATCCCCCTGGCTCCCACCAAGCTAAACCAAGGGGAGGTATGATGTAAGATATATGCATCAAGGAGGAATTAGGGGGAGATAGGGACATTGTAGGTTGCCTGTCGTCATGGGGGAGGGGTGTGTGTTAACTGTTGTAGTTTGTATGTTTTGTGTGTGTTGTGTTACTCGGAACTGGAAGCTAGGTACGAGATGTTGGACGGGACACCCGGGCCTAGAAGAGGACATGCTAATTAGATGGGGGCCCTGAGATTCTTAACCCTAAATGTACAGGGTTTAAATATTCCGCAGCGTAGACTTACCCTGACCGATTTGCTGTACTCCGAAAGGATTGATGTGGCTTATCTACAGGAGACACATCTTAAAGAGATGGACTCCTTTAGACTGAGGTCAAAGAGGTTCCCCTATATCAAATACTCAGCAATAAAAGAGAAAAAACAAAATGGTGTTGCAATTTTGATTTCCCGGGACATCAAATACGAGTTAATTTATTAACAGAATGACACAATGGGCAGATTTGTGTTCCTGATTTGCAGATTAAATGATAGGCTATACGCCCCTAATAAAAGCCCAATGCAATTTGTCAATAAGACTCTAAATGGGATAATTGAATACGTTCAGGGCTCATGGATGGTGTTGGGAGATTTTAATCTTGTGGCAGAACCAGAGGTGGATAGAAGGGGCTCACTTCCTAGATCAGTCTCCCCTGCAGACAAAGGCCTAGCTAGAAATTTCCATTCTATGCTGGGGAGACTTAACTTATACGATGCATGGAGAGTGTTTAACCCTTTGGAGAAAAACTTTACCTTTTTTTCCAACAGACATAAGTCCTTTTCTAGGATTGATATGATCTTAACGGACCAGAGTACAATCAGTCAGTGTAAAGATGTTCAAATTAAAATAACAGCTTGGTCTGATCACGATGCAGTGGTGTTGGATATCAAAGATAATATTTCAAGAATACGGGGTTCATGGAGGTTAAATGACTTTCTATTGAATACCCAAAATAGCTTAGGTACAGTCTATGACACAGGAATACTTTTCTATTAATGCAAATGGCGAGACCGATAACTCCATGGTATGGTGTGCCTTCAAGAGTGTGGCACGTGGGCATTTTATCAACTTGGCGTCCCTAATCAAAAAGGAAAAGGGTAAATCTTTGTCTGAAAAGAATATTAGATTAGCGGAATTAAATACATTGAACAAAATTGCGGTGGACGAATCTCGAACAAAAGAGATTAAAATATTAAAAAACTATATTAGGGAACAATTATATATTCGAGCTTCTAGAATTATGTTGAATGCCAAGCAGAAGTGGTTTCGTTTGGGGAATAAGGCCGAAAAACTGATGACTAATCAGCTTAAAATGAACAATCTAAGAACTAGGATCTTTAAAATTACAGATGGTCAAAATATATGTCTATCACCTCAAAGTATTAGCAAAGCCTTCAAAAGATTCTACCATAGGCTGTATAATCTAGCACTAACTAAAGATACAGAGGCAATGAAGGCCTTTATAGCCCAAACAGGCCTCCCAAAGATTACTCAGCAGCAAGCAAAAGAACTCGAGGCCCCCTTTTCCATCCAGGAAATTAGGCAATCTATCAATAAACTTAAAACCAAAAAAGCACCTGGCCCTGACGGCTTTACTGCCCTGTTCTATAAAAAGGTAGCTGCAGTGGTGTATCTTGATTTTGTGCTGCCCTAGGCAGACAAAATCCGGGCACCCCCTACCCAAGCTGCACACCCACGTTACACACCTACGACATGCCCCATCACCCACGACATGCCCCATAACCTCCATTACATGACCACACATCACACATAACATTCAGTCTCACATCACGCTCATACTCCCATCACACATAGTCACACACTCCTACTCCCATCGCACTCAGTCACATACACTGTCTCCCATCACTCACACTCTGACTCCCATCACACTCAGTCACACACACACTCCCATCACACTCAGTCACACGCTCATATAATTGTGTGGCAGCACCGTTTGTATCTCCTTTTTTTTCTCTGCATTTTTTTAAGAGCCAGAGGTCATGCTGCAAAGAAATAAATAAATATTGCCATTTAAAGTACAAAAAGGCTCCGTTTTCATTTTTCCATTTGAATCAGATTACCTTCTGCTGTACTCTGACAGGCAGGGGGCGGAGACTTTACACTGGCACATCTGATGGGGAGCGAAGGGAGGGGAAGTGAGGGAGCCAAATGGCACCGTGTGAGGGGAAGAAAGAAAAGAGCGGTGGGGTGGGAAGGGAAGGGGAGGGGGTGGGAAGGGAAAAGAGAGGGAGGGGAGGGAACAACTTTTTACACAACGGAGAAGAAAGTAAAAATCTTTACCGCACCAAAAGGGTTTAAAGCACCAGTGTGCTTTAACAACCTCTGGGAAAGTGCCACCCCAAACAAAGTGCCGCCCTAGGCGAGCGCCTTGTTTGCCTCGCGGTAGATACACTACTGGGTAGCTGACATCATCGCACCTCATCTAGCCAAGACCTTTAATGTGATTAAAGATAAACGTGAATTCCCTTAAGAGATGCTCCAGGCAAGTATAATCCCAATCCCAAAACAGGGCAAAGACTGCGACTTTGTGAGTAACTACAGGCCAATTTCGTTAATCAACCTAGATACCAAGATCTACTCGTCTATCATAGCGGATAGACTTAAGTTGGTTGTCGCATCCATTTTACATCTAGACCAATCAGGATTTGTGAAGGGCCGACAGGCAATGGGCAACACTAGGAAAACTATAGATCTGATAGATTTTGTAAACAAACACAATATACCATCCGTTGTTCTGGCCCTGGACGCCGAAAAGGCCTTTGACCGGGTTGACTGGATCTTCCTAGAAGAGGTCTTGAAGGCCTATGGCTTCGGGGGGGATCTAGTCAACTTGGTCATGGCTCTTTACACCTGCCCTTCAGCAAGGATTGCAGGACCGGGCCTCTGTTCTGGGTGGTTTGATGTGAGGAATGGGACCCAACAGGGTTGTCCCTTGGCTCCCATTCTCTACATTCTTTCACTTGAGCCCATGGCAATTAGAATTCAGAGAGCCATGAATATAAAAGGAGTACAGGTTGGAGGGAGAGTCTCTAAAATGATTCTATTCGCTGACGATGTTCTACTGACATTGACTGACCCAGTAAAATCAATTACAGAGGTACTGGTGGAAATTGACTTATTTGGGCATTTTTCCAACTACAAATTAAATATAAAAAAACACAAGCCCTTAGCTTCAATATTTCTCCTGATATTCAGGCAGAGCTGATAGGTAACTTTCCCTTTGAGTGGGCAACTTCATCAATTAAATATTTGGGTGTATTGATACCTAGGAATATCTCTAATATTTTAGAGATAAATTATGCCCCCCTATTTTCAGACCTCCAGCAGAAAATAGGACAATGGAAATGCCTAAATTTGTCCTGGATATGGAGGCTGAACGTTATCAAGGCTCATATAATTCCCAAATGGTTATACCTATTGAGAATGATTCCAGCTCCTTTATCTGCCACCCACGGTGACCTGTTTCAAAGATTAGTGAGTAAATATATCTGGCGCGATAAAAAAAAACAAGAATAGCTAGGCATTGGTTGTATAAACCCGGAAACAAAGGGGGGCTCGGACTGCCCAACCTTTCCAGATATGTTGAAGCCAGTATGTTGCTGCACGTCCATAGAATACAAATACCTGAGTCTCAGGAAGAGGACTGGTTTAGGATAGAGCATGAGATGGTGGGATCCATAGCCCTTGATAGCATTCTATGGCTCAATAGACACAAGATCCTAGAAATAACAGCTGCTTCGGGGAACAGCACACTGAAGGGTATAATGGGTAATTGGTTAACTTTTAATAGAAAAACTGGTTTGTCAAATAAGATTGTTGGCTCTGTAGTAATAAACGTAGTTGAAAATTTAACCCCAAATCTCACTTTTAATCACAGTTTTAGAGAACATAAGTTGACCTTTACCCAGTTAATACAGGGAAATAAGATAAAACCATTAAAACAGGTTATGGATGAATACGGACTGCAATGGAAAGATGCATAGGTTAAGGAATTGGTATTCCCTGTTAGATGAGATAAAACATAGTTCAATACCAAAAGCCTGGGGGAAATGGAGTACTGAGTTAAACATTACTAATGATAGGGAGTTCTGGGAGAAAGCTGGATCCAGACGAGGAAGTCTACCCGCTGCGTAAATTTGCAGGAGCTGTACTTTAAGGTACTTTTTAGATGGTATCTGGTCCCGACATCCCTGAAGTGGATTGATCCCTCTCAGAGTTCCGTATGTTGGAGATGTCAACATCTTGAGGGGAACTATGCCCACATATGGTGAAATTGTCCAGGAGTTAGGAAGACCTGGAATGAGGTTTTCTCGGCTCTCTCTGCTCTTTTTGGGTGTCGTCTCCCAGTGAGTGCAGAGACAGCCCTTCTCCACCTAAACCTAGATAGTCTCAAGGAGGAAGATCGGAAATTGGCAGTTCAGCTTTTACTAGCAATGAAGTTATGCATTGCACGTAACTGGAAAAAACTGGAAATATAACCTGGGAAAATGTGAAAAGCTTAATGAATCATTTCGGGGATATGGAAAGGGGATATTATAAAGTCAGTGCTAAAATGACACAATACTATAACATTTGGCAACCTTGGCTGGAGAGGTTCCCCCAGTTATATTCTGAGAGCTGAATTAGCTGCCGGGGAGTCCCGTTTGAGACTTAGTCCGAGTTGGGTTTCTTAGGGATATAAGTGAGTGATACAGTTTAGAGCATCACACGCAAGTTGTTTGTATGTCCTTGTGTTGTCTTGTAGGTCATGTTTGTTTGTTTTCTGTTTTTTTGTTCTCAAATCTTGGCAGGGAGAAGCATTGAGTTTGATATAATTTCTAATTTACAATCACCACAACTATTAGGTCCCCAAGTAAGCACTGTACACAGTAGGGCGGGCCCCGATAGCGTGGTTCCCAGATTCAATGGATTGTCCTCTTCACTTTTTGCACTTATTGCACTTTTATCACTATTTTTATATAAAGGAGGGGAAGAGGAGGAGAGGGGAGAGGGGGAGGGGAGAGGAGGGGAAAGGAGGGAAGAGAAGAGAGGGATAAGGATGGGAAGGGGAATCGCGAAACAGGAAGGGAAGGGGGAGGGTGTATTGACACGATGATGTTACTCTATCCATTTAACAACTTACACAGAGTTTTTGGATAAGGCTGAGTGAAGGGGAAAGGAGAGAAAAAAAATGAATATTAATTACCAGTATGTTTTATAGAGGGCACTCAACAACGAAATGGGAAGATTTAAAAAAAAATTGCCCCTTTTTCTTCTTCTATGATTGAAAATGTAAGGCAACAACTTAATGACACCACCCACTATAGGGTACTGGACCACGATCCTTTGAGTGACATCCAGAACTCTGTGAGAAAATTGACAGAAGTGGCCGTGAGAATACATTTCTCTCAGACAAAACTTTTAGGTTTGTTAACTATGCTAATCCTGCCACTCCCTATCTTTACCTTCTTCCTAAGATTCACAACAAATTACAAAATCCACCTGGTAGGCCCATAGTGGCTGGCTGTGATTCTTTATTACAGCCTTTCGCCCAGTTTTTGGATTGCCATCTTCAAGGTATTGTTAGGGATATGAGATCTTACATTCAGGATACTTTTCACTTTATTAACAAACTGTCCGGGGTTGAATAACCTAGTGGACAGTTTGTCCTCTGAGCTACAACACCTCTTGATGGTGGGATAGAGGCTGTCACACTGGCCTTGTCTGTGCTTGATGTGCCCATGCCCTATAAGATTTTCCTGTTGTCACCGCTGGAATTGGTTCTACACAAAATTTACTTATTTTTCTATGGTAAACAATATTTGCAGATCAAGGGAACTGCTATGGGGTCGAATGTGGCCCCTTCTTATGCTACCATCTTCATGACCCTTTAAAGACACCTTTGGTTCATGTAACAACCAGTGAGAACCCAAACACCAGAGTAAAAGGCAAATTTAGAGATTATGGTTAAGTTTGCTTCAATAAATATACAAGGACTTAACACCCCACAGAAAAGATGGTCAGTTAACGACTTTTTACATAAAGAGAGGATCCAGGTGGCTTTGGTCCAGGAGACCCACTGGAGGAAACTCGATAAAAGGAGTTAGTGTGGTGGTCAATACCCCACGGTAATCCATGCTTAAAGAGAAAAAATGTGGGGTGGCAATTGTATTCTCCACAATGGTTAAATTAGAGACCGAATACCCAGATGTAGATCAGAAGGGCAGGTAAATCATAATGGTCTGTGCAACTGATAAGGTGTGGTATGCCTTGATAAATGTGTACCTTCCCAACAAAGCTCCGGTGGGTCTTCTGGACCAAGTCCTAGAAAAGGCAGAGAAAGTCACTATGGGTGTTCTGATAATTGCAGGGTATTTAAACCGTGCCCCAGACCCCCTCCATAAATGAATGCAACAAACGGAAAGGCAATATTGGGATAAAAGGTATATAAAACTAACAAAATCTATAAATACATTGCTGAGAAAACATGATCTATATGATATCTGGAGGGTGCACAATCCCGACTCCAGGGTTTACACATTCTTTTCCTGGCCACATGCCTCATATTCTAGAATAGATCTGTTTGTAGGACGTCTATCTTTGATAGGGAAAGTTAAGAAGATAGAGATAAAACCCTGTGTATGGTCCGATCACGATATGGAAACTATGGAATTAAAACAAAATCAAACTATGTGCCATAATAGCACATGGTGGTTAGACTACTCCCTTCTTCAAAATATAGCTAATCGGGAATACCTGCAAGAAATGTCATCCTGTTTTTTTAAAGAAAATCTCTCAGATGACATATATCCAACAACAATCTGGTGTACTTATAAAACGGTCATGAGAGGTTACTGTATAAAGTTAAAAAACAATCTAAGGAAAAAAAGCAGCCTCCCTTTGTACAAGCTTTATATTGATTATTACAATCTAGTGAGGGAATCTAAGAATTATCCCGACAGCAACAACAAGAAAAATTTATAGGATAAGAGAAAATATAAATAACAAAATATCAGAAAGAATAAATAATAATATGATATCTCTAAAGATGAAATAGTATTTAAAAAAAACCAGAGCAGACAAGATGTTGTCAAATAATCTAAAAAAAAAAAAAGCAGAACCAATAACAGGATAGACAAAATAGTGAAAGGAGACAGGACCTATAGATCACCAGCAGAAGTAGGACCGGCTTTTAATTAATTCTTCAAAGAGCTATACAACCTTCCTAAAAGCTTAAAAGAGGATAAGATAAAGGAATATATCCATAAAAGTGTAATACCTAAGATAACATCAGAACAAAAATAAACTATTAATAAGGATTGTGATCACTTATAACCATGCAGTCAAAGAGGGTACCTTCCCAGCGAAGATGTTAGGTGCTAACATTCTCCCCATACTAAAACCGGAAAAAGACCCTATGGACATGAAAATCTATAGACCTATTTCCTTGATAAATGTAGATGTCAAGCTGTATGCCTCTATTTTGGTCGAAAGATGGAAACCAGTCCTTCCTAATATAATACATCAAGACCAAATAGGCTTTATTTCAGATCAGATGGCAAGAAATAATGTCCGTAGGTTGATCGATATTCGAAATGGAGCAGAACGAGAGGGGAGACCCCTGCTGACCCTGTCTTTAGATGCCAAAAAGGCGATTGACAGGGTCAGCTTGGGTTTCATGGATCACTCACTGGAGGCCTTCGGATTCTCAGGGTGGATATATTCTGCAATAATGGTGCTATATGGTGCTCCCAGAGCAAGGAGAGTAGGTCCCAACATCTGCGCTGACTGTTTCGCATTATCAAATGGCACTAGACAAGGGTGCCCCCTGTCCCCCATTTCATATGTTATTACCATCGAAATCTTAGCAATTAAAATTAGAGGAAACAGGCTCATCGAGGGTTATCATGAGGAAGATGAAGAGCTAAAAATATTGCTATATGCAGATGATATACTTATCACCAAACTAAATCCTGTTGAGCCTGTTAAATCTATTTTAAATAAGATCGAGAAATATAGCAAGGACTCGAATTGTAAGTTGAATTTATTTAAAACAATAGCCCAGTTCTGTAATCTGAGTAAATCCGAGAAGAGGCTGATCCAAGATAAATACAAATTTAACAACACAAAGGTATTCTAGCATTTGGGAATAAAGATTCCAAGGAGAAGGGATAGATGACTGAGGTAATTTTGATATCCCTGTTAAAACAAACAATTAGCGATCTTAAAAACTGGAGAAGAATGGAAATGTCATGGTGGGGTAGAGTAAATACTTGTCATCCTATGTTCTACCAAAATGGACTTTCTTGTTCCGTATGCTTCCACTAAACACAGCTGGATCCAGATGGTCCAGTCTGCCTTCATAAATTTTCTATGGAGAGGGAAAAGACCCAGAATAAAACTACAAACCATGACAGGTAAGGTAAACAACGGAGGTATGGGTCTACCAATGGTGAGCGACTATTATGAGGCAAGCATAGCGGCACATATAGCCCAAATCCAATCAGGTAAAAGGAATAAGGAGGCCTAGTACAAACTAGAGTTGGAAATGTGTGGGGTAAAGGATTTGGCGCAAGTAATATGGAACTCAAAAAAGGAGTGCTTGATAAATGCTCGATCATAAGCCAGATTCTCCCAATATGGGAAGGAATCAAAAAGAGATTAAAGCTGCAAAATAAAATCATGTATTTCCAACCTATAGAGTGCATTAAAAATGAAATAGGAAACTTATCATTAGATAAATGGAAATCAAAGCAAATCCTTACTATTGGAAAGTTGTTTCAAGGTGAACCAGTGATACCTTTCCATAAATTAGAATCTAAATATAATTTACAACAAAAGGAAATGTTTAACTACCTAAGAGTAAAAAAAACTACCTGAATACAAGTACTAAAGTAGACAGTGGGAATTATACCACCAGATAGAGGGGATCTTTTATAAAGGAGCAACCAAAAAGATACTATCAAGATGTCTAAAATGATTAAATCAACAAGGGAGCAGACTACCCCCACAGCACTAAAACCATGGGAAAATAACTAAATCTGAACTGATATTTCTGATTGGAACTCTATCATGTGCAGAGTCAGTAAAGATGTCCACAGTTTGTCCCTGATGGAAACACAGTTCAAGCTCACCAATAGGTGGTACTTATTTCCATCTAAACTTAAAATAATAGCACTAGCAAATGATGATTAATGCTGGAGATGTGGTTCAGAGAAAGGATCACATCTCCATATATGTTGGCTATGCAGTACAATTTTAAAATTCTGGGAAACAATACTAACAACAATAAATAAGGCCACCAACATTAAAACACCATTTTTCCCCAGAGGCCACACTGCTACATCTAAACTGGTCAACAATTAATAAAAATCAAACAACATTCACAATACACTGTTTAGTTGCTGCCAAGATTCTACTAGGAACTGGAGGAGTGATTTTCCCCCCACCAATTGCTCGTTCAAAAATCAATTAATGTTCCAAATGCAGATGGAAAAGGGAGTCCAAAGAGTTAAAGGACTTGATATAGATTTAAGTAGATGGGATGAGTGGATAAAAATATCACAGGAGATAGTGTTAATCCCTTGATGTAAACTGACCAAAAGGGGAAGAGGAAGAGGAGAAGAAAAGGTGGGAAAGAAAAGGGGGAAATGATTAATTGCTGTTGCAGATGATACCTGGTAAACTTAGCTGAAACTCTGGTGGTAAACTTGGTTGGAACTCTGGAAGTCTGGGTCCTCACTGGTTGATAGGTTAGTATGTAGATATGTATGTGGTATATGCTTTATGTGTTACCCGAGGTCAAGACAGAAAGGTCAGTAGATTTAATAGTAAAGGGTAAGGATTCAGTGACCTCAGTAGCAGCGTCATGTGACGAAAAATGTGATAATTTAAAGGTAATATTTAAATACTATGTATTTATGTATTTTTATTTTCATAATAAAAAATTGTTAAAAAAGAAAACAGCAGTATCCAGCAAATAAAAAAATCCTTCCTAAGGTGCACTGTGCTCCAACAAAAACTTGTCCTCCCTCTGCACAAATCGTTTTGCCTTTCTCATACAATTATATTTTTTAGATACATTTCTGGGTCATTTTTAGCCTTTATGATTCTATGGAACATTTAAAAAAATATCTTTTTAACTAATATCTATGACACCTAAGGATTCAAAATATTCTAACAAATATCTTTTTAATTTAATTTGCGTTATTAATTCAGGGATATTTCTTATTCTAATGTTTTTTCCGTCTGGACCCGTCTTCTTATGTGCACATAAATTGAGTAATATCTACTTTTTGTTCTATATTTTGTACACTATATCCCAATGCCATAATGTCTTTTTTCATCTCTCTAGTATTAAATTGCATCTCTGATTTGATCTGTTTCAACTGAGAATCCAGACTAACCTTCAAAAAATCTGGGCTGACAGCAGGTGCCTTTGTTTCAGAAGAAAAATCCATCTGAGGCTCTATTCTTCTTGTACTATCTATTAACTCTACCTCTGCATGCAATACCTTTATACTTTATATAGTATCATTAGTGTATTTGCTTTAGGCGAACAAAAAACAGACAGACATTTATCCTTTCAATCCTCCTGTCCCTTTAAAAAAAAATTATCCTTTTTTACCAATAATTTCTGATCTCTTTTATTTGCCATTTCTATATCCTTTACTTTTCCCTTAGCCTCCTCCCTCTTTTCACCTATAGTAATAGCTAGGGAAATCCTCTATACAGAGCAGAAGAAAAGATTGGTATACATACATCTAGGAGTGAAACAAACATTCAGTTGGTTTACTTTACATCCTGTGGTTATTTTACCAAGTGATTTAACTACAGCTAAGATATAAGACATAGAAAGATCCAATCACAAGTTTTAGGAATTCCCCACAACCAGGCTCCAATATACCCCAGCTCCTAGCTTCTGTGCTGTGTTCTCAATATCAAAACCTTTCTATACAGGACATTACACAAGGTAAATTAAAATTATCTGGTACATCAAAAGGATTTTTGGTGCAAGCTACATAACCTTAGGACTTTTCCCAGGATATAAAACCCTGCAAATTTCTGGGGGTGCCTCTCTTCCTTGGCCCAAATATCCTAAAATGTTCAATCCCTAAATAATTTCAGTATATCCACTATACAAATCCTAAGTGTCATAAATTCACCCTACTCCAATAGTGCATGTGACTTGGTTATGGTGGTGAAAGTGTTAAAATTAACTATCTGTCTGCCCTAGACTAGAAATAATGCTAAAAATCCCCCTTTAACACCACCCACACTTAATTATACCGATATATCTGATGTCCTAACACTGTCAACACTAAGACAATTTATAAATGGGGTGCCTTGGTTCCCAAAGCAAATTAGACTAAACCCACAAAATAGGATTTAACCTAATATCTATGCAATTTTAAATTACCAATAAATTGGTCTAATCAGGTAACATGAGTCTATACCAGACACAAGCAGAATTTAATAAAGGAATATTTATTGTGTGGTGGAACTACCCCAGTCAAAATAGGGAATCTTGTTTCTAATTTCCCTCCCATGCATGTCACATAGATAATTCTTGTCTCTATTAATTTGTTGCAGTTTATGAAGTCCATAGATATGTCACACTTGCTACCCATGACTCTATACCACAGACTTTGCAATAGATTCCAAATGGCTCAAGTTGCACTAGCCATTTTTCTACTCATTTTGTAGGGTGTACCATCCACATTCTAAATATTCACAAAAGGAAGCTTGATTAATAACCTGTGAGACATATCCCAAATGCCAAACAATCTCTACCGGGTAGCAGCTGCAGGTATGCACTACACATCAGTGTGGTATGGCTGATATCTCTCTAGAAAGAGAAAAATAAGCCGGCTCCACCAGAGTAAAAATAAGTCTCTCCTATCATACTCCGGATAATGGGTGTTCTGTATCAGCTGCAGCAGCAACGCTGTCATAGGTAGACGACCAAGAGAACAAATGCACATGCACTCCAGATTCCGGTGAAAATTAAGAGTATCAAAATGTATTAATAACAATGCTGCAACAACATTGGATTTGTGAAATAATACAACAAATGGGGGAAAGGGACACGCCTTACGCTTTTTGCATGAAAGCACGCTTAATCATAGGCTAGTTTGAGAGTGAAAAACATAATGCTTAAAAAGAATATCTCTCTAGGTCCAGTGAGCTAGGGACCAACGTCTGGTCATATGCCAATAACTTGTTGAGGCAAAAAACAAAGATGTGGGATCACTCTCAACAAGAACAGGCAAAAGCCGACCATATAGGATGTCACCTACTCAGGAGAGCAGTCACCATTTTTTGCTCGCTTGCACCATTACAGAGGAAACTGCTGCATTAGCATGTCAGACTGGTCCCACCCATAAGGGCAGTCCAAATCCAAATTGCCTGTTGGGTCTCCACTGCACGAAGAATACAGCAACCACAGATGTACGTTTCATCAAAATGAATTACCGCACACATTACTGCATGTGTTAACCCCATACTTATAATTTGCCATTACAGAGGGCTTTAACAAATACCACATCCTTTAATAAAATGCCCTATACTTACAACGGATATAACCTCATCTGTTAAGAAATGGTGTAGTACACCTGAACCGTACATTAATTACTGCAGTGCAAATGATTCTATGAGGCAAGGTAACCATTAACGTGTACGTTAAAGAGAAATTCAGCAATTTAAAATAATGCTATTTAAACAATGACTTAACTGAAAACAATCTGCCTTATAAGATTATAACTCAAAATAAAACAAAATGGTAACTGTAATGGAACTCCCCGTACTCCTACGGAGTACTTTCCATTGATGGATGCTTCCTATCTTGCGCCGAGGACCACAAGCACCGCAGAGGACACCACAACCACCTCAGACTCCACAACTGCCGTAGCTTAACTGGAGTCTCGCCGTCTTCTGTCCACCCTGGATCAGCTTCTGTCCTCCAGGACCGTATGGGGAAGACCTCTCCTCCAGGAGAGCATATCAAGAACAAGCTCTTAAAAGAGCTAAGTGATTAAAGCTCAAGGGTGTATGCAGAGCATAGCAATCCCCAGTGTGGGTATAGCTGTCCCCTCAAATCACGGGATAGGACTACATGTTGAGGGTCAAGAAGATCTCTGGATTTTAATCAAACACTCTGCTTTTATGCCCATTTTCCACACATAGGACCACACACAGGGTTTTGAAGACCAACCAATCAATCTGCACAATACACTCAGACACTCCCAGCAATTACAGCAAAATCCCCCCCTCTGCCTGTGATGCAATTTTCTCCACAATAGACTAACTTAATTATCACAGGCAGAAAATATACAGTTTTTACACAATATTAATAATTTTCAAAGTATGCATCACATTCACATAAAACATAAATTTTCAGAATCAGCATACTTTAAATATGAACATAACTAAAAATCAGACAATTCCACCCAGTAGTTCAAAAGTTAGCTGGAAGTCCTTTATGACCGACCGCAAGCATGTTTTCCTAGTCTGGGGACTCTGGAGACACCGTCTTAAAGGGGCATTGTTCCGATTTTCACCATGCTCCAAAAATCTGCTTAAAGGGCCAGCACCAGTCCCATAAAAGTCCATAAGCCACAATAGAGCTTCTTAAAGGGCCATACACCGTCCAATACAAGTCCATAGGCCCAAATAGCATTTTTAAAGGGCCATACACCCCAGGGCCATAGTCACAGGGGAGGAGGCTGGCAAGCAGGCCTCTCCAGGACCAAGTGGCGAAGGGCACTTCGTCACAGTAAACTTGTTAACATACAAGTACTCAGAGAGTTACAGTAACATCCACATACATACCACAAATGTTATTAAATCATACACAAACTGCACATCAGTTAAAAAATAAAATTATATACACGTAATTTACTGAAACCTTCAATCCCACAAGCATCAATCACACACAGCAACCAATCAAAAAGCAACTTTACCACTACATCCACATATAAAAACACACCCATACCCACCTACAAACAACTGCAGCCATGTTTGCTTTTAGGTTCTTGAGAGGCCAAACTGCTCAAACAAAGGAGGGGCTAAAGCAAACATAACAGAGATACAGACATGAATACAGAAACTAGCCTAGAGCTCTAAGATAGTAAATAGTTGGGGTTTAGTTCCACCAAACGGCCATGAGATGATTAACCCTTTAAGGACCAGGGATTTTCCTGGGCCAAGGACCAGAGCGTTTTTCAATTTTTAATACGCGGTTTTTGAAACATAAATTTCCTCTCTCTCATTTAACGCACCCATACAAGTTATATGTTGTTTTTTAGAGGACAGTTAGAGCTTTCTTTTGATACCCTATACATAAAAATGATTTACATTTTAGTATTAAAAAATACATATAAAAGAGGAAATTTTTGAGGAAAAAAAAGTTTTTCCCCATTATTTTCCCAATAATAAGCTACACAACTAGTGCAACACTAACCCACTTATCCCCCCTAATTAACTAACTAATAAAAAAGAAAAATATTGATTCCCAAACCCCCCATAACAAAAAAGACAGAAAAAAAAACTCTGAAGAGTGCGATGTCAGATCAGTAAAAATCATGCAACAGGCATGCAGGGGTTAAATTTTATTAAATAAATATATTAAAATTACCTTTATTTATTAAAAAAAACTTTATAATTGTAAAAATAAAAAAATCTGTTCAAAAAAAACTAAATGAGGGCCATAAAGTGAAAGGAAACTGATCACAGTTAAAAACTGTGATCAGCAATGAAAGGGTTAATTTTTAAAAAATCTTTTTTACCTATGTGTATGTAATTAATTTCTTTTTACTTACAGGTCACTCTCTGTGCTTCACTATAAGAATGTGAAGCACAGGAAGTGAATTAGAGGCAAAGTCAGTGTGTGAACACACTGACTTTGCCATCTAATTTGCATGTTATCGCGGAGATTGAGCAATCACCGCGATCACATGCCCGGAAAAGCACCGATCGGGTCCAGGAGCTTTGCCTCGGGTGCGAGGTTTAGTCCTGGACCCGTTGCACACTAGCTGGCGGTGCCCACGGAGCGCACCGCCGGCTAGACTGCATGAGGAGTTAACTCGTCATAAGGTCGCTAATGCGGCGGCTCTTATGACGAGTTAACTCGTCATAAGGTCGGGAAGGGGTTAAGTTTGCCAACCACATCAAGGTACTCCATTAACTCTAAAACATGCCCTAAATAATAATTAACTGAATCTAGAAGACGGAAACTATACATACACGCCGGAATTACCAGTAGCATCACAGAGTAGAAGCTTGAAGAAATAGAACAAATGGGTGTGGTTCATTAGTTAGCAGAAAGGAGACAAGGCAGAAGGAAACAGAGAAACCTGGAATGTAACGGAACTGTGAACAGCAGGAAAAACCTGAAATGGGACACAACAAGAGAGCAAAGGAACAAAGAAGCAAAGAACAGGGGAACGCTTTAACAGGAATCTGGAAAAGGTTACTATCAGAGCTCCAAGGCAGGTCAAAACTATAACAGGGCATTGCCCCTACAGAGCTGGCATTTAGAAAATGTGAGATTTTCAGCTGAAAAGCTTTGTAGGATTCTGGAGACAAAAGGTGGAAATTGAATGTTCCTTCTGCAGACAATTTAGTATAACACCGCAATTTATTGTATGTAATGCACAAAAAGAGGACTACAGTTGTCCTTTAAAGTCGAAATATATGCATTCCACATATATTAAACTCACATACACCATATAGAAAATAAGCTAGGTCAGACTGCCCCATTAAGGTACAGTTAAAGTGACAAGTGCATGCACTCTAAGTACACATGCTACCAGATATTGATTGCCCTGATCCAGACTATCACCAATATGGTCCAGCCAAAGTATCAATAGCTATAGGGGCATGTACTGTGGATGGGTATGTTCATCAAAATACTGGTGGCATTATTTGGTAAACTTGAGGGTGGGATTAGTGTAAAGTTCCACCTTTTGCCATGCCTTGTAGTCATTCGGGCACAAACAGCAGCAGAGGGAGCTTGGCATATATGGGTTTTAATACAGTTTATATGAGAATGTATTTTGTAAAGTTAAAAGAATGGCAACCAGTAGAGTGTTACAGTAGTCAAGAGGAGAAATAATAATGGAGTGAACAAAGTTTTTTTGGTGCGCTTGAATGTGAGCAATTCCCTAGAATTAAAAAAAATCTAGCTAATTTTATTTGTATGGCCTCTTTGTGTTCTATTGAGGAAATGATACATATTTATACAGATTCAACATTAGCAACAACTATCAAAAATGTACACCTCCCTATTCGGACAGTTGATGATATTATTTCAGGATTATAATGATGTAGATCCACCACAGCAGTGCTTAGAGAGCTATACCAGGCTATAAAAAGACCCAAAGAAAAATACAGGTAAATGTACCATTTGACCTCTATGGCAAGTAGTGAGGAGAAACTACTCAACACAAGATAGACACTGTATATTTCTCCAAAGTTCTTGAAATTGGACATATATCTCTTATGTTTCTCCTAGAGCATAATATAATTTTAATATTACAAAATTGCAATTATCTTCCATGTATACCTGGATATTCAGAAACTTACTTTAATAAAAATTAATTTGTAATACTAATGTAGGTGCAAAGTTACATCCATATGCACAGTTTTCATCTCATTATGATTTATTTAAAAAGCATTAACATGTTCTACAGCAGTGAGCAGGCAGGATGGATTAATAAGGGATTGAGTGAAAGACTATTTTGCTATTCCAGCAGATAAGATGTTACCTGGAAATACTGTTTTTGAGCTGATTAATAATAATGTGTGAGTCCAATTTTAATTACTGGCCTAGAAATTCTTTATGCAGAAGCAATGCACCAACCTAGTTTCTATACATTTATAAGAAAGCCATGGTCAAGATATAATGGAGCAGATGAGAAGGAACGTCAAAGACTATTTACTAAAATGATCTGACATGTTAACTGCAAAAAAGCAGGCATCAGTAGCCGAGTTGGAGAGATGGGCAAGTTGGAGATGTTTTCTAACTCTGCTACTAATGCCTTTTTCTTGCAGTTCACTTGACTGTTTAGTCAACAGCCACTTCCAAATTTCTAAAGTAATGGTGATATTCTTCTTGTACCTGGCAGTGTCCTCAGCTACATTTTGTATGTCTTGATTCACTAAATCATGCTCCTCGTACTGTGGGTTTTCTCGTCCTTTCAGGTTTCCATCCCTGAGGAATGTGCAGCTAGTTAAAAACACAATAAATGTTGTTAAAAACAATAACTTAATTATTTTATTTAGAAACCAACATAAATATATACAACATAATTACATTACATATGTAATCCTGTGAAGAGTGAGATAAGCTTATTATAAAGATGTATTTTATTTATTATTAAGATTGAATTTAAAATTAGGGTAAAATATTATATGAATAGATTTTCCAGCACCACATTAGTGGTAGTCAACAGGTAGCTGTAGAGATGTTGTTGAATCAAAACTCTCATGATCCTTAGCAACCCAGTGCCTAATCAAATGCTCTCCAAAAATCCACCAACATCAGCCAGAAAACCACTTGATGATTAAACCTAACGTATTCTAATGCTAAGTTCTATAATTAAACTAAAAAAAAAGAAACCTAAAATTAAGGTTTGATAAAAAATGTACATCTGTTTAGTAACACACATATTTAGCTACTTACATGGTAGAAGCAGTTATTGTCAAATATGTAAGAGATTGGTATATTGAGTTGTCTAACTTATTACCTGAGCAATTTTCTTTTATAGAAAGCATCATGAACTACAGATAAACAAACTATTATACACTAAATTCCACTGAGCTTGTGATATAGAAATAAAACAAATCATTATATATATTTTAAAACGTATATGTGACTGTATGTATAACCGAAAATAACAATTCACATTACTTTACTGATATTAGACTGAAATTGCAATTTTATTGTTTGGTAACGCATCCTCTAGCATAGACAAAGCTAAAATATTACTAACAATGCAAGGATATTTCCCTGTAGAGTAACTATATTGGTCAAAACATGCAGAGGTCAAAGATTTATAAACATAAAATGGGGATTTATTGAGTAATTTAGCTGTAGACATGCAAGGAATGGAGCTGAAGATCAAAGGAGACTCTGGTCAAGTTAAATGAGAGGTTTCATGAGGACACAAATGATATGTTACATAAGCCTTTACAGTGAATAACTGTGCTAATTGGAGTCCATAGGAGCTCATTTGATAGAACACCCCAGCTATGCTGAAATCCTTTCTTTCCAACAAAAAAAAAAACATAATAACCTCATCTGTAACTGATTAATGATAGCAATATGACCCTTCACATTTGGTTTAAAGTTGGGGATTTATACATTTTGCTGTATATAATAGGAGTCAAAGAAGGCTTGACAGCACTAAAACTTACTGGAATTAATTTCTGCTTCTGGCTAAGGAAATATATTTGAAATCACAAGTTTGATTTATTGGAGTGCATTTTTTTCTGAACATTGTTGTTAAAATGTATGATGGTCTATTGTGGGAACATTTCTAGAAGTGGTCCAGTCACCATAGAAACAATTGGATTTTTCTTGTTTATTAGATCACTTTTATAACTTTGCGCAGAAACTACCATTATACATAACTAGAGTTGAGCGGACACCTGTATGTTCGGGTTCGCCGAACTTCGGAAAAAAGTCCGGGTCCGGGATCGAACTTGACCCCGAGCCCGAACCCCATTGAAGTCGATGGGGACCCGAACTTTTGCCACTAAAATGCCTCTAAAAATGTCCTGGAAAGGGCTAGAGGGCTGCAAAAGGAATTACAATGGGGGATAACAGTAGGACAAGTGCCCTGCAAACAAGTATGGATAGGGAAATAACTTCAAATAACATAACATACATACAATTTAAAAATACAGCTGCGAAATTAAATAGCACTAGATGGAATCTTTGATTTTAGTTTTGGAAAAACATAAATTTGAGAGAGGGTTGGAGTGCAGGGTATTCTCTTTTCAGTTTATACTAAGTGACCCATAGGTTGAGGAGGCGTGACCGTGGCGGTGTAGGTGGAAGCGGCACTGGAGGAGGAGGAGGTAGCCAGAATTTTTCAAAGTGCGAGGTAAGCACAGTATTGAACTGTTCTATTTGACTCTCAGATATGAAGTGGACCGCAAGACGCAAATGTACTATTTAGCACCCAAAACAATTTGAATTTTTTAAAGTGCGCTGTAAGCACTGTTCTATTTGACTCTCAGATATGAAGTGCACCGCAAGACGCAAACGTACTTTTTACCACCCAAAACTATTAGAATCTCAGATATGAATTGCAGGACACAAATGTAATATTTAACACCAACAAATTGCAGTATTTAAAAATGCCTAGATGTTGCCCACTGAGCTAACAGAACAGGATTAAAGTCATGTGCCTGGCACACATGCAGTTGCAAGTGCACTTCACTCTGTGTGGCACTGGGCTCAGGGCAGGGTAAAAATATGTAGTATAGCTCCCACTAAAGTAATCCCTGTAATTTGAATAATCGCTGTAGGATTATACCCCTCAATATGCCAGGATTATGCCCCTCAATATGCCAGGATTATGCCTCTCAATGTGCCAGGACTTAGCCACCCAATATGCCAGGATTATTATGCCACTCAATATGCCAAGATTTTCCCACACAATATGCCAGGATTATGCCCCTCAATATGCCAGGAGTATGCCCCTCAATATGCCAGGATTATGACTCTCAATATGCCAGGATTATGCCCCTCAATATCCCAGGATTTTGACCCTCATTATGCCAGGATTATGCCTCTCAATGTGCCAGGACTTAGCCACCCAATATGCCAGGATTATTATGCCACTCAATTTGACAGGATTTTCCCACCCAATATGCCAGGATTATTATGCCACTCAATATGCCAGGATTTTCCCACACAATATGCCAAGATTTTGACCTCAATATGCCAGGATTATGCCACTCAATATGCCAGGATTTTCCCACACAATATGCTAGGATTATGCCCCTCAATATGCCAGGATTATGCCTCTCAATATGCCAGGACTATTATGCCACTCAATATTCCAGGATTTTCCCACACAATATGCCAGGATTATGCCCCTCAATATGCCAGGATTATGCCTCTCAATGTGCCAGGATCTAGCCTCCCCCTTTCCCCTTACTTACCTCCTCTGCTGCTCTGTCTCCCGGTGCTGCAGGTCGGTTGCTGTGAGGGAAGTGTTGTGCGTTCCCGTCCAGCCAATGCGCATTCAATAAAGTTTGTTTAAAACAAAAGTTTAAACAAACTTTATTGAATCCGCATCAGCTGGAGGGGAGCGCACAACGCTTCCCTCACAGCCACGGACCTGCACCGGGAGACAGAGCAGCAGCGAGGAGGAAAGTAAGGGGGAGGATTTTTTTTTCACGGTTACGGCGCCCCCTGCTAAGTTGCGCCCTAGGCTGCTGCCTAGGTTGCCTTACAGGTGGCGCCGGCCCTGCCAAACCCCGAACTCCAACATGAACATACAGTGGAATGTCCGTGTTCGGGTCCGGGTTCCAAAAACCGCAATGATCGGTATTAACTTGAACAGTGCGGTTCGGGTTCGCTCAACACTATCCAAAAGACAGTATAGAAAAATGTTAATGTCTTGACAAGCTTGTAACACTATAAAGGAAATAATTTGATTAGTTTACAAACAAACAAATTGAAGATGCTTCACATCTTCATTTACAATCAATTCACATGTACACCAGTCATTTTATTTTTTGGGGGTTTAATACGACGTCGGGGAGGGGATGGGAAGTAGTCCAATTAGTATTTCTTTTAAGTGTCCAGGGAGCCCGTATCTGTTGGTATCTATCGAAACTACCTGTTCTACTTTAGTGGCCTGCTTCCATCCTAGATTGAAACTCTATCTGGTTTGTAATTTCCAGCCAGTTTAATCCCCCTTTTATTTTCAAGTTTCTAGTGATGCATATTTTTACCGCTGTCAAAATATGGATAGTTAAATTCCTCTGATTGTTATTTCCAGGTATCTGTATATTAAAAATGAAATTTTCTGGTGTTAGAATGAAAGTAGCGCCTATAAGATCCTTCAGAAGATTTTGAAGTTGGATAATTGTGGGTCTCAGATTTGGACATTCCCAAAAGATATGTGCTAAGGAGCCTCTGTTAATTTCGCACCTCCAGCATAGGTCTGGGGTTGCTGGGTTGATCATGTGCAATCTGGTTGGAACCATATACCATCGCATATTGATTGTATGTTGAAGTTCCATCAGATTAATACTATGTATATTTTTTTTGTCAGTTTTATTGCTTGATGCCAGTCATCTAGGGAGATGGAAATCCCAAGATCATGTTCCCAGCTAATCCAAGGAGACAACTTCTCCAGTGGTTGTAAGCCTAATAGAAAACGGGAGACCCCCGAGGTTACTTTTTTTTAAAAATGCATTGCTATAAGGTCACTAATGGGACCCTTCTCTGTTGTAAACCTTTTATGGAGGTAATTTTTTATTCTCAGATAGTTGAAAACCTCCTTTGAAGTAAGGTTCCAACTAGATTGCAGTAAGTCGAATGGGTGTAAGATGCCCTGTGGTGCTATATCAGCTACTGTGGTTATGTTATTTAATTTCCAGTCTAATAGACTGATATTACCTATATTACCTATATCGAATTCTAATGTATCTATTGGTGTATCCAGAGAAATTTGATCGCTGTTGTTAAAATTATTCTTTTTAAGGTTAGCAATAGTGATACACTGGTTTATGATTATTGGATTATTAAAGGGACATTTCTTACTTGTTACCCTTTGACTCCAGAACAGGCTGAGTGGGTTTATTTGGCCCATTTCAGCTTTCAATGTCAAGCCAAATTGGTGGAGTTGTTGAAACGTTGTCCAGGCTAATGCATGGGCAATCATACAGACGCTATGCAAACGGTGAACATCCGGAAAGGAAATGCCCCCAGAGTTAACTTCTTGCTGTAATAGTTTTATCGCAACCCTGTTTTTTTTACCCTGCCAGATGTACTCCGTGGCAAGCCTCTGTATGTTATTTAAAATAGTCGGATAAACTCTCAGGGGTATATTTCTAAATAGATAGGATATTTTCGGTATTGTGTAAGCGTTCATTACTTCGACTCTCCCAAGCCAGGATATTTCTTTGCCTTTCCAGTCTTTTAAATTTATCTTAATTTCTTTAAGTTTTGTTTCATAGTTTACATTTATTATATCCTCTATTTGTGTTGTCAGCCGAATGCCCAGATATTCTATATATTTTTTCATCCAATCAAATCCAAATTGTGACTAAATAGTTGCTGTTTCTTCCTTTCCAACATAAATTAACATTTTTGAGTTTTATTAAGATTTAGTTTATAATTGGAGTATCTTCTGAACTCAGTAAGTAGATCCAGTATATTAGGGATAGACCTGATTGGATCTACAAGGGTTAACAGAACATCATCCGCATACAAGATTACCCTATTGTCTATTGAATTAATAGTAACCCCTTTGATTCCTTTAGACCTTCTTATCCTAGTAGCAAATGGCTCTATCGACAATGTATATAACATGGGGGCCAGTGGACAACCCTGCCTGGTTCCATTTTTAACTTCAAACCAGACTGAATGAATCATGTGTCCCGAAACCTTTGCTGTTGGTGTTGAGTATAGAATCATAGTGCCATCCCTGAATAGGCCCTTGATGCCGAAGGCCCTCAATATCCTCCCCAAGATAGAGCCAACTAGCTCTATCGAAGGCTTTTTCGGCATCGAGGGCCATCAGGGCAGCAGGAACACCTCGTCTATTTATGTGATAAATGATGTTAAGTGCACGTCTAGTGTTGTTCACTGTTCCCCTGCCCAACACAAATCCGCTTTGATCCTTATGGATCAAATCCGGCACCACCAGTTTCAACCTCTCTGCTAAGATCTTTGAGTATATTTTAATATCTAAGTTTATTAGCGATATTGGCCTATAATTTACTGGTGATGTTGGGTCCTTGCTGGATTTAGGTATCAGGGTGATTGTGACCTGGAGCAATTCTTCAGGGATATTATCTTTCTTGGCTAATTGTGAGAATAATCTTAATAATAATGGCGCCAATTGTTCTCCGAATTTAAGGTAATACTGGGCCGAGAATCCATCTGGTCCAGGGGATTTACCCTCCTTAAGAGAGTTAATATTGTCCCTAACTTCCTTGATAGAAATTGGATAATTAAGAAAATCTTTCTGTTCTTGTGATATTTTAGGCAGCTCCAGTTTATTTTAAAAGGCCGCAATCTCCCTTTGTGAATGTATGGTCTCCCCTAGATTGTATAGGGCACTATAGTAATCTTCAAAGGCTTTACTTATTTGCTTAGGGGACAGTAGAATTTTAGTCCTTACCACAAATTTTTTTATTATTTCCCTACTTTGTTTATTTTTAAGTTTATTAGTTAATAATTTACCTGCCCGGTTCGCACCATAATACCATTTTTGTTTTAATATCATAATAGCTTTATTAGTTTTTTCATATAATCTATCCTTAATTAGTCTTCTCACTGTTTCTATCTGTGGTAACAGGGAGGAATCCAAGGCATCCCAGTGCTGTCTTTCAAGTTTGGCTAATTTTATATCTAATTTGTTTATTGGTAGTGTTGAGCGAACCCGAACCGCACTATTCGGGTTCGTACCGGACATTACGGTGTCCGTGCCACGAACCCGGACATTTCACTGTATGTCTGTGTTGGAGTTCGAGGTTCGACGATTTAATGGCACATGTTGAAAGGCTTCAGGGCAACCAATCAACAAGCGTTTGGCCTACTAATAGCATGGCTGTGATCTGCCAGTGCAGCATGTGACCCAGCCTCTATATATAAGCTGGAGTCACGTACACGCACATCACATGAGCTCTTCTTAGTGTAGGGAGAGGATGCTGCAGCTGTGAGGGACAGATTAAAAAAACTTCTGTTGTGGAATCTGCAAACTACAGCAATTATTCAAACTACAGCGATTATTCAAATTATAGTGATTATTTTAGTGGGTGCTATACTTCATATCTGTACCCTGCCCTGAGCCCAGTACCACAGAGAGTGCAGTGCACTTGCAACTGCATGTGTGCCAGGCACATTACTTTAATCCTGTTCTGTTACCTCAGTAGGCAACATCTAGGCATTTTTAAATACTGCAATTTGTTGGTGTTAAATATTACATTTGCGTCCTGCACTTCATATCTGAGAGTCAAATAGAACCGTCAAATACTGTGCTTACAGTGCACTTTGAAAAATTCTATTTGTTTTGGGTGGTAAATAGTACATTTGCGTCTTGCGGTGTACTCCGTATCTGAAAGTCAAATAGAATAGTCCAATACTTTGCTTACAATGCACTTTGAAAAATTCTAATTGTTTTGGGTGCTAAATAGTACATTTGCGTCTTGTGGTGCACTTCATATCTGAGAGTCAAATAGAACAGTCCAATACTGTGCTTACAGCGCACTTTGAAAAATTCTAATTGTTCTGGGTGCTAAATAGTACATTTGCGTTCTGCGGTGTACTCCATATCTGAGAGTCAAATAGAACAGTCCAATACTGTGCGTACAGCGCACTTTGAAAAATTCTAATTGTTTTGGGTGCTAAATAGTACATTTGCTTCCTGCACTTCATATCTGAGAGTCAAATAGAACAGTCCAATACTGTGCTTGCAGCGCACTTTGAAAAATTCGAATTGTTTTGGGTGCTAAATAGTAAATTTGCTTCCTGCACTTCATATTTGAGAGTCAAATAGAACAGTCTAATACTGTGCTTATAGTGCACTTTGAAAAATTCTAATTGTTTTGGGTGCTAAATAGTACATTTGCGTCTTGCGGTGTACTCCGTATCTGAGAGTCAAATAGAACAGTCCAATACTGTGCTTACAGCGCACTTTGAAAAATTCTAATTGTTTTGGGTGCTAAATAGTACATCTGCGTCCTGCGGTGTACTCCGTATCTGAGAGTAAAATAGAACAGTCCAATACTGTGCTTACAGCGCACTTTGAAAAATTCAAAATGTTTTGGGTGCTAAATAGTACATTTGCATCTTGCGGTGTGCTCCGTATCTGAGAGTCAAATAGAACAGTCCAATACTGTGCTTACAGCGCACTTTGAAAAATTCTAATTGTTTTGGGTGCTAAATAGTACATTTGCTTCCTGCACTTCATATCTGAGAGTCAAATAGAACAGTCCAATACTGTGCTTACAGCGCACTTTGAAAAACTCTAATTGTTTTGGGTGCTAACTAGTACATTTGTGTCTTGCGGTGCATTTCTTGCAGTCAAATAAACATAAAAACAGAAAAATTCTTGACTATTGGCGGTTACATTGTTGCCTGACATAAACCATCTGTTACTTTGGTGGGTGACCGCAAAGAATGAGGAGAGCGTCAAATAAGGGACGTGGCCCTGGTAGTGGTGCTGCTGGTGTTGGTGGAGCTCCTGTTGCAAGAAGGGGATGTGGTCAATCTGTGCCAGCTACACGCACAAGTGAAACACCTTCCTCAGGTGCTAGTACGCGACAGAACCTTCAGCATTATTTGGTAGGCCCGAATGCCACTCTAAGAATGGTGAGGCCAGAACAAGTACAGGCGATAGTAGATTGGGTGGCTGACAGTGCCTCCAGTTCCTACACATTGTCTCCTGCCCGGTCCCCTGCTGAAAGCTCAGAGTCGACACCTGCAGCCCACGGCCATCTGTCTTTCACCTCACCCCCTTGCAATTCAGCCAAGCAGTCTGAGCCACAAGTCATGCAGCAGTCTCTTTTGCTTTTTGATGACTCTGCTGGCGGGGTCATCAAACCTAGCCTTGCCCCAGAAGTGGAAGAGATTAAGTGCACTGATGCACAACCACTTATGTGTCAAGATGTGGACATACGAGGACCACCGCAGCACATCTCTGATGATGACGAAACACAGGTGCCAACTGCTGTGGCTTTCGGCAGTGTGCAGACCGGCAAGGAGGGCAGGGTTGAGGAGTGGGTGGAAGATGATGTGGAGGATGATGAGGTCCTAGACCCCACATGGAATCAAGGTCATGCGAGTGACGTGTCCAGTTTGGAGGAAGAGGCGGTGGTCGCAAAGAGGCACCAGCGCAGCATAAGAGGGAGCAGGGTGCAAAACCGTAGTGGCCGTCCCTAGACAGTATGCCTGCTCCTGCCTACCGCACCCAGGGGCCGAGCACACCAAAGCCAGCTAATATTTAACATTAATACGCCCTTGCCAATTTACCCAATACATTTCCCTATCCCCCAGGACTTAAATTTGTCCCTGGTGGCTAGTGGCAAGCAGTATGGTGTCCTTCATGCTGCCTGTTTGGCTCCCCCTGGTGTGTGCAGAGAGGTCACATGACCCGGCACGTGTCTGATGACAGAGCACCGGTCACGTGACCTGTCGGCACTTCCCTGTGACACTGCACGGGGAGTCTAACAGGCAGCACGGAGGTTTCTCTGTGCTGCCTGTTTGGTTCCCCATGCAGCCTGCTTGCAGGCACAGTAGTGGTGAAGCGAGATCTTCCGATCTCCCCAGCCACCATCACTGCGTGAGTTTTTTTTTAAAAGGGTGGGTTTTAATATTTTTTTAAATATTTTTTGCATTTTGTGCCACCCCATAAAGGCATAGACCCACCCTAGGCACTTGCCTTCTTTGACTTGAGCTAAATAAAGTGCTGGGTAAAGGAGAGCTAAAAACTTTGATTTCATGACCCTAAACCTCTTTATTATACATGGATTTGGGATAGGAAGGATTAGGACTTTGGAAGAGGGGTTTGAAATTTGAACCCTTTAAAAACCTTTATTTATTTAAAAATTGGATGGTTGTCTTCACTTTTGAACAATGGAACAGTCTTTTTTTGAGTTTCAACTCAAAAATAGACTCAGCAATAGACCCTAATGGAGACGATTAGAAGTCGAATTTTAGTGAATAGATCCATTTGTGGTGAATATTGTCGAGCCCCACCAGTTGTGTCCAGCCAACTACAGTTTAGGAGGCCAAATGTTCTTTCTGTGGCTCTTCTAGTTGTTATGTGGGCCTCATTGAACATTTGCTTGTCTGGTGTTTTACTCCATATCCTGAGTAACCTGAGTGACAGAAAAATAAAAAGCATTAACCTTGTCCCCTCCATGCCCTCCATACAGAATATCTGTCCCCGACTTACATACAGATTGCATGCGGTAATTTTTAGGAAACAATTTCCCATTAACATACCCGTTAATGATTATCATGGTTCTGCTACTTTTCCTGGTTTTCTTAACGGGTGCGGTAATCTCATTGTGTGTATAGGAGGTTTTTCCAATGGGTGAAGTAACGATCCGTTACAAGTATAGGGCATTTGTATAATGGGTACGGTAATTTTTTAATGTATACTGTCATTTTTAATGGGTTTCGGTCATCAAATGCCTGATAAATTCGTTTTTTTTTCATTAACAATTACATATACTGAAAAACAAAATGAGGTCTGTATCACTGCAAGTGACACAATTAATACACTTAAAGCAGGGTTAATTTAGTTGACTAAACATTTGCTTCATCGTTTTCGTCAACTGCATGTTTTCAGTGACGAAAACTAGACAATAACTAAATAAAAAACAAGTAAATAGGACTAAAACAAAGACTAAAATCCATTGCAATTTTCGTCAGCTGACTAAAATGTTAGGGAGGGACCATTGCATGTACCTATTTGGACTTCTAGTTCTGGTTCCCTTGGATCTCTGCGAAAGACCAGTCCCCTGACTATCTGCATCTGGATTGGCTGAGACGCAGGCTCCTTATGTCTGTCTGCTGCCTGGAATAATGCCCTGCAAAGAGGAAGAGGAAACTCCTCCTTCAGATTTGACTGGTACTGTCACGAGTGTGTTTCCTCCCGTTTTCCTAGCAAGTTAACTTAAAACTGTATAACAGCCTTCTCAAACTGGAGATTTAGTTGGCTAAAACATACTGGCAAATTAGATGACTAAAACTAGACTACAACTAAAACAATTCAGATGACTAAAATACCAGTATTATGCCACAGCCAATTTGCCCAATAATATGTCAGTACTATTTTGCCATTTAATATGTCCCAGCCAATTTGCCCAATTATATACCAGTATTATTTTACCATATAATATGTCAGTACTATTTTGCCATTTAGACGACTAAAACTAGACTACAACTAAAACAATTCAGATGACTAAAATACCAGTATTCTAAAATGGTACTTTAGTAATGACTAAAACTAAATCAACATTTGCCATCAAAATTAACAGTGACTTAAAGCAGCCCTTTTGTGTTAGGAAAGTAGACAACGGCCATTGCAACATCTCTTTCTCATAACCCCGAGATTTAAAATGTTGTTACATCTCCTCAGCATGTACTTCTGCTTTTCCAGTATCAGTTTTTTCTAAACACTTAAAACTAATTGTGTATATTATATATTTGACAGAGTGGACTGGAGGTTCATGTCGGAAACCCTCCGGGTGTTTGGCATCACGGGAAGATTCCTTGAGCTGACCATGGCTTTATACACAAACCCTAGGGCAAGAATTGTGGGTCCTTTTCTGGCTTCCGAATTTCTGAATATACGTAATGGTACGAGACAGGGGTGCCCTCTTGCACCATTGCTGTACGCACTTACAATGGAACCCCTGGCACAGTACCTGAGAAAGTCGAGAGCTGTCAAAGGGGTTCAAATAGGGGCAGACGAGCATCTGATTACCCTATACGCGGACGACGTCCTGTTAACACTAACACAGCCTCAGGCATCAATACCGCCACTCCTTGAAGCAATAGAGCTATTTGGATCTTTCTCTAATTATAAAATTAACCTACTTAAGACACAAACAATTGCTTTTTATTGCACAGCAGCTGACCGTCACTCTTTGTTAAGTTTGGGAAGAAAAGAGGGAGCGAAGGATTCAATAGACTACTTAGGCATAAAAATAGTCAAGCAACTAAATAAGACTGTCCCGGTAAACTATAGGTCATTGATATTAAACTTGCAGAACCAGACTTCCCATTGGGCAAAAATGGAACTTTCTTGGATGGGACGTATAAACATGTTGAAATCATACATACTCCCTAAGCTGGTATACCTATTTAGAACAATTCCTCTTAGAGTCCCAAAGAATACATTAAGGGAATTTGACCTTATTTTTTCAAAATTTGTATGGGCAGCAAAAAAACCACGCATCCCCAGCTCCACTCTCAAACACAATTTAAACTATGATGGCTTAGGCTATCCGGATCTTGGGAAGATCTATGATGCAGTCCAGATGTCCCATGTAATAGCAATGAAGAATCAGAAAAAACAAACTAATGGAGTAGTATGGCGCACTTTAGAGAGAACTCTAAGTAATAATCAGGACATAGCTTTACTAGTCTGGCTGCCTAAAAACTTTTATAAAAAGCTGGGGCTCGAGCACAAAATAGTGGTTGATGTAATGACCTCTCTATTTAAAATTAAAAAATCCCTGGACGTGAAAGAAACTTTCTCGAAAGCAGCACCTCTTCAGATACTTTCAATGTGTATATCTAATATCTCTCTATTAAAATGGGTTGATGCAGGGATTACGACAATAGGTGATCTATACACAGATAGCACAATGCTCCCTTTTGAGACACTAACAATTAAATATAATCTTCCAGGCATGGAACTCTTCTGTTATATTAGACTTAAATCTTTCCTTAGAGAATATCCTCCTTCAGATATCATAGGCTGGGATAGATTCCTGCTGTCTGTTGGTTATAAAAATGTTATAGCGAAGGCCCGGAGCTTTCTCGACAAGGGGGTGACGGTCGAGAAGGCTCCGGCCTTCAGTCAGTGGGAAACCGAAATAGGGAAGGTCTTCCCCTTGCGAGACTGGTTCCGGGCTTGGCAGGAGGTCAGAAAAGTTAATCATTGTATCAATATATCGGAACAGTATTACAAACTCACCCATAGGTGGTACTTAGTCCCTACTCGTTTGGCGAAGTTTGATATAAACTCCAATGACATCTGCTGGCGCTGCCAACGAGCCATTGGCTCACAATGGCATATCTGGTGGGACTGTGATGAATTAAAACCAATCAGACAGAAGGCATCTGAGATAATGGAATGGGTGAACCCCGGAAGGGGAGAACTTCTTCCACAAACCTTTCTGTTCCCCCTAGAGATAGTAGATCAAGACACAAATCGAAGGGCGTTAAGTATCAATATCTTGTCAGCATTTAAAATTTGTGTTGCACGATACTGGAGGCGAACTGAGATTCCATCTTGGCCTGAGATTAAGGAGCAGATAAAATATCAGGCGAATGCTGAAAGATTCTTTTTCCAAAACCCTAAGAATGTGGGACTTGGCACAAAATACCAGAAAATATGGTCAAGATGGTTACTCACCCCCCCCAACTGACACTTCCCGGTAGATTGAGACTGATGGATACACCCCCCCATAGACCCCCAGGGGATTTTTCCTTGTTTTTTCCTATACTGACAGCCCTGCTCAATCAGACTCATAGGGTATGGCACTAAAAATGGCCCCCCCTCGTTCTAGCACCCCTCCCCCCTTCTCTCTGGCGGCATGATAGAATGGATGGGTGGATCAAGGATGAATGATTTAGATATAGAATAAGAGGTATGATCCGTCAGGATTAACGCTATGTGAGATAGTAAAGGGAATGAGAGAGATAGGAAAGAGGGGAGGTACAGCGGGGGAAATCACTGCTTTGTCCAACGTGAGAGTCAAGAGAGAATTGCAAGAAACCGATTTACATAGTTATTAGTCGTCCCCCCCCTTTTTTTTTTTTTTTTCCTTTCTTTCTCTTCTTTTTTCCCTTTTTCCCCTCTCCTCTCTTTCTCTCTCTCCTCTCCCCCCCCCCCTGTATATCCTGACTGATGCTTGAATATGATGTTTGTTACTTATATGATAAAATAATAAAGATTATAAATATAAAAAAAAAAAAACTAATTGTGTATAGGGAATTAATTTTAAGACATGAGGAGTGTGACATTTTTTTGCTTGTCATGTAAGTTCTGCACTCAGAACCCAACTTGTTACCTTCTCTGTATATTGAACATTCAGAAGCAGATCACTTCTCTTTATATATGACATGGCTTCCATTTATAATGGTTCCGTGTAGAACCGAAAAGTAAATTTTTTGATACAATATATTGATTTCATTTGGATTAAACCCTGTGAGCGTGTGGTATTTTTTGAACTTCTGTTTGTTGGCGACACGTCACTCAGGTCTCAGTTATAATTGGAGTATGCTGGATAGTTGAGTGCACCTATTTTGGATTGTTTTATATATATATATATATATACACAAAATTTACACAATCCGCACTCAAACCAAACCAAACTTTCCTTACTTGTGCCTAGGTACTGTTCCATCAAATACAAATATAGTCCAATACAAAATATCGCACTCACAGGCCTTTAACCCCTTAGAGCCTTTGAAACATTTTTGTCCATTCTGGACAATGACTATTTTAACATTTCTGTGCTGTTTGTGTTTAGCTGTAATTTTCTTCTTTGTCGTTTGCTGTACCCACACAAATTATATATTGTTTTTATCGGGACAAGAAGGGCTTTCTGTGGATGCCATCATTTTGATCATATCCTATAATATTATATAAAAAAAAAAAATATGACAAAAAAAAAAAATGTATTTCCTGACTTTTTTTGGGAACATCTTCTCCTCATCGACAAAACCGAACAAAAACAACCTGCTAAATAGATTCTACTATGTCTCCTGAGTACAGGGATACCACCCATGCATAAGTTTGTTGGGTTGTTTGGGAGCTAAAAGGACACATTTGGGAGGTGCAGTTTTTGGTTTTCCAACTTGAAATTTTGACATGGAGATAGATTGCACCAATGTCCCATTTGGGACATATTTGAAGCTAGCCAGTGTTTTTTACCCCATCAACCCATATATTTTCTAAAAGTAGACACCCAAGGTTATTTCAAATGGGGGTATTTTAACACTTTCCATGCACTAATTCTGCCACCAGTCTTTGTCAAAGTTTGTGGTAGTAATAATTTTGTGGGGGGTTTTCACAAACATTGTACTTCAGACAGGAATTCACAGATTTTGGTACGTGTCACTGCCAAATAACACCCCAATATGTGTTCAGCAACTTCTCCTGAGTACAGGGATACCATCCATGCATAGGTTTGTCTGCTTGTTTGAAGGTTAAAGGACCACATTTGAGAGGTGCACTTGTTGGTTTTCTAACTTTAAATTTTGACATGCAGACAACCTGCGCCCATGTCCCATTTGGGACATATTTGAAGCCAGCTAGTGTATTTTACCCCATCAACCCATATATTTTTTAAAAGTACACACCCTAGGCTATTTAAAATGGTGATATTTTAACACTTTCCATGCATTGATTCTACCACCAGCCTTTGTCAAAGTTTGTAGTAGTAATTTTTTTGTGTGTTTTTTTCACAAACATTGTACTTCAGACATAAATTCACAGATTTTGGTACGTGTCACTGCCAAATAACATCCCAATATGTGATTAGCAACTTCTCCTGAGTACAGGGATACCACCCATGCATAGGTTTGTCTGCTTGTTTGAAGGTTAAAGGGCCACATTTGAGAGGTGCGCTTGTTGGTTTTCCAACTTTAAATTTTGACATGAAGACAACCTGCGCCCATGTCCCATTTGGGACATATTTGAAGTCAGCTAGTGTATTTTACCCCAAAAACCCATATATTTATTAAAAGTAGGCACTCTAGGCAATTTCAAATGGTGGTATTTTAACACTTTCCATGCACTAATTCTACCACCAGCCTTTGCCAAAATTTGTGGTAGTCATTTTTTTGTGGTTTTTATTCACATACATTGTAATTCAGACATGAATTTACAGATTTTGGTATCTTTCACTGCCAAACAACAACCCAATATGTGTTCAACAACATCTCCTGAGTACAGGGATACCATCCATGCATAGATTTGTTGGGTTGTTTGGGGGCTAAAAGGCCACATTTTGAAGGTGCGCATTTCCAACTTGGAATTTTGAAGGTGTAGTCAGCCTGCGCCCCCATGTTTCATTTGGGACTTTTTTTGAAACCAGACAGTGTGTTTTACCCCAAAAGAGCATATATTTTGGAAAAGTAGACACCCTAGGCTATTTTAAATGGTGGTATTTTAACAATTTCCATGCACCAATTCTAACACCAGCCTTTGTCAAAGTTTGTGGTAGTAATTTTATTGTGTATTTTTTCCCACATAAATTGTACTTTAGACACACATTCACAGATTTTGGTATGTGTCACTGCCAAACAATACACCAATATGTGTTCAGCAACATCTCCCGAGCACAGGGATACCACCCATGCATAGGTTTGTCAGCTTGTTTTTGGGTTAAAAGGACACATTTGAGATTGTTTTTGATTTTCCAACTTGGAATTTTGACATGTAGGGCAAGGAAGGGGTTAATAGCTCTCATAAGAGCTTTTGTAGTACTGTACAAAAACATTAACCCCTAAAAATGCACAGACAAGAGAAAATGTTCTGCTGTGCAGTGATCAGTGGCAGGGAAGAGGTTAATACAAAGTGTATGGTTTTTATAAAAGCCCTTGGGTCTCACAATTTTGTAACATTTAATTTAATTTATTACAATTAAAAACATATTATACAGATCTGTCTCTCTCCCTTAAAACTCAAGTGAGGAGAGGAAGGCAGATCCATATGGGTCAGAACAATATTTACCAATAGTGATCTGACGAATGGTGATGATCATTTGAGCAATTACCAAACCGTCTTTGCCACTGATGGCAAGTCTTTGCTATACACGCGTTCAGACAGCTTCAAAAGGAATACACGTAATCCCCTAGTGGGTAAAATTAACCCATAGCGAGTGTGACAAAAAAAATTGACGATAGCAACAAAAATCCTTCTGCAGCCAGATTGCTCCATATACACTGCTTAGGCAGTGACCATATGCGCTGCTTAGGCAAGCAAGGGGTTAATGGCTCTTAAAAGAGCCTTTGATATACTGTAATAAATGACAGTAAAAAAATTAACCCCTAAAAAATGCACAGACAGCAAAACATGTGCTGCTGTGTATGATCACTGCGTGGCAGGGAAGGGGTTAAACAATGGCAGGGAAGGGGTTAAACACTTGAAATGGCTTTTATAAAAGCCCTTGATTTGTAAAATGTTATTAAATATTTAATTTGTTTATTTTATTTTATTTTTTTACATTATCTGATCTGTCTCTCTCCCTTACTAAAACTAGTAAGGAGAGGGAGGCAGATCAATACTTGTCAAAGGCAATATTTACTAATATTGCCTTTGACTGTATGATAAGTGCTCATCAGAGCACTTATCATACATGCCTGCACGCAGATCACACAGATCTGCTGTGCAGGCATCGATTGGCTCCCCCTAGAGCATCAGAAGTGAAATACATTCACTTCCGATGCTCTTGCCAGTAGAAGGGAAGCGCTGCCTGTACAGGCAGCGTTCCCTTTTACTGAGCCGATGGGGTCGCTCAGGAGAGCGACCACCATCGGTTCTGGGGGAGCATCATGGTGTTGCTAAGTGCCTTGCTAGCGAGGCACTTCAGCAACATCGGAGATGCTTAGGAAGCGAATTAAAAAAAAAATAAATTATGTTGCACAATTGGTCGCTTTCTTTACTCTATTTAGTGCATGACGTGCCAGGCACGTCACCTGTCGGCAAGTCAATGATTTCCTGGCACGTCATCTCTCACGAAGGGGTTAAAGGATATCAATAAAATCAATGCTGAGACAACCTGCGCACCATTGTTACCCTTTGTCAAGCTTACACACACATATATTCACATACACATGCACATATACATATTTAGATTCTACAAAAAATCCATGTCCAATTTACAAAAAACTTATGAACCAAAATTGTGGCCATGTAATGGGTTACTGAGATGACATAACTGTTCTGTTTTACCTGGCATTAGCTGTGGAACCAAGTCTGCTGAACCAGTATCAAGTGTTCTATCAAAAACTCTGTAGAAGAATTGCTCTTTGCCTGAACGCAAATTACACATAACTGATTCTTATTAACATTGTTAAAAGTAATCATCACACAGTGCAAGAAATTTACATCTTTATTGCATTTTGTGCTCCTGTGACCTCATATGAGAAAGACATATTACTGCAGAGGAGGCCACCAAAATCCGATAAGAAACTGACATATGGGAAATGGAGATTGCTTATTGAGGGCATACAATGTTTGATTGATATACCAAGCACACATTCACTTTGTATAAAGCAATTTCTGGAGTCACATCTGTCAAGTATAAATGGAGTAACATATGTTTTGATCATTCTCTGTAATAAATTACCACTTGCTGCTTTCAATCGTACCTGTAAGGGAAATATAAAATCACAGGGCTTGTGTACATCAAAAATACAATTTGTACAGCTCAGCTGCTGAGTTTAATTCTAGGTCATTACAGTTTAACCCCCCCCCCCCCAAAACAAAACTTTCTCCTCGATTTACTAATTTGAGTTATTTCCAGTCCGTCTGAATGCTATTAAATACTAGACGTGCATTCGTTTTCGGACGAATGCATTTTCGTCCGAAAATAGCATTTTCGTCCATTCGTCCGAAAAACGAAGAACGAAAATGCTAAACTAACGAAAGCCGAATGAATGAATGGTTAATAAACGAAAATCATTTGTTTATTCGTCCATTCGTGGTACTATTGCATTCTATAAGCCGAAATAGAGTCGGTTTATAGAATACAATAGCATTTCACTACACGGAGACAAAGTCTCCATTCATAAATTTATGAATGGAGACTCTGTCTCCGTGTAGTGAAATGCCGACAGCCTATAAACTGAACTTTCGGTTTATAGGCTGTCGGCTTATGTAATACATGTAATCCTATTGCTATTCTATAAACCGAACGTTCGGTTTATAGAATAGCAATAGGAATACATGTATTCCATAAGCCGACAGCCTATAAACCGAACGTTCGGTTTATAGCCTGTCGGCATTTCACTATACGTAGACAAAGTCTCCATTCATAATGAATGGAGACTCTGTCTCCGTATAGATAAATGCCGACAGCCTATAAACCGAACGTTCGGTTTATAGGCTGTCGGCTTATGTAATACATGTAATCCTATTGCTATTCTATAAACCGAACGTTCGGTTTATAGAATAGCAATAGGATTACATGTATTCCATAAGCCGAAAGTCTATAAACCGAACGTTCGGTTTATAGACTTTCGACTTATAGAAAACATGTAGTACTATTGCCTTTCTATGAACCGAACGAGAGCCCCATTCATAAGAATTTCTTATGAATGGGGCTCTCGTTCGGTTTATAGAAAGCCAATAGTATTACACGTATTCTATAAAACGAACGAATAAAATTAAACGAAACAAAAATAATGAACGAATTTCGTCTGAAACTAATGCACTAATGAACGAAATTCGTTTTAGACTAAATAAATAACACGAAACGAAAATTTTAGTTTTGCACATGTCTATTAAATACCATATTCAGTAGCATGCCTGCTACATTTCAGAAAAGTTTGAGGTTTTTTTTTTAAATAATTTTTATTTTGCTCTTTATAAATACATAAATATTAATAAAAATACATTCACAATAAATAGACTTTTGTAACATTGAACAGTTTCATTCTGTTCTAAAAAACAAGAACATACAAGAGAAAGAAAGACATAGGAGAAGAAGAAGAAGAAGAAAGAAAAATAAAAATATATAATTAAATTAAAGTGCCACAGTAAGGAATCTCCCTATTTCTCTCTCTTCCCCCTCCCCCCCTCCCTTCCCCCTTTCCCCTTTTTTAAAAGAAAAAAAGTAGAAACGTTTCTAGGCATCATCATTGAAAAAGACAAAACAGTACACTGCACTGCAATACCGAAGTGCACATTAACACTTTATCCAGTGACCAGAGTTGAATTGCCCAAGTATATATTCATTCTATTGTGCTACCCACTTCCAGTCTACAATTACACATAGACATGCACATCAACCAATTGACAAAGTCACTCCGGAACATGGGGGGGTCCCGGAGGGAGGCATAGGGCTTCCATGACAAGTTTGATTCTCCAAATACAGTCTAATGCAAGGTACTGCATTAGACTATGTACTATGTACTCTCCATAAGTGTCCCCCTCCAATATTACAATTACCTTATTCCAACTTTCATTATAGGCCGGGGTCCTCGGCTCTTTAAAAATTAATCCCCTTTCCATTTTTAATTGATACTCTAGTTGTTTTTTAACCACCCCCAGCTTGGGATGTTCTGGGTATTCCAATTCCTAGCAATTGGTATTGTTATTGCTATAAGAAAGTGAATGACAAATATTCTCTCTTGTATTGCATTTTTGGCCAGTTTAGATGTAATAATCCACTTACAGGGAAGGTAGGTATTCTTATATTACACAAATTATATAGTTTATCCAACATCTTATTCCAGAATCTCACAAGAGGAGGACAGGACCACCAGATATGGAGCATATCACCCTTTTGCATATCACATCTCCAGCACAGGGTTCTATTGTAATAAGATAGAGGAGCAGAGATAGTGGGCAGCCCTGACTGGTTCCGTTGGACCGTCTAAACCATTCTGAGCTAATGCTACCCTCCACCACTCTCACTGATGAGGTCATATACAAAACCATGATTGAATCCACTACTCTACCTTCAAAGCCATATGCAGACAATAAAGAATCCCCACCTGACCCTGTCGAACGTCTTTTCGGCATTCAGTGACAGGGCCAGGGGACTCCCCTCCTCCTGACACAATCCAAGATGTCTATCAACCGTCTTATATTGCCTGTTGAAGTTCTACCTGGCACAAAACCTACCTGATCTGCATGCATTATTGATGGTATGACCCCTTTGAATCTTTACGCTATTACCGAGGAGTAGATTTTAATATCTGTGTTGAGTAAAGATATGGGGCGGTAGTTAGAAACCAATTGTGGATCTTCCTCTCTTTTGGAATTGTTATAATATTTTTATGCTTTTAGCAATTTATCCGATATTCCGTTTTCATTTACAAAAGCATTAAATGCTGATGTTAAATCAAACCTTATGCTTTCTTTAAGTACCTTATAGAATAGATTGTTAAAACCATGTGGACCCAGGGCTTTACTTAACTTCAGTCTATCTATGGCTCTACTCACCTTGTCCATGGAAAAGGGTAGATTTAGGGCTTCTAACTGGGCCTTTTTTATATTGGGCAATCGTAAGTTGTCCAGATAGTTCCTAATTATCTTCTTATTAGGTTCGTCCGGAAGATTATATAGGGTTTGATAGTACTCTCGAAAAGCAGCCCCAATCTTTTCTGGTGTCATCAACATCTATTTTCCCTTTTTATTAGATGTTATTTTCCTTTTTGCCATCTGTTTTTTCAATCTGGTGGACATTAGTCTGTCTACTCTGTTTCCCCTGTAATACCAGTGGGTTTTGAAACTTTCCAAAACCTTATTGTCTCTCTTGATCAACTGGTGGAATCAGTTTTCCACTCTTGCAATTTCCATTGAGATTCTTTTAGTTGGACCCAACTTATTCACACTATTCAGTGAGTCAAGCGTGACATATAATTCCGCCAGACCTCGGGGAGCATTATTTTTCTCCCATGAGCCTAGCTTAATCAGATGACCCTTTACTACACACTTGAAGGCACACCATGTAATAGGTGCTGACACTTCGTTATTCCTATTCTTAGGAAAGTAATTCTTAGTGACTTCTTTCAATAACTGCACATTTGTGTTCTTTCTCAGTAATCTAGTATTCATTATCCATTCTGTCATGCTTTTTGGTGATGTATTTCCAGTTCCATCCAGACCACATTGTGGTCAACTTATTTCCCCAGTTGCAATTTTATGAACATTTTTTGTTACTGCTTTATCCCCGAAAATCATATCCAATCTAGAGTATGTTAAATGAGCTCTAGAGAAACATGTAAAATCCACCTCCCCTGGATGAAAAACTCTCCATAGATCCAATAAGGGAAAAGACTGGATTATATCTATGTGTCTCTTTCTGACTGGCTTATCAGGTTTTTAACCTTTTCCCCTCTCCTATTCTATTTTCTATCCCAGCCCACGTCCAATTTACAGTAAAATCACCCATTAACAACAGTGTGCCTTGTCTAATTCTATCAATCTTGGAGAGAATTCTGAATATATTTAACATGAGATTGGTTAGGGACATAGACATTGACCAGCGTATATAATTTATTATTTATTTTACAATTAGGAATCTTCCTTCTGAGTACGAAACCTGATGCAGAATGGAGAGGTCCAGAACTTTTTGAAAAAGAATTGCCACTCCTCTCTTTTTTTTATGAAGAAAAAAACACTCAAGATTACTGGAAACTCCCAAGATTTCATACTATTTTCCTTCCCTTGTTTCCAATGAGTTTCTTGGATTGCACATATATGGGCTGTCTCTTTTTTAGGAAATTGAGGGAGAGAGAGGTGAAAGAGAGAAAGGGAGAAGGAGAAGAAAAAATAAGAAAGCTAATAATAATTTAAAAAAAACCCACACCCTTTATATTAGACATGTGCAAAACTAAAATTTTCGTTTCGTTTTCGTCCATTCGGACGAAAATGTTATTTATTTCGTCTAAAACTAATTTCGTTCATTAGTGCATTCGTTTCAGACGAAATTCGTTCATTATTTTCGTTTCGTTAATTTTTTTCGTTCGTTTTATAGAATACAATGTAATACTATTGGCTTTCTATAAACCGAACGAGAGCCCCATTCATAAGAAATTCTTATGAATGGGGCTCTCGTTCGGTTCATAGAAAGGCAATAGTATTACTTGTATTCTATAAGCCGAAAGTCTATAAACCGAACGACTTTCGGTTTATAGACTTTCGGCTTATGGAATACATGTAATCCTATTGCTATTCTATAAACCGAACGACTTTCGGTTTATAGAATAGCCATAGGTTTACATGTATTACATAAGCCGAAAGTCTATAAACCGAAAGTCGTTCGGTTTATAGGCTGTCGGCATTTAACTATACAGAGACAGAGTCTCCATTCATAAAATTATGAATGGAGACTTTGTCTCCGTGTAGTAAAATGCCGACAGCCTATAAACCGAACGTTCGGTTTATAGGCTGTCGGCTTATGGAATACATGTATTCCTATTGCTATTCTATAAACCGAAAGTCGTTCGGTTTATAGAATAGCAATAGGAATACATGTATTCCATAAGCCGACAGCCTATAAACCGAACGTTCGGTTTATAGGCTGTCGGCATTTTACTACACGGAGACAGAGTCTCCATTCATAAAATTATGAATGGAGACTTTGTCTCCGTGTAGTAAAATGCCGACAGCCTATAAACCGAACGTTCGGTTTATAGGCTGTCGGCTTATGGAATACATGTATTCCTATTGCTATTCTATAAACCGAAAGTCGTTCGGTTTATAGAATAGCAATAGGAATACATGTATTCCATAAGCCGACAGCCTATAAACCGAACGTTCGGTTTATAGGCTGTCGGCATTTTACTACACGGAGACAGAGTCTCCATTCATAAAATTATGAATGGAGACTTTGTCTCCGTGTAGTAAAATGCCGACAGCCTATAAACCGAACGTTCGGTTTATAGGCTGTCGGCTTATGGAATACATGTATTCCTATTGCTATTCTATAAACCGAACGACTTTCGGTTTATAGAATAGCCATAGGATTACATGTATTATATAAGCCGAAAGTCTATAAACCGAAAGTCGTTCGGTTTATAGGCTGTCGGCATTTAACTATACAGAGACAGAGTCTCCATTCATAAAATTATGAATGGAGACTTTGTCTCCGTGTAGTAAAATGCCGAAAGCCTATAAACCGAACGATCCGTTTATAGACTTTCGGCTTATATAATACATGTAATCCTATGGCTATTCTATAAACCGAACGTTCGGTTTATAGAATAGCAATAGGAATACATGTATTCCATAAGCCGACAGCCTATAAACCGAACGTTCGGTTTATAGGCTGTGGGCATTTTACTACACGGAGACAAAGTCTCCATTCATAATTTTATGAATGGAGACTCTGTCTCCGTATAGTTAAATGCCGGCTTTTAACTATACGGAGACAAAGTCTCCATTTATAATTTTATGAATGGAGACTCTGTCTCCGTATAGTTAAATGCCGGTGTTCTGACAAATTTCTGGAGCAAATTCTCCTGCGCAATCGCAGGAGAATTTGCTCACTGCGCATGCGCATAAAGTTACAGCTGATAACTCAGCTGTAACTTTGTGACCACCGCGCATGCGCCAGCTGCGCAACCCACCTCCCGCCCCCTCACACCCCCTGCACACCCCTTCTTACCAGATCATCGACCACAGCGATACACAGCGCATGCGCACGCCTATCCAGCCGTTTGGGAATGTGCGCGTATGTTGTTGTGTTCTTAAGGTGGTAAGTAACATGGGGCGTCGGGACATAAGGGGGCAAGCATCCTGGTGAGGGCTGCCTCATCTTGATGGGATTTGTGATCCTCCTGCTGTATTATTGATGCAGCAGGAGGATCACAAATCCCATCAAGATGAGGCAGCCCTCACCAGGATGCTTGCCCCCTTATGTCCCGACGCCCCGTGTTACTTACCACCTTAAGAACACAACAACGGACGCGCGCATTCCCAAACGGCTGGATAGGCGTGCGCATGCGCTGTGTATCGCTGTGGTCGATGATCTGGTAAGAAGGGGTGTGCGGCGGGTGTGAGGGGGCGGGAGGTGGGTTGCGCAGCTGTCTCATGCACGGTGGTCACAAAGTTACAGCTGAGTTATCAGCTGTAACTTTATGCGCATGCGCAGTGAGCAAATTCTCCTGCGATTGCGCAGGAGAATTTGCTCCAGAAATTTGTCAGAACACCGGCTTTTAACTATACGGAGACAAAGTCTCCATTTATAATTTTATGAATGGAGACTCTGTCTCCGTATAGTTAAATGCCCACAGCCTATAAACCGAACGTTCGGTTTATAGGCTGTCGGCTTTTAACTATACGTTTGTCTCCATTCATAAATTTATGAATGGAGACTCTGTCTCCGTATAGTTAAATGCTATTGTATTCTATAAACCGACTCTATTTCGGCTTATAGAATGCAATAGTACTACGAATGGACGAATGAACGAATGATTTTCCTTTATTAACTATTCGTTCATTCGATTTAGTTAGCTTAGCATTTTCGTTCTTCGTTTTTCGGGCGAATGGACGAAAATGCAATTTTCGGACGAAAATGCATTCGTCCGAAAACGAATGCACATGTCTAGTAAATATTCACATGTAAATTGCTTTTTTAATAAAAAATTATGATATAAATAAAATCTTGTTTTTATTTCCTTTTATGTGACAAAGCTGCCTCTCTCTTTCCCTTGCCCCCAGATTTGTCGCTCTCCCCCCCTTAGTGTTGTCTCTCTCTCACCCTCCCTTTGGCTCCCCCCTCGCTCCCCTTGTGTCTGTCTCTTCCCCCCTTCCCTCCCCTTGTTTCTCTCTGCCCCCCCCCTTGTTATTCTGTCCCCCCCTCACCTGTTTCTTGCTCCCTGGTGGCTAGTGGGGGCAGCCGGGGGATGTATGCACTATACATAATAGACGGAAGTGTCGGGCAGCATGGAGGTTGTCTGCACGATTCGTGCAGACATCCCCCAGCTGCCCGATTCTCCCTGGTGGCTAGCGAGGCAGCGGTGGATGTCTGCGCGATGAGCGAGACCTCCCCTGCTGCCGCCCGGAACGACAGCCAGGACTTTTATGAGGAAGCCAGAAGTACCCAGCTTCATCATAGAAGTCCCGGCGGTCATGCCGGGCGGCAGCAGGAGAGGTCTCGCTCATCGCGCAGACATCCTCCGCTCCCTCGCTAGCCACCAGGGAGAATCGGGCAGCTGGGGGATGTCTGCACGAATCGTGCAGACAACCTCCATGCTGCCCGACACTTCCGTCTATTATGTATAGTGCATACATCCCCCGGCTGCCCCCACTAGCCACCAGGGAGCAAGAAACAGGTGAGGGGGGGACAGAATAACAAGGGGGGGGGGCAGAGAGAAACAAGGGGAGGGAAGGGGGGAAGAGACAGACACAAGGGGAGCGAGGGGGGAGCCAAAGGGAGGGTGAGAGAGAGACAACACTAAGGGGGGGAGAGCGACAAATCTGGGGGCAAGGGAAAGAGAGAGGCAGCATTGTCACATAAAAGGAAATAAAAACAAGATTTTTTTATATCATAATTTTTTATTTAAAAAGCAATTTACATGTGAATATATACTAGACATGTGCATTCGTTTTCGGACGAATGCATTTTCGTCCGAAAATTGCATTTTCGCCCATTCGCCCGAAAAACGAAGAACGAAAATGCTAAGCTAACTAAAGCCGGATGAACGAATGGTTAATAAAGGAAAATCATTCGTTCATTCGTCCATTCGTAGTACTATTGCATTCTATAAGCCGAAATAGAGTCGGTTTATAGAATACAATAGCATTTAACTATACGGAGACAGAGTCTCCATTCATAAAATTATAAATGGAGACTTTGTCTCCGTATAGTTAAATGCCCACAGCCTATAAACCGAACGTTCGGTTTATAGGCTGTGGGCATTTAACTATACAGAGACAGAGTCTCCATTCATAAAATTATAAATGGAGACTTTGTCTCCGTATAGTTAAAAGCCGGCATTTAACTATACAGAGACAGAGTCTCCATTCATAAAATTATGAATGGAGACTTTGTCTCCGTATAGTTAAATGCCCACAGCCTATAAACCGAACGTTCGGTTTATAGGCTGTGGGCATTTAACTATACGGAGACAGAGTCTCCATTCATAAAATTATAAATGGAGACTTTGTCTCCGTATAGTTAAAAGCCGGCATTTAACTATACAGAGACAGAGTCTCCATTCATAAAATTATGAATGGAGACTTTGTCTCCGTGTAGTAAAATGCCCACAGCCTATAAACCGAACGTTCGGTTTATAGGCTGTCGGCTTATGGAATACATGTATTCCTATTGCTATTCTATAAACCGAACTTTCGGTTTATAGAATAGCCATAGGATTACATGTATTACATAAGCCGAAAGTCTATAAACCGATCGTTCGGTTTATAGACTTTCGGCATTTTACTACACGGAGACAAAGTCTCCATTCATAATTTTATGAATGGAGACTCTGTCTCTGTATAGTTAAATGCCGACAGCCTATAAACCGAACGACTTTCGGTTTATAGACTTTCGGCTTATGTACTACATGTAATCCTATGGCTATTCTATAAACCGAAAGTCGTTCGGTTTATAGTTTAGCAATAGCATTACATGTATTCTATAAACCGAACGTCGTTCGTTTTAAAGACTTTCGGCTTATAGAATACTATTGGCTTTCTATAAACCGAACTAGAGTCGAGTCCCCATTCATAAGAAATTCTTATGAATGAGGAGGGACTCTAGTTAGGTTTATAGAATGCCAATAGTATTCTATAAGCCGAAAGTCTTTAAAACGAACGACGTTCGGTTTATAGAATGCATGTAATGCTATTGCTGTTCTATAAGCCGAATGTCTTTCGGCTTATAGAACAGCAATAGCATTACATGTATTCTATAAACCGAACGTCGTTTGTTTTAAAGACTTTCGGCTTATAGAATACATGCTGCTATTGGCTTTCTATAAACCGAAAGAGTCCCCATTCATCCGAATAGGTCAATTGACCTATTCGTATGAATGGGAACTCAATTTCGGTTTATAGGAAGCTAATAGCATTACATGCATTCCATAAACCGAAAGTCATTCATGTCGGTTTATGGAATGTAGTACAATGCTATTGGTATTGTAAACCGACTCTATTTCGGTTTAGAATGCCAATAGCACGAATGGACGAATGGACGAATGAACGAATGATTTTCGTTTATTAACCATTCGTTCATTCGGATTTTGTTAGTTAAAATTTTCATTATTCGTTTTTCGGACGAATGGACGAAAATGCTATTTTCGTCCGAAAATGCATTCGTCCGAAAACGAATGCACATGTCTACTTTATATCTCCTTCAGGGTTTCAGATCTTTAGTTACTTTTACCTATGGTGGAGGAGTATGTGCATCTCTGTTGTCCCCATGGAAGCCGAAGGTATTATGCGTGTGTATTTATAGATCCTTTATGGAAATTGCTAATTTTCCTGCCTAGTATTGCCATATGCTAACCAATTTAGGCTAAACTTGCAGACCCTAGCCCACATGCTTATTTATTCTGATTACTTAGTCCATTTTATTTTTGGGCATGCCTATACCTTTTACTTTTTTATTATAGCTCCCTTTTTATGGGAACTGCTTTGCTTCCCCAATCTTTCCAGGAGGATCCAGTCCTTCTTATTCTTCCTACTATAGACACATCCTATCTTCTAATCAAGAACAATTTGATATAAACACAATACCTGGCAGACCTTTTATCTAATGTAGAATACACAAAATAATATCCCATGACCCTTAGTGTGTTTCGTGAAGTCTTATTAACCCCTATTAATATATAAAAGACCTTCTTTAATGTTTCTTCTTGTACCATGAATATTTGTAATGTAACACGTCTCACCATATTGTAAATCTTTTACTGTTTTCTTCTCTTCTGATTCATATTTCATTGCCCCTTTCACTTCTTAATGCAAACCCTATATATCTACCCTTTCTTGTTAATCATCCCAACATATAAAACCCAATTGTATTTCGTGAGTTCTTACTCTCCCATGTTAGTTACAGATAAGACTCTGTTTTGTATTTCTTCATAATCCCCCATATATTTAATATTACACACCTCCCACCATATGTGACTATTTCATTCACATTCTTTATAGTCACATCAACATGACATAATCATTTAATATATTTTCTGACTTAATATTCTCCCATATTACTTGCCAATAAAAGAAAACAAAAAATGTGCATCTTCATAAACCGATAGTAGTATTACTCATATACCATAAACATAGTGTACAAACCCCATCTACATAATCACATCAACATATTATTATCATTAGTATAAATCGTGTATTTCTTGACGTCGTATTCTCCCATGTTACTTACATAAAAAAGCCTATTTTGTGTATCTTCATGAACCATAAGTATTCTTAATATACCACATATACCACAGACATAGTGTACAGCCCCATCTTCAATAATAAAACAATAATATAACCATTAGTATAAATCATAAAACATTTTTACACCATAATTATTCCTCATTCTCCTCTGAGTCCCAAAAAAATGTGGGTTGAATATTTCTTCCTGGATCCCTCTCACCCGCATATTGCTTCTCCTTGCTCTATCTTCAATTTCGGCCAGCTATTTTCCCAGCTTTTGACTTTCATCTGCAACTCCTTTATATGTTCCTTCTGTACCACAATCTGTGCTCCGAAGATGTCAACCGCACCTTCAATCTTTTTGATTCACTCTCCCAGATTATTAATTTTCTTTTTTTTTATTTCTATGGTATTTGCTTGTAGTTCTATCTTGATTCCTTTCAAATGTTCCTCTAAGCATTTTTTTTATAAATTGGGGGGAGACCTCTTCCTCCTGTGTACATTCTTGGTCAGTTTCTTCTTGTTCATTGTCCCCTCCCTCTACATTTAGAGGTGAGCCGGTCCTTGGTGCACTGTTGTTTTCCCTCTACACTACCTCTCTGGGAGAACTCATCAGCTCTTTTGGTTTCCAATACCACTTGTACGCAGATGATACTTAGATATACCTCTCCTTCCCTGACCTAACTCCCTCTCTAGTGTCACGTGTAGTTGAGTGTCTGTCGGCTTGCCAATGTCCATCTCTTGTCTGTCGGCTTGGATGTCTGATCGCTACCTGAAACTTAACCTCTCCAAAACAGAACTGATTATCTTCCCTCCCTCAAACTCTGTCACTACACCTGGGTTCACAGTCACCATTGAAAATGCTACAATCATACTGGCTGACCATGTCCGATGCCTTGGGGTCACTTTTGACTCTGCTCTCTCCTTCGTTCCTCATATTCAGTCTTTAGCCAAATCCTGTTGGCTGCACCTAAGGAACATTGCACGCATTCGCCCGTTAGCGAAGAGACCACCAAAATTCTAGTGCACTCACTTGTGATCTCCTGCCTGGACTACTGTAACGGTCTCCTGACTGGACAACCTCTGGATAGTCTGTCTCCCCAGCAGTCTATCCAAAACACAGCTGCCAGACTCATCTTTCTTGCAAGTCGGTCTGATTCAGCAGCTCCTCTATGCAATGCCCTCCACTGGCTCCCCATCTGCTCAAGGATAACATTTAAAATTCTGTCTTTAACATATAGAGCCCTCCACTCCTCTGCCCATCCATACATTGCCTCCCTTGTTAACCAATACCTCCCTGCACGACCTTTGCGCTCCTCAATGGGACTAAAACTCTCCTCCAACCTCATTTACCACTTCTCATTTTGCCGGGCTGCCCCCTCTCTCTGGAACTCTCTTCCGTAGAACATCCAGCTCTCTCCCTCCTTTTCAAACTTTAAAAAGTCCCTTAAAACTCATCTTTTTAGAGAGGCTTATTACCCAACACACTAGAATACCTGTCAATTTACCTCTAGCTGATCCCACCTAGCTGGAACACACAATTCCTCTTTGGCCTATCCCACCCACATATTCAGAGCAACAGAAGTGAATTTTCTTTCACTTCCGAAGCTCAGACCACAAGAGGGCATAGCCATATTGATGGAGCTCCGTCAATATGGTGCCCACGATCACTTTGTGGGGCAATTGTGGGTGCCCCAGAGAGGAAATTTTGGGGCTGGCTATTGCCTCAACATCGAGGTAATAGACCAGCACCATTAAAGCAGTTTTCGCGATCGTTGATCGTGAAAACCGCTTGTTTCACCGCAGGACATGCCAGGCACGTCTATTGTCAGCAGGGCCGGCCTTAGGGGTGTGCGACCTGTGCGAGCGAACAGGGCGCAACACCCCAGGGGGCGCCCGCCCGGCCGGTAGATAGAAAAAAAAAAAGTTAAAAAATAAAATAAAAGCCGGTAGTGGCACTGGCTGGGGGAATCAAAAGATCCCCCCTCACCAGCCCTCTGCTCGGCATTCTCTGCTTGGTCCGGGGAGGGGGCGGAGCTACACCGCTGTGCCGGTTAGCTCCGCCCCCTCCCTGGAGCCACCTTTTCAGGCAAAGGTTAGGGAGGGGAGGAGAGAGACAGAACAGGGGTTAGGGGGGAGAAAGACAGACAGAACAGTGGGAGGGGAGAGAGAGACAGACAGAACAGGGGTTAGGGGGGATAGAGACAGACAGAACAGTGGGAGGGGAGAGAGAGACAGACAGAACAGGGGTTAGGGGGGAGAGAGACAGACAGAACAGGGGTTAGGGGGGAGAGACAGAACAGGGGGAGGGGAGAGAGAGACAGACAGAACAGGGGCAGGGGGGAGAGACAGAACAGGGGCAGGGGGGAGAGACAACAGGGGGAGGGGGAGAGAGAGAGAACAGGGGGAGGGGGAGAGAGAGAGAACAGGGGGAGGGGGGAGAGAGAGAGAACAGGGAGAGGGGGGGAAGAGAGAACAGGGGTTAGGGGGGAGAGACAGAACAGGGGAGGGGTGGGAGAGAGACAGACAGAAAAGGGGCAGGGGGTAGAGACAGAACTGGGGGAGAGAGAGAGACAGAACAGGGGACGGGGGAAAGAGACAGAACAGAGGGAGAGAGAGAGAGACAGACATGGCAAGGAAGAGGAAAGGGACAAACATGGGAACGGAGAGAGACACAAACATAGGGGGGCGAAAGAGACGGGGGGGGGGGCGCCACGGGGGAAGCCCGCACAGGGCGCCGGAACACTTAAGGCCGGCCCTGATTGTCAGGAACAGAGTTCCAGGCAGGATGTGCCTGACACGTCCATTGTCGCAAAGGGGTTAAAGGGACTGTATCACCTCTAGTGAAAAGGATGTATATATTGTATTAGCAAAATTTCAAGCAAATCCCTAAATTAGGAGAAAAATGTGTTTTAAATGTATGTGTAGAGTCTCCTGCTTGTAACATCACCTGTGGCCTTATTTGCAACTTACACATTTGCCAGTTCATTTGCATATTAGGCCACAGGTGATGTCATAAGCAGGAGACTCCACAGACATATTTAAAACACATTTTTCTCCTAATTTATACATTTGCTTGTAATTTTGCTAACACAATGTATACAGCCTTTTCAATCATTTTGCATTTTCTACATTCCCAGTAAAACAATATATTTAGGTGAAATAGTCCCTTTAAGAACATAGCTTTATCCAATGTGTGTATTGAAATCAGGGGCCTTTGTGGTGTACCAACACTTCAAGATGGAAGGCATTCACTGTTTGCGAGATTTGCTTCTGATAGGAGACTAGATAGTGAAACTTGATCTCCAAGATGCATACTTGACGGTCCCAGTAACCACAGATCCCCAGCCGTACCTACAGTTCACATGGGATCAAGAGATTTGGCAATTCACTTGCCTCCCCTTTGGACTTTCATCTGCCCCATGCTGCTTCACAAAACTATTGAAACCAGTGATGGGTTTTCCTACAAAGAAAAGGGATTCATCTCATAGTTTACTGAGACAATTTGCTGATTATGTCTCCAGACATCACTACTCTACACAACCACCTAAACTGGACCATGGACCTTCTTCAGAACTTGGGGTTCTGACAAATCTATCCTCATACCGTCTTGCTCCATGGAGTTCCTGGGGTCCGATATCAACTCGACCCACGGCTCACTACATCTCCCGAAGTAAAAAGTGACGTTGATCAAGAAGGAGATCAAGACAGTTCTATCGTTACCCTTGATCACCTTCCGACATCTGGCTCGAGTCATAGGACGTCTGTCGCATCCATTCAGGCCATATTTCCCGGCCCTCTCCACAACCTGGTTCTGCAACAACTGGAGATCCGATCCTTATGCCATGGGATGACTTACGACCACTCCATCCCGTTGGACTGCAAGGCAAAAGAAGTTATTTCATGGAGGTTGACCCACACGGAAGCGTGGAACAGGAGAGTGATCTTCAGTGCTGTAACAAACCTGGTGGTGGAATCTGATGCAAGTTTACTCAGATGGGGTGCACAGTGTGGTCCCTCATCTACAAGTGGATGCTGGTCTCTTCAAGAAATTAGACTACACATCAATTGCCTGGAAATTCTGGCTGGAGAATTTGTTGTGCAGAGTTCTGCACAGACATCTCTGAATTGTTCCATAGTACTACGCCTGGACAACACTCCGGCAGTTTGTTACATCAACCAAGAATCAAGAAAACTGGAGCGCTACAAAGTAGATAAATAGTGTGAATTAAATAAATAAATAATAATGGTATAAATAAACAAATGATACTTATAAATAGACAATTGTCTTGATAGTTGAGATTCTTCTTAAACAGAGGCAGGTCTCAATTATATTGTTTTGTATTATCAAAAACATCTAAATAAATCATATAAAGAAACGTGTCATAACCCCAAAAAGAAAAAGAGGAGATGTATATAACTACACATTAATATATACCCAAATAGGACTGCATAAAAATGTAGATGCAATTTATAAAAGAGTATATTTATTTACTTAAACGGTACCAGTGAGATAATTATAGCTGACTATCTCAGCAAATTTAAAAAATAGCGTGCAGCTGCTGCAGCTTAAATAGACACAACTATTGCTTATTACAAAAGCAATGAAAATAAAATAAACAAATACAAATACAATATATGAACAAGTTAAGACACTACAATAAAAACAAATTCTTCATTGAAGGAGCTTACACTCATAGACGGTGGGACCTGCGTACAGGATCACACAGAAAGCTTCGGGCTTTAAAACGCCCTACACGGTGGTTGGATTCCCAGGTGTTAAGATCTACTTGCAGTTGGGACCTCCCGGATCTCACAGTGTATTAGTACAGCCTGCTTTCAGCTTATTTCGTCGCCACTTTGTACGGGATCCGTCGCTAGAGTCCGTTTTAACCGCTGAGATGAATCCAAACAGTAACCATGAACGATATAATTGTATCGATATCTCCGTGGATGGAGGAAAAAAGCACTACGAGTTTCGCCTGACCAGCTTCATCAAGGTGCATATACAAAATGTGAGCTCAATCTCTTTTAAACTTTACCCAGAGACGTTCTCTCACGTGTAATGTCAATTGGGCTAATTAGTGATTAACCCTTTGGTTGCAGGAAAATCCCTTTCTTCCTGATTTCCAAAAGAAACATATACTTATCCATTATACTTATAAATTATACACCAATTTCTTTTTTATATTTAGAAATGACACAAAAGGGACATGTAAAAAAACAAAATTAGAATCTATTTACATCTTTCAATAATTGTCTACTGGATTACAGACTAACAATAAATGTGTCTTTCTGTGTATAAAACACATCGGACACTTACAAAGAAAAAGAAACCATTAAATATTCTTTCATTGAGATGCATATCCACTCCTTCAACATCATATGTATGAATAAAAATGTTAAAAAAAAATATATCAATAAGACACACGTCTGATCTTTAGAAGACATATGAATATGGAATGTATCCAAAAATGTTTTTTATTTTCCGAGCAATATTTAATGGCATTAATATGAATTATAGAAAAAATAATATATAACACAAAAATATAAAAAATGTGCAATCGTAAATTTAAAAATAGTGCTACTTAAAGAAGCACCAATAAAGTGGCTCTTTAAAGCGGAAGAGATGGATCTCGATAGATACGATAACATTACTCAATTACACAAAACGTATAAAATGTGTCGATCTGAAACGAGAAGAAAGAAGAATATACCAAAACATAAGCAGATAGAAAATTATAAAAAATTATAAAGATCAAAATCAACATTTAAACCATTAGGAGAGATTATATACATAACATGGGGCAGAAAGAAATACATAGTAACATAGTAATTTACGTTGAAAAAATACACAAGTCCATCAAGTTTAACCCTTCTACCTATCATTTCAGCGTTTTGATCCAAAAGAAGGCAAAAAAAACCCTAAGGAAGCTATTTCGAATTTCCTAAGGCGAAAAATTCCTTCTTGACTCCAAAAGGGCAATCAGATTTATCCTTGGATCAAAAAACTCTATTATTAATGCTTATTCTATTATTAATACCTCTGTATGTTCTGCTTTTCTAAAAAAAACATCCAGACCATTTTTAAATGCATCTATTGTGGTTGATAGCACTACCTCTCTTGGCAGTGAGTTCCATAATTTTATTGTCCTTACAGTAAAGAATGCCTTCCTTTGCTGCCTATGAAATCTTTGCTCTTCCAGTTTCAGGGGGTGACCTCTTGTTCTTTGTACATTTCTGTTAATGAACAGGTCCCTGGAGAGCTCCTTATATTGGCCCTGCACATATTTATATAATGTTATCATATCCCCTCTAAGACGCCTTTTTTCTAAAGTAAATAAATGCAATTTTTTAAGTCTCTCTTCATAACTAAGATCCTCATTAGTCATTCATTAATGAACATATTAAAAAGAAGAGGTCCCAAAACAGACCCCTGAGGTACTCCGCTCAATACCCTGGTCCAATTTGAGGCTTTTCCATTTACAACAACCCTCTGTGTTCTATCTTTTAGCCAATTTTCAATCCAAATACATACATTTGCCCCCAATCCTATTTCTCTCAATTTGTAGAGTAACCTTTTGTGTGGAACTGTATCAAATGCTTTAGCAAAATCCAAATAGATCACATCAACTGCCACACCTAGATCTATATTTTTATTGACCTCTTCATAGAATGTTATTAAGTTTGTTTGACAAGACCTGTCTTTCACAAAACCATGTTGACTTTTACTGATTACATTCTGATTCAAGATGTATTCTTGAGTGTACACCTTTAGCAATCCTTCAAATAATTTCCCCACTACAGATGTCAAGCTCACTGGCCTATAATTACCAGGCAGAGATTTTGATCCCTTTTTAAATATTGGAATGACATCTGCCTTCCACCAGTCTGTTGGCACTATACCTTAACTGAAAGAATCCCTAAAGATCCTAAATATTGGTCTGGCCAGAATTATGCTTAACTCTCTAAGGACCCTTGGGTGTATACCACCTGGCCCTGGGGCCTTGTCTCTCTTAACAGAGTTTAATTGCTTAAACACTTTTTCCTGTGTCAGCCAATCCCATGTTGCGGTGACTGTTCCGTAACTTCCGGTAGAAGGGCTCATCCATCTGTTCTTCCTTAGTATAAACAGAAGGAAAAAAAGTATTTAAAATGTCTGCTTTTTCTCTGTCCTCACTTACCAAATTTCCCATTTGGGATAACAAGGGCCCAATATTTTCTCTCTTTAGCTTTTTTCCATTATATACTTATAAAAAATTTTGGGGTTAATTTTACTCTCCTTAGCAATCCTTTTCTCGTTTTCCAATTTAGCCATTTTAATTGCCTTTTTGCAGGCTTTTTTGGCATCTTAGTATTTTATAAATGATAATGTTGATCCCTTGCTTTTATAATGTTTGAATGCCATTTTCTTGTTTTGCATTTCCTGTTTCACGGTATCGGTAAGCCACATTGGTTTTCATTTGCGTCTTTTGTATTTGTTTCCCAAAGGTATATATTGGGATGTGTACTTTTGTAATGTGTGCATAAAGACATTCCACTTGTCTTCTGTGTTTAGTCCAGAAAACAATCGTTCCCAATCTAAATGTTCAATTGATGCCCTTAGTCCATTAAAGTTGGCCCTTCTAAAATTAAGTGTTTTGGTGGCGTAGTTACCAATTTGCTTTTTTGCATTAATCTCAAACGAAACCATGTTATGGTCACTATTGCCCAAGTGTTCTCTTACTTTGATGTTTGAGATAAGCTGCTCATTGTTTGTTATTACTAAATCCAGACAGGCATCCATTCTTGTTGGGGTGTCTACTAATTGTGCCATAAATGTGTTATTAAGCAGGTTCAGAAACTTGCTGCCCTTAGCGGAACTAGTTGTGCCACAATTCCAATCTATATCTTGGTAATTAAAATCTCCCATGATTAGACCTTCATTCAGATTTGCAGCCTTTTCAATTTGTAATAAAAGCTGATCTTCTCCATGAATGCTAATATTTGGTGGCTTGTAGCATACACCTACTAGTAATGTGCGATTCTTTTTAGCGTCTAAGCTAATCTCCACCCACAGTGTCTCCAAATCAGTTCCAGTTACGTCATGCACACCTTCTTTAACACAGGGCTTTAGTTTAGGATTTACATATAGACAAATCCCTCCCCCTTTTCTATTTACTCTTTCTAAAAAGTGAGTAGCCTTGTAAATTAACTGACCAGTCGTGGGTCTCATCCCACCACGTTTCTGTGATTCCGATTAAATAATACTGTTCAGCACTTACCAGTATCTCCAGCTCACCCATTTTGTTTGTCAAGCTTCTTGCATTTGCTAAAAGACATTTGAGATCACTACCCATTTTCTGTTTAGTTGACAAACACGTAATGCCCGCAGGTTTAATTGTATGTACCTCCCTATGATCTATGTTAACCCCACCAGCTCTTTCCTCCTCCTTTGCCATAGCTAGACCCACCTTCCAATCTACTCTAGCTGCCATTGCTTCATTTTGATCTTGACCCTCCCCCCCAGAGCTTAGTTTAAAAGCTCATCTAACCCTCTAGCCATCCTCTCCCCTAATACTGCAGCCCCCTCATCATTGAGGTGCAGCCCATCCCGTCCAAAGAGTCTATAGCTGACTGCAAAGTCTGCCCAGTGCTCCAAGAACCCAAATCCCTCTTGCTTGCACCAACTTTGCAACCACGCATTAATCTCCCTAAGCTCCCGCTGTCTCCCTGACGTAGCGCGTGGTACTGGTAATATTTCCGAGAATATTACCTTGGAGGTCCTTTCCTCCAGCTTATTTCCTAGTTCCCTAAAACCATTTTTAAGGACCCCCCACCTACCATTAACTTTGTCATTAGTACCAATGTCATTAGTACCAATGTCAATGAGATGGGCTTACGAATTGGGAACGTTTGTTGATCAGCTTTGAACTAGCACAATATGAGCCTCTGTGTCTTTATAAATTACCAGATTTTTACTAATAAATTATGATGTAAAGTCATAATTCCCACCCAAATTAGTTACCGTATTGCACCTTCAATTTTTCCCTCCCTTGCTGTTGTTTTTGGATGCTGTTTTATCTGTTTTCTCTGCATATGATTATTTTCCATTTTCCCATATGATATATACTTTTAAGATAGGTTATTCAACTGTGGTTGCCTATTGAAGTTACACCTCCAGACAAATACTTGCCTATTGCAGTTACACCTCCAGATAAATACTTTACCATATATTCTCAGTTCATTTCTAGCCTGAAGTTTCCATGAACCTATCTGGTTTCTGTGTTTCGCACTTCCTACGAGACCTTCACCTGTGCTGGTTGCCACAAAGAAAGAGGATGTATTTCCTACTACACTGGACTTTATAGGGGAGGAGAATGTTCTTATTGGTCAATTTTTTTTAATGCATTCTCTTTGCAAGATGGGGAAAAGGAAGGAGAAAAAGAGGGGTACACAGAAATCTAAACATCAGCAAGAGGCCAGAGACATCAGTTAATAAACACCTCAAAACCCCGTAAGGAACATTCAATATAACAATATAACCACATCATAAATAAAGTAAGAAAGATAAAAAAGAGCAAAAATAATGGACATCATCATAAAGAAAAATATATAAATAACATTATTTAAGAAAGAAACAAATTGTTTATATTTAGAAAAATAAAAAAAACTACAAAAAAAAATAACACCCCTCACTATTTATTTCCTGTTCTAACCAGTTCGATTAGAACAGGCTGATCACCATATCTGACTGCTGATCAAAAACCACCTCCTGTTCCCTGGAGCCTAAGTGCAGACAAGCATGAGTTGGAGCACAAGTGGCCCCCATGGCCGTACCCCTCTGCAAAAAATACCGTTGATCAAATGTAAAATAATTATTTGTCAAAATCATTTCTAACAGCTCTAAAACAAAGTCTGTGTGCCTATCAAACTTGGTCCTCTGGTCCTAAGAAAATACTCTGATGTTTGTAAACCCACCTTATGAGGGATAAATGAATATAAACTCTCCACATCTATAGTGACCAGGAGAGTAGACTCTGTAAGGACCAGACCTTCAAGTCTACACAAGACATCTGTAGTGTCATTTACATATGATGGCAAAGGTGTCAAAAAATGGGCGAAGAATGTAGTCCACATAGCAGCTTACATTTTCTAAGGGTCCTCCTATCCCTGCCACAATAGGACATCCTGGGGGATGAGTCATGCTCTTGTGAAGTTTGGGTATCATATAGAAAGTGGGAGTGATAGGATGGTTATTCACGAGGGACCTATGTTCATCCAAATTGATATGGCCAGCCCGATAGGCTGTATTCAGCTTTTCCATAAGTTCATTTACTACCATGTTAGTTGGATTTGAGCTTAATGCTTCATATTACTCCATGTCTCTCAATTGTCTCCGAATCTCAAAAATATATAGGATCTTGTCCATCACCACCGCATTACCCCCTTTATCTGATGGCTTAATTACTATTCCCTTCATGTTTTGAAGTTCCTTTAGAGTGTTATGCTGTTTCATTCTCAAATTACCCTACAATTTACAAAGAGGGAGTCTAGATCTGATTCTACCAGTTTGACAAAATACTGAACACTAGGTACAGTGGATAACATAGGCATCCATTTAGACTTGGGTTTAAAGTTTGAAAAACCCAAGCTTTTAGGTCGCTCAATTTCAATAGACTCGCTCTCTAAATAGAACCTTTTGTGTATGAACAAAATTATATGTAACCTATTATATAGTGAGAGCTGGAGATCATAACTTTCGGTATTGCGGCCCAACAGATACTCCCAAACAACTGACCCAAATTGGGATAAGTACAGTTAGCGAGTAAAGAAGAGATGTGTTTGAAGTCTCAAAAAAAAGTAAAACTTTGCTTTTATTTCATATATTAAAAAATGAACATATACATATGTCTAATATATGGATATAGACTGCTAATGAATCAATCTCACCACTGATTCATCCAATCAGTTGCTTTTAGGATGGGCATCCTTCGTAAGCCAAAAACATCATTTATCTACTAAATTTGTATGTAAGTTTATGGATCGTTTATGCTAACATTCTGGATTTTTTGTATGTTCTGCATATATTAATGAGCCTCACTATCTAGCGCTACTGGATGTGGGCACCAGATAATAATTTGGTACAGTGTTCTTTATCAAAATATACATACACATTTCACCTGTGCCTGCTTCATCATTTAGCACTTTTCCAAAGAACGTTACCCAGTAGACATGTACTGCATTATATTTGTGTCAGCTAGACTAGATGTAGCAAATTGATATTACCGTTACTAACTTATAATTCTCTAGTACTTCTGCCAAACTTAACCCCAGATGCCCAGTCCTAAATATATCTTAAGTGACTGTTACATACTGTTTCCAGCATGATCTCTGATAGCTATTGGCAATATATTGACACTGATAAATAAATGTATTCTCTGCAATATTATAAAAAAAAATCGTTTTCATTCATTGGCAGTCGATATCCATACATTAGACACTGAGAAAGTGCTTATACATTAGTACGACTACCACGTGCACCCTAGTATTTTAGAAGTACTAACATATATTATATTACAATTTTGGAATACTAACGGGGTAGTAGAAAAATATTTGTTTTTATTAATTCACGTCTTATTAACATTTTCAAATCAAATATAACTGATTTGCTCATGACCATAGCTCTTGCGATGTTAACATTATACACCATCAGAGACGAAAGACCAGGTAAAAGGCCTAGACTTAAGACCAGAGCAAATAATACACAAGATAGTGGATACTATACATGGGAAGGGGGATCATAACTAGGCAATATCAGTACTGAGTGACAATATTGGACCGCTGAACATGGAGCTGTCACGAGCTGTTACAGAGACATAATAGGGAGAAGAAAGCGGGAAGACATGAGGGGTGAAAAAGGAGAAGATAAGGTGGGATCAGATTAAGTCAGAAAAAGAATAGTCTGGGTAAAGGGACCCCTAGGGTCGGTGCAGTGGCGTCCTGAGGGGGGTACAGACAGCCCTAGCAGTGGTGACATCCATGTTGCCGGCATCCCCCCACAGCACATCGCGCTGCCGCCAGAAAAAGAAAAAAAAATCACTACCGCCCAATGTGACGTTACGTCACAACCGATGACTGTGTTTCCCTCCTCCGTGCAGGAGGGAAGAATACACGGAGGAGACTTCCAGGGACATGGAGAGGCAGCTAGGTGGTAAGTACTGGGGAAGGGAGGAGGAGGGTGGAATAATGAGCATAGTGTTGTTCATCTATAATGACACTATAAAAATAGATAAAACAAACCCAGTTTGGTAAAAGAGTGATCAATCAACATCCATAACGTTTATAGTTAAACCATTTTTTTATTTTGTATCTTTTGCTAAAGTAGAAATAATTTCCACCTGAAAATTAAAACGATGCTTACAAAGTGTTTAATTACTATTATTGCCACTGTAATCCCTTTACATTAACATTTATTTGTACAGCGCCACCAATTCTCGTAGCGCTTGGTACAGAGCATAGAAAGGAACTACATACTAAGTTAGACAAACTAGTACAGACTGGTACATGAGGTAGAGAACCCTGCTCGTAAGCTTACAATCTACTGGTTCTGCATTTTAATATCTCCATTTGAATTTAATGTTCTATATTTACATATGAACATAAAACACATGCTTAAACACAATTTACACTAACCCTATAGCTTCAGAATATTGCTGCTTAGTCCCCATGTGCTGGACTATATATAATAAAGTATGAACATCCTGTAGCATTCAATCTGTTATTTGGCTCTCATTTTGAATGGTTTAACCTAATGTTTTCCTATAAATATGTAATCAGACAGTCTTAAAACTCACTCTGAGACATTTTTCTTTGCAGCATTAAAAACCATGTAGAAATTAACATTAGTCATATTATAATAATTTTCTATCACTCAATTTTAAAATCATGAAAAAAAATGCTTAGATACACTGCTTAACTTTATGTCTCTTCTTTTGTTAAATTAATTGATAAGTGAACACGCTTGTGTCCTCACCCTTCCAATCTCTATTTAACCCTTTAAGGACCAGGGATTTTCCTGGGCCAAGGACCAGAGCGTTTTTCAATTTTTAATACGCGGTTTTTGAAACATAAATTTCCTCTCTCTCATTTAACGTACCCATACAAGTTATATGTTGTTTTTTAGAGGACAGTTAGAGCTTTCTTTTGATACCCTATACATAAAAATGATTTACATTTTAGTATTAAAAAATACATATAAAAGAGGACATTTTTGAGGAAAAAAAAGTTTTTCGCCATTATTTTCCCAATAATAAGCTACATAACTAGTGCAACACTAACCCACTTATCCCCCTAATTAACTAACTAATAAAAAAGAAAAATATTGGTTCCCAAACCCCCCATAACAAAAAAGACAGAAAAAAACTCTGAAGAGTGCGATGTCAGATCAATAAACAGGGACAACAGGCATGCAGGGGTTAAATTTTATTAAATAAATATATTAAAATTACCTTTATTTATTCAAAAAAACTTTATAAATTGTAAAAATAAAAAAATCTGTTTAAAAAAAAAACTAAATGAGGGCCATAAAGTGGAAGGAAACTGATCACAGTTAAAAACTGTGATCAGCAATGAAAGGGTTAATTTTTTTACCTATGTGTATGTAATTAATTTATTTTTACTTACAGGTCACTCTATGTGCTTCACTTTAAGAATGTGAAGCACAGGGAGTGAATTAGAGGCAAAGTCAGTGTGTGAACACACATCGCGGTGATGACTAAATCACCGCGATCACATGCCCGGAAATGCACCGATCGGGTACAGGAGCTTTGCCTCGGGTGTGAGGCTTAGTCCTGGGTGCGAGGCTTAGTCCTGGACCTGTTGCAGACTAGCTGGCGGTGCCCACGCAGTTAACTCGTCATAAGAGCCGCAGCGTTAGTGAGCTTATGACGAGTTAACTCGTCATAAGGTCGGGAAGGGGTTAAGAAGAGAGGAACAGTCATCAACAGCAACCATCCATTGCAAGCCTACTTCACACTCAGGAGAAAACACTTAAGCTTGTTCTTGTGGGTACTGAGTATGAACACTTTTGAGCACATTTCACCAATTATAGAAATGATCCCTGAAAATATAGGCTTAACTTTCAAATGCTACAGCATGACTGTGAGAGCATCTTGTCAATTATGGTGACAATATGGCACAAAGACTAATACTGAACACAGACTTACTTAAAGTATTACCAATATGGTCGTGATGTGATTTACAAAGGGAATTACACTTATTTCAGGCATTAGTAAAGCTTTGTTAGGGAGTGAAATTCTACTGTGCAGTAATTTGCATGTTTCCCTCCCATTAGCCAATCAGATTGTAGGTTTCAGTTTGCTGTTGAAGATTCTGCAACAGCCATAGGTTTCTTTATGTGCAACTGATCTGGAAACTGCCACAACCTCCATGTATGAAATACCATACATATTTAAATTACTGTAGTGTTACTCAGTATTTAATGTTTTAATAAAGGAGTTATAAATGTACTATTAAATTCTAGATCAAGAAGATAATACAAGTACCTAAGTAACATCAGGTATGTATGCCTAGCAGGGGCATATCATGCACCTGAGTTACAGGCGTGCTGCCAGCCCGGAGGCACAACGTCTCTCTGGTATTTCCGGAGGTTTGTGTGCTGACAACAGCCAGCACACAAGCCCCCGGAAATACCCGAGACGTCGATACATCCGAAAGATGACGCTGCGTTGAATTCTGCAACAGAGTCACTCACTCTGTTGCCAATTCAACAAGCATGAAAAGTATACGAAAATTCGTATACTTTTTGTGCTTGTTGAATTGGCAACAGAGTGAGTGACTCTGTTGCCGAATTCAACACAGCGTTGTCTTTCGGATTTATTTCTGGGGTTTGTGTGCTCTCTGCTCGGAGCACACTAACCCCAGAAATCCAAGCGCGGGTGCTCCGTGTTAGGTGTGCGGTGCACACCTAGCACATATGGAGCATCCGCCACTGATGCCTAGTTTCCTATGGCTTGTGTCCTGAACATCGGGTACACTTTGTATGAAATATCCTATAATATAGTTCTTTATAATGTGAGCATGTGAGAGTGTGTTGCATGAATGATTGATAAGTCAGAAATTGTTTTTCTTTGGTTGTTCTGCATCGCAGATTTAGATGGTAATTATATAGCGCATTTATGCTCTATTTACCAAAACAGAGGTGATGCGCTTAGTGTTAAAAAATAAGTTGTATAATATACCTTAACATAAAGTCCAGCACTGATCCAGTAGTACATAAAAAACAATAAACAAAAAAAAGTGTAATACTGATAATAGAATAAAGCAACCCCCAAGAAAGGGGTACACCCCCCCCCCCCCCCCCCCCCGGTATTCCACTTACTTAAACCAGAGCCTTTAAACTCAGCTCTAGTTTTGAGGCTCTGGGATGTATGATAGGAATCACACTCAGCTTTCAGGTTGTGGATAACAGATGTGAGATTGAAACAAAAATAAATACACCTCCTTCGGTACCTTTAAAAATGATTAAAAAAAAACGGCATAGTGCAAAATGTAATGGCCCCCACTACATGAGGCTTACTTTAAAATGGATAAAAAAGCACACATCAATAATACACTTGAAGTCAGAAACGATCACGGCTTCCCGCTGAACACTCGAGGCTTCAAACCTTTACAAAACACAACTGATCAGGATTCTGGATAAGCCCCCTCACTCTCTCCAATAACGACTTCCACAATGCTCGATATTGTTTTTTTACAAAATTAACTTTGAAATATGTGACAGCAGTAATTGACCAGGAGAGGGCACTGTTTATTTTAAAATGCCTTCACGATGAGTATTAATTAGTGTTGCACCAGCACTGTTCGGGTTTGTACCCTGTACATTACGGTTTTTGGACCCCGGACCCGAACAAGGACATTCCACTGTATGTTCGTGTTGGAGTTCGAGGTTCAGTGATTTAATAGCGCATTTTGAAAGGCTGCAGGGCAGCCAATCAACAAGCGTTTGACTCGTTTGCCCTTAGACGCCATCACAGCCATGCCTACTAATGGCATGGCTGTGATTGGCCAGTGCAGCATGTGACCCAGCCACTATATATAAGCTGGAGTCACGTACACGCACATCACATGAGCTCTTCTTAGTGTAGGGAGAGGATGCTGCAGCTGTGAGGGACAGATTAAAAAAACTTCTGTTGTGGAATCTGCAAACAACAGCAATTATTCAAACTACAGCGATTATTCAAATTACAGTGATTATTTTAGTGGGTGTTATACTACATATTTGTACCCTGCCCTGAGCCCAGTGCCACAGAGAGTGCAGTGCACTTGCAACTGCATGTGTGCCAGGCACATGACTTTAATCCTGTTAGCTCACTGGGCAACATCTAGGCATTTTTAAATACTGCAATTTGTTGGTGTTAAATATGACATTTGTGTCCTGCACTTCATATCTGTGAGTCAAATAGAACCATCAAATACTGTGCTTACAGCGTACTTTGAAAAATTCTAATAGTTTTGGGTGGTAAATAGTACATTTGCGTCTTGCGGTGTACTTCATATCAAATAGAACCATCAAATACTGTGCTTACAGTGCACTTTGAAAATTCGAATTGTTTTGGGTGCTAAATAGTACATTTGCGTCTTGCGGTGCACTTCATATCTGAGAGTCAAATAGAACAGTCCAATACTGTGCTTACAGCTCACTTTGAAAAACTCTAATTGTTTTGGGTGGTAAATAGTACATTTGCGTCTTGCGGTGCATTTCTTGCAGTCCAATAAACAAAAAAAATACAAATAAAAATTGTTGACTATTGGCGGTTACATTGTCGCCTGACATAAACCACCTGTTACTTTGGTGGGTGACCGCAAAGAATGAGGAGAGCGTCAAATAAGGGACGTGGCCCTGGTCGTGGTGCTGCTGGTGTTGGTGGAGCTCCTGTTGCAAGTAGGGGATGTGGTCGATCTGTGCTAGCTACGCGCACAAGTGAAACACCTTCCTCAGGTGCTAGTACGTGACAGAACCTTCAGCGTTATTTGGTAGCCCAGAATGCCGCTCTTAGAATGGTGAGGCCAGAACAAGTAAAGGAGATAGTAGATTGGGTGGCTGACAGTGCCTCCAGTTCCTTCACATTGTCTCCCACCCGACCGAAGAAAGCTCAGAGTTGACACCGGCAGCCCATGGCCATCTGTCTTTCACCTCACCCCCTTGCAAATCAGCCAAGCAGTCTGAGCCACAAGTCTCTTTTGCTTTTTGATGAGTCTGCTGGCTGGGTCATCAAACCTAGCCTTGCCCCAGAAGTGGAATAGATTGAGTGCACTTATGTGTCAGGATGTGGACATGCGAGGACCACTGCAGCACGTCTCTGAATATGACGTAACACAGGTGCCAACTGCTGTGGCTTTCGGCAGTGTGCAGACCGGCATGGAGGGCAGGGTTGAGGAGTGGGTGGAAGATGATGTGGAGGATGATGAGGTCCTAGACCCCACATGGAATCAAGGTCATGCGATTGACGTGTGCAGTTTGGAGGAAGAGGCCGTGGTCGCAAAGAATCACCAGCGCAGCATAAGAGGGAGCAGGGTGTAAAACCCCTAGACAGTACGCCTGCTACTGCCCACTGCACCCAGGGGCCGAGCACACCAAAGCCAGCTCCAAGGAGTTCCCTGGCGTGGCAGTTCTTTAGACAATGTGCTGACGACAAGACACGAGTGGTTTGCAAGCTGTGCAATCAGAACCTGAAGCGAGGCATAAACGTGCTAAACCTGAGCACAACTTGCATGACCAGGCATCTACATGCAAAGCACGAGCTGCAGTGGAGTAAGCATCTCAAAACCCAAGAAAGGTCTCAGGCTCCTCCTGCTTCCTCTTCTGCTGCTGTCTTGGCCTCTTCCTCCAGCTCTGGAGTCACAGTGACACCTGCCACCGAGCAAATAGAGGAAGTGGCAGCAACGCCACAATGTCCGCCACCGTCCCCAAGCATCTCCACACTTTCCCATGGAAGCGTTCAGTTGTCCATCTCCCAAACACTGGAGAGAAAGAGGAAGTATGGCCCTTCCCACCCGCGAACACTGGCCCTGAATGCCAGCATTTCCAAATTCCTGGCCTTTGAAATGCTGTCATTCCGTCTGTTGGAGATGGACAGTTCTAAAAACTGTCCCACAGTACGTGGTTCCCAGCTGCCACTACTTTTCCCGGCAAGCCATCCCTTCCCTGCACAAGCAATTGGCGGACAAAATCAGGTGTGCACTGCGCAACGCCATCTGTGGCAAGGTCCACATAACCACAGATACGTGGACCAGTAAGCATGGGCAGGGACGCTAAATCTCCCTAACTGCATACTGGGCAAATGTAGTGTCGGCGGGCTTGAGGCAGATAGCAGTTTGGCGCATCTCCTTCTGCCACCGAGGATTGCAGGGCATTTCTCTTTGCCTCCTGTTGCCTCCTCCTCCTACTCAGCTTCTTCCTTCTCCTCTACCACCTCCTCATCCGGTCAGCATAACACCTTCACCACCAACTTCAGCACAGCCAGGGGGAAACGACAGCAGGCTCTTTTAAAACTCATATGTTTGGGGGGAAAACCCCACAGCGCGCAGGAGCTGTGGACGGGCATGGAACAACAGATCAATGAGTGGTTGTTGCCATTGAGCCTCAAGCTCGTCCTGGTGGTGTGCGATAATGGGCGAAATCTCGTAGCAGCTCTGGGCTTAGCCGGTTTGACGCACATCCCTTGCCTGGCGCATGTGCTAAATTTGGTGGTGCAGAAATTCCTGAAAAACTACCCAGATATATCAGAGCTGCTGCAGAAAGTGCGTCCTCACCCTGCTGCTGCTCGCCTGTCTGCACTGCAGCGTAAGTTAGGCCTTCCTGCTCATCGCCTCATATGCGACGTGCCCACAAGGTGGAACTCTACCTTGCACATGCTGGAGAGATTGTGTGAACAGCAGCAGGCGATAGTGGAGTATCAGCTGCAGCACGCACGGGTCAGTCGCTCTGCGGAACAGCACCACTTCACCACCAATGAGTGGGCCTCCATGCGAGACCTGTGTGCCATTTTGCACTGTTTCGAGTTCTCCACCAACATGGCAAGTGCCAATGATGCCGTTCTCAGCCTTGCTACCTTGGATTGTGGGTTACTGCACCAGCATAGGCCAGGTACACAACTGTCAAGCCAGGGCACAGTTTTGGAGGAGGATGAGGATGATGATGATGAGGAGGAACCGTGTTCACAGCAGGGTGGCACCCAATGCAGCTCGTGGGCATCACTGGAGCTTGGCTGGGGGGATACGGAGGACACAGATGATACACCTCCCACAGAGAACAGCTTGTCCTTGCCTCTCGGCAGCTTGGCACACATGAGCGACTACATGCTGCAGTGCCTGCGCAATGACTGCCGAGTTGCCCACATTCTAACTTGTGCTGATTACTGGGTGGCCACCCTGCTGGATCCACATTACAAGGACAAAGTGCATCCTTAATTCCATTACTGGAGCGTGAAAAAGCTTTGTCAGCACGCCATAACAAGCAGCACCACCATCTGATATGCAGCGTCTTAGCCGGAGGCGGCATTTCAGCAACATGGTGGAACAGTACGTGTGCACAGGCCTACACGTACTGACTGATTGGTCTGGCCCATTCAACTTCTGGGTCTCCCCACAGCAAGACGCGCCTTCCGGGAGCGTTGAGGTGCTGGCCGATGAGGGTGCCGGCGATGGAATGCCTGAACTCGTGCTGGAGCATGGACATTTTGAGCCGGTTCCCAGGACCGCTCCTCAGGCCCGTACCCCTTACACTGAACAAGGTATTTGAGGTGTCCACGGTAGAAATGAGAATCAACGATTTCTTGGACCTCGTATTCTTCTTCCCCGTCAACCGGCAGAGGAGGAGGAACTGATGAGACCGTAGGAAAAGTTGGGGGATACCATGGTTTGAGAAGAGATACATGAAATACCGGATGGATTCGATAGTGGTGAGGCAAAATGCGTTCTGCAGATACGAGGTTGATCATCCGACGTATCACGAATGCACCAATGTATTGTAGTTTCCTCGTTGGACAAGACAATTTCAGATGAGCTGAAGATAACCAGACCTTGTCTCCATTCTTGTACTTGGGAGCTGGGGAACGTCTTGTATCGGCATATCGTGCCTGGTACCTCTGGGTTTTCATCACGTTGTTTCGCAACATGGCAAATGAGTTGATGAGTTGTTGAACCCGAGTGTTGATCTCTGGAATTGGACCATGTACTGGTGTACTGGGAAGCATAAATGGGTGTATACCATAATTGGCGTGAAATGGTGATATATTTGTTGAGTAATGTCTTTGGTTGTTAAATGCAAACTCTGCTATTGGAAGATGGGTGCTCCAATCATCTTGTACATATGAGGTGTAGGAACGAAGATATTGATCAAGAGTTTGATTAGTCCTTTCAGTCTGACCATTTGATTGAGGATGGAAAGCCGTGGACGGTGCTCTTTTGATATGTAGTGCTTGACAGAAAGCTGTCCAGAATTTAGAGGTAAATTGAGTGCCCCTGTCAGATACAATAGTCTCAGGTAAACTATGCAACCTAAAAACATTCTGTATAAACAAAGTAGCAGTCATAGCGGAAGTGAAGTTTGGTGAATTAAAAAAAAATAGCTTTTTCTAAACATGTATCTTTGAAGGCATGCTACTTGAAAACAAAGGAACCTATCATGTTTCTGACAAATGGGGAAGGTTCTGGTGATCTTGATGACTAATTAGAGTGATCATTTAAGTTTTTTGAAAAAAATCATTTTTTCCAGAAAATACGCTTTTTGGTGAAGGTAAAAAAAATTGCTTTTTATAAACATGTATCTTTGAGGGCATGCTACTTGAAAACAAAGGAACCTATCATGTTTCTGAAAAATGTGGAAGGTTCTGGTGATCTTGATGATTAATTAGATGGATCTTTTAAGTTTTTTGAAAAAAATAATTTTTTCCAGAAAATACGCTTTTTGGTGAAGCTAAAAAAAAATTGCTTTTTATAAACATGTATCTTTGAAGGCATAATACTCAAAAACAAAGGACCCTATGATGTTTCTGACAACTGGGGAAGGTTCTGGTGATCTTCATGATTAATTAGAGGGATCATTTAATTTTTTTGTAAAAATAAATTTTTTCCAGAAAATACGCTTTTTGGTGAAGCTAAAAAAAATTGCTTTTTATAAACATGTATCTTTGAGGGCATGCTACTTGAAAACAAAGGAACCTATCATGTTTCTGACAACTGTGGAAGGTTCTGGTGATCTTGATGATTAATTAGAGGGATCATTTATGTTTTTTTGTAAAAAATACATTATTTCCAGAAAATACGCTGTTTGGTGAAGCTAAAAAAAATTGCTTTTTCTAAACATGTATCTTTGAAGGCATTCTACTCGAAAACAAAGGAACCTATCATGTTTCTAACAACTGGTGAAGGTTCTGGTGATTTTGATGAATAATTAGAGTGATCATTTAAGTTTTTTGAAAAATTAATTTTTTTAAAGAAAATACGCTCTTTGGTGAAGCTAAAAAATATTGTTTGTTATAAACATGTATCTTTGAAGGCATTCTAATCGAAAACAAAGGAACTTATCATGTTTCTAACAACTGGTGAAGGTTCTGGTGATCTTGATGATTAATTAGAGTGATCATTTAAGTTTTTTGAAAAATACGCTGTTTGGTGAATCTAAAAACAATAGCTTTTTAGAAACATGTATTTTTGAAGGCATGCTACTCGAAAACAAAGGAACCTATCTTGTTTCTGACAATTGGGGAAGGTTCTGGTGATCTTGATGATTAATTAGAGGAATCATTTAAGTTTTTTGTAAAAATTTATTTTTTCCAGAAAATACGCCTTTTGGTGAAGCTAAAAAAAATTGCTTTTTATAAACATGTATCTTTGAAGGCATTCTACTCGAAAACAAAGGAACCTATCATGTTTCTAACAACTGGTGAAGGTTCTGGTGATTTTGATGATTAATTAGAGTGATCATTTAAGTTTTTTGAAAAAATAATTTTTTTAAAGAAAATACGCTCTTTGGTGAAGCTAAAAAATATTGCTTGTTATAAACATGTATCTTTGAAGGCATTCTAATCGAAAACAAAGGAACTTATCATGTTTCTAACAACTGGTGAAGGTTCTGGTGATCTTGATGATTAATTAGAGTGATCATTTAAGTTTTTTGAAAAAAATCAAGTTTTCCAGAAAATACGCTGTTTGGTGAATCTAAAAACAATAGCTTTTTAGAAACATGTATTTTTGAAGGCATGCTACTCGAAAACAAAGGAACCTATCTTGTTTCTGACAATTGGGGAAGGTTCTGGTGATCTTGATGATTAATTAAAGGGATCATTAATTTTTTTTGTAAAAATTAATTTTTTCCAGAAAATACGCTTTTTGGTGAAGTTAAAAACAATAGCTTTTTATAAACATGTATCTTTGAAGGCATTCTACTCGAAAACAAAGGAACCTATCATGTTTCTAACAACTGGTGAAGGTTCTGGTGATTTTGATGATTAATTAGAGTGATCATTTAAGTTTTTTGAAAAAATAATTTTTTTAAAGAAAATACGCTCTTTGGTGAAGCTAAAAAATATTGCTTGTTATAAACATGTATCTTTGAAGGCATTCTAATCGAAAACAAAGGAACTTATCATGTTTCTAACAACTGGTGAAGGTTCTGGTGATCTTGATGATTAATTAGAGTGATCATTTAAGTTTTTTGAAAAAAATCAAGTTTTCCAGAAAATACGCTGTTTGGTGAATCTAAAAACAATAGCTTTTTAGAAACATGTATTTTTGAAGGCATGCTACTCGAAAACAAAGGAACCTATCTTGTTTCTGACAATTGGGGAAGGTTCTGGTGATCTTGATGATTAATTAGAGGGATCATTTAAGTTTTTTGTAAAAATTTATTTTTTCCAGAAAATACGCCTTTTGGTGAAGCTAAAAAAAATTGCTTTTTATAAACATGTATCTTTGAAGGCATGCTACTCGAAAACAAAGGAACCTATCATGTTTCTGACAACTGGTGAAGGTTCTGGTGATCTTGATGATTAATTAGAGTGATCATTTAAGTTTTTTGAAAAAAATCAAGTTTTCCAGAAAATACGCTGTTTGGTGAAGCTAAAAAAAATTGCTTTTTCTAAACATGTATCTTTGAAGGCATGCTACTCGAAAACAAAGGAACCTATCATGTTTCTGACAAATGGGGAAGGTTCTGGTGATCTTGATGATTAATTAGAGGGATCTTTTAAATTTTTTGTAAAAATTTATTTTTTGGAAAAAATACGCTTTTTGGTGAAGTTAAAAACAATAGCTTTTTAGAAACATGTATTTTTGAAAGGCATGCTACTCGAAAACAAAGGAACCTATCATGTTTCTGACAACTGGGGAAGGTTCTGGTGATCTTGATGATTAATTAGAGGGATCTTTTAAATTTTTTTGAAAAAAATCATTTTTTCCAGAAAATACGCTTTTTGGTGAAGGTAAAAAAAATTGCTTTTTATAAACATGTATCTTTGAGGGCATGCTACTAGAAAACAAAGGAACCTATCATGTTTCTGAAAAATGTGGAAGGTTCTGGTGATCTTGATGATTAATTAGAGGGATCTTTTAAGTTTTTTGAAAAAAATAATTTTTTCCAGAAAATCTGCTTTTTGGTGAAGTTAAAAACAATAGCTTTTTAGAAACATGTATTTTTGAAGGCATGCTACTCGAAAACAAAGGAACCTATCATGTTTCTGACAACTGGGGAAGGTTCTGGTGATCTTCATGATTAATTAGAGGGATCATTTAATTTTTTTGTAAAAATAAATTTTTTCCAGAAAATACGCTTTTTGGTGAAGCTAAAAAAAATTGCTTTTTATAAACATGTATCTTTGAGGGCATGCTACTAGAAAACAAAGGAACCTATCATGTTTCTGAAAAATGTGGAAGGTTCTGGTGATCTTGATGATTAATTAGAGGGATCTTTTAGGTTTTTTGAAAAAAATAATTTTTTCCAGAAAATACGCTTTTTGGTGAAGTTAAAAACAATAGCTTTTTAGAAACATGTATTTTTGAAGGCATGCTACTCGAAAAAAAGGAACCTACCATGTTTCTGACAACTGGGGAAGGTTCTGGTGATCTTGATGATTAATTAGAGGGATCTATTAAGTTTTTTGTAAAAAATTCATTATTTCCAGAAAATACGCTGTTTGGTGAAGCTAAACAAAATTGCTTTTTCTATACATGTATCTTTGAAGGCATTCTACTCGAAAACAAAGGAACCTATCATGTTTCTAACAACTGGTGAAGGTTCTGGTGATTTTGATGATTAACCCCTTAACGACAGGTTCAAATCGAGGACTTGCCGACAGGTGACGTGCCTGGCACGTCATGCACTAAATGGAGTAAAGAAAGCGACCAGCGGTCGCTTTCTTTACTCTAACGGTGTTGCTACAATGCCTCTAGGTAGAGGCATTGTGCAACACCCCCCAAATGTGCAGGGGCGCGCTACGATCACTCCACGGAGTGATCGTAGCAGCCATTTAAAAATGGCTGCGCCCGCTGCACACATGTGCTTAGAAAGCGAACGATCGTTCGCTTTCTAAGCATCTCCGGTGTTGTTAAAGTGCCTCGCCAGCGAGGCACTTAACAACACCGTTCTGCTCCCCAGAGCCGATGGTGGTCGCTCTCCTGATGATTTCACGTCCGATGCTCTAGGGGGAGCCAATCGATGCCGGCACAGCAGATCTATGTGATCTGTGTGCAGGCATGTATGGTAAGTGCTCTGATGAGCACTTACCATACTGTCAAAGGCAATATTACTAAATATTGCCTTTGACAAGTATTGATCTGCCTCCCTCACCTTACTACTTTTAGTAAGGGAGAGAGACAGATCAGATCAAGTAAAAAAAAAAAAATAAAATAAAAAAAAAAATATTTAATAAAATTTTAAACACCAAGGGCTTTTATAAAAGCCATTTAACCCCTTCCCTGCCATTGATCGCTGTGTACGCAGTGATCATACACAGCAGCACATTTTTTGCTGTCTGTGCATTTTTTAGAGGTTACTTTTTTTTACTGTAATTCATTACAGGATAAAAAAAACCTCTTTTAAGAGAGATTAACCCCTTTCTTGCCGTAGATCACTGCCTAATCAGCGATCTGACGCAAATGCAGCAATCTTGCTGCAGAAGCATTTTTAATTTTTTTTTAAACTTTTTTATTACACCCGTCACGTGTTAATTATACCCGCTAGGGGACTACGTTTAACGTAAAAAAATTTTTTTAGCTGTCTGAGCGCATGTATAGCGATCAGTAACAGCTGATAAGTGACAATGGCGGGTTGGCGTTTGCTCAGATGAGCATCACCATTCGTCTGGTTAGATCAATATGTGTAAATATTTGATCTGACCCGTGTAGATCTGCCTCCCTCTCACTTGAGTTTTAGTGAGGGAGGGAGACAGAGCTGTATAATGTAAGTTTTTAATTATAATATATTTAATAGAATTGAGACCCAAAGGCTTTTATAAAAGCCGTTTCCAGTATTTAACCCCTTCCCTGCAATTGATCGCTGTGTACGCAGTGATCTTACACAGCAGCACATTTTTTGCTGTCTGTGCATTTTTTTAGGGGTTATTTTTTTTACTTTGATTTATTACAGTATATCAAAGGCTCTTTTAAGAGTTTTTAACCCCTTCCTTGCCGAATATCACTTCCTAAGCATCACATATGGTCACTGCCTAAGCAGTGCATATGGTCACTGCCTAAGCAGCGCATATGTAGCAATCTAGTCGCCGAAGGATTTTTTTTTGCTATCAGCATTTTTTTTGTCAGACTCACTAGGGGTTAATTATACCCACTAGGGGATTACGTGTATTCCTTTTGAAGCTGTCTGAACGCGTGTATAGCGATCAGTAACAGCTGATCAGTGGCAAAGGTGGTTTGGTGATTTCTCAGATGAGCATCACCATTCGTCTGGTTCATAAATATTGTTCTGACCCATATGGATCTGCCTCCCTCTCCTCACTTGAGTTTTAATGAGGGAAAGAGACAGATCTGTATAACATAATTTTTAAATTGTAATAAATTAAATAAAATGTTAATAAATTGTGAGTCCCAAGGGCTTTTATAAAAGCCATTTCTTTTGTATAGTGTAGTGTATTAACCCCTTCCCTGCCACTGATCACTGCACAGCAGAACATTTTTTCTTGTCTGTGCATTTGTAGGGGTTAATTTTTTTGTACAGTACTACAAAGGCTCTTTTAAGAGCTATTAACCCCTTCCTTGCTCTACATGTTCAAATTCCAAGTTTGAAAATCAAAAAGCGCACCTCTCAAATGTAGCCTTTCAACCCCTAACAAAGCTGACAAAGCTATGCATGGGTGGTATCCCTGTGCTCGGGAGATGTTGCTGAACATATATTGTGGTATTGTTTGTCAGTGACACATACCGAAATATGTGAATTTGTGTCTAAAGTGCAATGTATGTGGGAAAAAATACACAATAAAATGACTACCACAAACTTTGACAAAGGCTGGTGGTAGAATTGGTGCATGGAAAGTGTTAAAATAACACCATTTAAAATAGCCTAGGGGGTCTACTTTTACAAAATATATACTTTTTGGGGTAAAATACACTGTCCTACTTAAAAAAAAGTCCCAAATGAAAGATGGGCTCAGGCTGACTACACGTCAATATTCCAAGTTGAAAATGCGCACCTTCACAATGTGGCCCTTTAGCCCCCAAACAACCCAACAAACCTATGCATGGGTGGTATCCCTGTACTCAGGATATGTTGTTGAACACATATTGGGTTATTGTTTGGCAGTGACACATACCAAAATCTGTGAATTTATGTCTAAAATACAATATTTGTGAAAAAAAACCACACAAAAATTAATACCACAAACTTTGACAAAGGATGGTGGTAGAATTAGTGCATGGAAAGTGTTAAAATACCACCATTTGAAATAGCGTAGGGTGTCTACTTTTAAAAAATATATGGGTTGATGGGGTAAAATACACTGGCTGGTTTCAAATATGTCCCAAATGGGACATGGGTGCAGGCGGTCTGCATGTTAAAATTTTAATTTGGAAAACCAAAAACTGCACCTACCAAATTTGGCCTTTTACTCCCCAAACAACCCAACAAACCTATGCATGGGTGGTATCCCTGTACTCAAGAGATGTTGCTAAACACTTATTGGGGTGTTATTTGGCAGTGACACATACCAAAATCTGTGAATTCATGTCTGAAGTACAAGGTTTGTGAAAAAAAAACACAAAAAAATTACTACCACAAAGTTTGACAAAGGCTGGTGGTAGAATTAGTGCATGGAAAGTGTAAAAATACCACCATTTGAGATAGCCTAAGGTGTCTTCTTTTAAAAAATATATGGGTTGATGGGGTAAAATACACTGGCCGGTTTCAAATATGTCCCAAATGGGACATGGGTGCAGGCGGTCTGCATGTCAAAATTTTAATTTGGAAAACCAAAAACTGCACCTACCAAATTTGGCCTTTTACCCCCCAAACAACCCAACAAACCTATGCATGGGTGGTATCCCTGTACTCAGGAGAAATAGTAGAATCTATATAGCATGTTTTTTCGTTCGCTATTGTCGATGAGGAGAAGTTGTTTCAAATAAAAACAAAGAAATTTGTGTATTTTTTTTTTTTTTACCATATTTTATTATTTTTTTTAATAATATGATAAGATATGATCAAAAAGATGGCATCCATAGAAAGCCCTTCTTGTCCCGATAAAAACAATATATAATATGTGTGGGTACAGCAAATGACAAAGAAGAAAATTACTGCTAAACACAAACAGCACAGAAATGTTAAAATAGGCATTGTCCAGAAAGGACAAAAATGTTTCAAAGGCTCTGTCCTTAAGGGGTTAATTAGAGTGATCATTTAAGTTTTTTGAAAAAAATCAAGTTTTCCAGAAAATATGCTGTTTGGTGAAGGTTCTTTTGATCTTGATGATTAATTAGAGGGATCATTTAAGTTTTTTGTAAAAAATTCATTATTTCCAGAAAATACGCTGTTTGGTGAAGCTAAAAAAAATTGCTTTTTCTAAACATGTATCTTTGAAGGCATTCTACTCGAAAACAAAGGAACCTATCATGTTTCTGACAACTGGGGAAGGTTCTGGTGATCTTCATGATTAATTAGAGGGATCATTTAATTTTTTTGTAAAAATAAATTTTTTCCAGAAAATACGCTTTTTGATGAAGCTAAAAAAAATTGCTTTTTATAAACATGTATCTTTGAGGGCATGCTACTAGAAAACAAAGGAACCTATCATGTTTCTGAAAAATGTGGAAGGTTCTGGTGATCTTGATGATTAATTAGAGGGATCTTTTAAGTTTTTTGAAAAAAATCATTTTTTCCAGAAAATACGCTTTTTGGTGAAGTTAAAAACAATAGCTTTTTAGAAACATGTATTTTTGAAGGCATGCTACTCGAAAACAAAGGAACCTACCATGTTTCTGACAACTGGGGAAGGTTCTGGTGATCTTGATGATTAATTAGAGGGATCATTTAAGTTTTTTGTAAAAAATTCATTATTTCCAGAAAATACGCTGTTTGGTGAAGCTAAAAAAAATTGCTTTTTCTAAACATGTATCTTTGAAGGCATTCTACTCGAAAACAAAGGAACCTATCATGTTTCTAACAACTGGTGAAGGTTCTGGTGATTTTGATGATTAATTAGAGTGATCATTTAAGTTTTTTTTAAAAAATCATTTTTTCCAGAAAACACGCTTTTTGGTGAAGCTAAAAAAAAATAGCTTTTTATAAACATGTATTTTTGAAGGCATGCAACTCGAAAACAAGGGAACCTATCATGTTTCTAACAACTGGTGAAGTTTCTGGTGATCTTGATGATTAATTAGAGGGATCATTTAAGTTTTTTTTTTTAAAAATAATTTTTTCCAGAAAATACGCTTTTTGGTGAAGTTAAAAACAAAAGCTTTTTAGAAACATGTATTTTTGAAGGCATGCTACTCGAAAACAAAGGAACCTACCATGTTTCTGACAACTGGGGAAGGTTCTGGTGATCTTGATGATTAATTAGAGGGATCATTTAAGTTTTTTGTAAAAAATTCATTATTTCCAGAAAATACGCTGTTTGGTGAAGCTAAAAAAAATTGCTTTTTCTAAACATGTATCTTTGAAGGCATTCTACTCGAAAACAAAGGAACCTATCATGTTTCTAACAACTGGTGAAGGTTCTGGTGATTTTGATGATTAATTAGAGTGATCATTATTTTTTTTGTAAAAATTAATTTTTTCCAGAAAATACGCTTTTTGGTGAAGTTAAAAACAATAGCTTTTTCTAAACATGTATTTTTGAAGGCATGCTACTCGAAAACAAAGGAACCTATCATGTTTCTGACAACTGGGGAAGGTTCTGGTGATCTTCATGATTAATTAGAGGGATCATTTAATTTTTTTGTAAAATTAAATTTTTTCCAGAAAATACGCTTTTTGGTGAAGCTAAAATAAATTGCTTTTTATAAACATGTATCTTTGAGGGCATGCTACTTGAAAACAAAGGAACCTATCATGTTTCTGAAAAATGTGGAAGGTTCTGGTGATCTTGATGATTAATTAGAGGGATCTTTTAAGTTTTTTGAAAAAAATCATTTTTTCCAGAAAAAACGCTTTTTGGTGAAGCTAAAAAAAAATAGCTTTTTATAAACATGTATCTTTGAAGGCATGCTACTCGAAAACAAAGGAACCTATCATGTTTCTGACAACTGGGGAAGGTTCTGGTGATCTTGATGATTAATTAGAGGGATCTTTTAAGTTTTTTTGAAAAAAATCATTTTTTCCAGAAAATACGATTTTTGGTGAAGGTAAAAAAAATTGCTTTTTATAAACATGTATCTTTGATGGCATGCTACTAGAAAACAAAGGAACCTATCATGTTTCTGAAAAATGTGGAAGGTTCTGGTGATCTTGATGATTAATTAGAGGGATCTTTTTTAAGTTTTTTGAAAAAAATCATTTTTTCCAGAAAATACGCTTTTTGGTGAAGTTAAAAACAATAGCTTTTTAGAAACATGTATTTTTGAAGGCATGCTACTCGAAAACAAAGGAACCTATCATGTTTCTGACAACTGGGGAAGGTTCTGGTGATCTTCATGATTAATTAGAGGGATCATTTAATTTTTTTGTAAAAATAAATTTTTTCCAGAAAATATGCTTTTTGGTGAAGCTAAAAAAAATTGCTTTTTATAAACATGTATCTTTGAGGGCATGCTACTAGAAAACAAAGGAACCTATCATGTTTCTGAAAAATGTGGAAGGTTCTGGTGATCTTGATGATTAATTAGAGGGATCTTTTAAGTTTTTTGAAAAAAATCATTTTTTCCAGAACATACGCTTTTTGGTGAAGCTAAAAAAAATTGCTTTTTATAAACATGTATCTTTGAAGGCATGCTACTTGAAAACAAAGGAACCTATCATGTTTCTGAAAAATGTGGAAGGTTCTGGTGATCTTGATGATTAATTAGAGGGATCTTTTAAGTTTTTTGAAAAAAATCATGTTTTCCAGAAAATACGCTGTTTGTTGAAGCTAAAAACAATAGCTTTTTATAAATATGTATCTTTAAGGGCATGCTACTTGAAGACAAAGGAACCTGTCATGTTTCTGACAACTGGGGAAGGTTCTGGTGATCTACATGATTAATTAGAGGGATCATTTAATTTTTTTGTAAAAATAAATTTTTTCCAGAAAATATGCTTTTTGGTGAAGCTAAAAAAAATTGCTTTTTATAAACATGTATCTTTGAGGGCATGCTACTCGAAAACAAAGGAACCTACCATGTTTCTGACAACTGGGGATGGTTCTGGTGATCTTGATGATTAATTAGAGGGATCATTTAAGTTTTTTGTAAAAAATTCATTATTTCCAGAAAATACGCTGTTTGGTGAAGCTAAAAAAAATTGCTTTTTCTAAACATGTATCTTTGAAGGCATTCTACTCGAAAACAAAGGAACCTATCATGTTTCTAACAACTGGTGAAGGTTCTGGTGATTTTGATGATTAATTAGAGTGATCATTTAAGTTTTTTGAAAAAAATCAAGTTTTCCAGAAAATATGCTGTTTGGTGAAGCTAAAAAAAATTGCTTTTTCTAAACATGTATCTTTGAAGGCATTCTACTCGAAAACAAAGGAACCTATCATGTTTCTGACAACTGGGGAAGGTTCTGGTGATCTAGATGATTAATTAGAGGGATCATTTAAGTTTTTTGTAAAAATTATTTTTTTCCAGAAAATACGCTCTTTGGTGAAGCTAACAAAATATTGCTTGTTATAAACATGTATCTTTGAAGGCATTCTACTCGAAAACAAAGGAACTTATCATGTTTCTAACAACTGGTGAAGGTTCTGGTGATCTTGATGATTAATTAGAGTGATCACTTAAGTTTTTTGAAAAAAATCAAGTTTTCCAGAAAATACGCTGTTTGGTGAAGCTAAAAACAATAGATTTTTAGAAACATGTAATTTTGAAGGCATGCTACTCGAAAACAAAGGAACTTATCATGTTTCTGAAAAATGTGGAAGGTTCTGGTGATCTTGATGATTAATTAGAGGGATCTTTTAATTTTTTTGTAAAAATTAATTTTTTTCAGAAAATACACTTTTTGGTGAAGCTAAAAAAAAATAGCTATTTATAAACATGTATCTTTGAAGGCATGCTACTCGAAAACAAAGGAACCTATCATGTTTCTGAAAAATGTGGAAGGTTCTGGTGATCTTGATGATTAATTAGAGGGATCTTTTAAGTTTTTTGAAAAAAATCATTTTTTCCAGAACATACGCTTTTTGGTGAAGCTAAAAAAAATTGCTTTTTATAAACATGTATCTTTGAAGGCATGCTACTTGAAAACAAAGGAACCTATCATATTTCTGAAAAATGTGGAAGGTTCTGGTGATCTTGATGATTAATTAGAGGGATCTTTTAAGTTTTTTGAAAAAAATCAAGTTTTCCAGAAAATACGCTGTTTGTTGAAGCTAAAAACAATAGCTTTTTATAAACATGTATCTTTAAGGGCATGCTACTTGAAGACAAAGGAACCTGTCATGTTTCTGACAACTGGGGAAGGTTCTGGTGATCTACATGATTAATTAGAGGGATCATTTAATTTTTTTGTAAAAATAAATTTTTTCCAGAAAATATGCTTTTTGGTGAAGCTAAAAAAAATTGCTTTTTATAAACATGTATCTTTGAGGGCATGCTACTCGAAAACAAAGGAACCTACCATGTTTCTGACAACTGGGGATGGTTCTGGTGATCTTGATGATTAATTAGAGTGATCATTTAAGTTTTTTGTAAAAAAATCATTATTTCCAGAAAATACGCTGTTTGGTGAAGCTAAAAAAAATTGCTTTTTCTAAACATGTATCTTTGAAGGCATTCTACTCGAAAACAAAGGAACCTATCATGTTTCTAACAACTGGTGAAGGTTCTGGTGATTTTGATGATTAATTAGAGTGATCATTTAAGTTTTTTGAAAAAAATCAAGTTTTCCAGAAAATATGCTGTTTGGTGAAGCTAAAAAAAATTGCTTTTTCTAAACATGTATCTTTGAAGGCATTCTACTCGAAAACAAAGGAACCTATCATGTTTCTAACAACTGGTGAAGGTTCTGGTGATCTTGATGATTAATTAGAGGGATCATTTAAGTTTTTTGTAAAAAATTCATTATTTCCAGAAAATACGCTGTTTGGTGAAGCTAAAAAAAAATTGCTTTTTCTAAACATGTATCTTTGAAGGCATTCTACTCGAAAACAAAGGAACCTATCATGTTTCTGACAACTGGGGAAGGTTCTGGTGATCTAGATGATTAATTAGAGGGATCATTTAAGTTTTTTGTAAAAATTATTTTTTTCCAGAAAATACGCTCTTTGGTGAAGCTAACAAAATATTGCTTGTTATAAACATGTATCTTTGAAGGCATTCTACTCGAAAACAAAGGAACTTATCATGTTTCTAACAACTGGTGAAGGTTCTGGTGATCTTGATGATTAATTAGAGGGATCTTTTAAGTTTTTTGAAAAAAATCATTTTTTCCAGAAAATACGCTTTTTGGTGAAGCTAAAAAAAAATAGCTTTTTATAAACATGTATCTTTGAAGGCATGTTACTCGAAAACAAAGGAACCTATCATGTTTCTGACAACTGGGGAAGGTTCTGGTGATCTTAATGATTAATTAGAGGGATCATTTAATTGTTTTGTAAAAATAAATTTTTTCCAGAAAATACGCTGTTTGGTGAAGCTAAAAAAAAATTGCTTTTTCAAAACATGTATCTTTGAAGGCATGCTACTCGAAAATAAAGGAACCTATCATGTTTCTGACAACTGGGGAAGGTTCTGGTGAACTTGATGATTAATTAGAGGGATCTTTTAAATTTTTTGTAAAAATTAATTTTTTCCAGAAAATACACTTTTTGGTGAAGTTAAAAACAATAGCTTTTTAGAAACATGTATTTTGGAAGGCATGCTACTCGAAAACAAAGGAACCTATCATGTTTCTGAAAAATGTGGAAGGTTCTGGTGATCTTGATGATTAATTAGAGTGATCATTTAAGTTTTTGGAAAAATTAATTTTTTCCAAAAAATACGCTTTTTGGTGAAGCTAAAAAAAATTGCTTTTTCTAAACATGTATCTTTGAAGGCATGCTACTCGAAAACAAAGAATCCTATCATGTTTCTGACAACTGGGAAAGGTTCTGGTGATCTAGATGATTAATTAGAGGGATCTTTTAAGTTTTTTGAAAAAAATCATTTTTTCCAGAAAATACGCTTTTTGGTGAAGCTAAAAAAAATTGCTTTTTATAAACATGTATCTTTGAAGGCATGCTACTAGAAAACAAAGGAACCTATCATGTTTCTGAAAAATGTGGAAGGTTCTGGTGATCTTGATGATTAATTAGAGGGATCTTTTAAGTTTTTTGAAAAAAATCATTTTTTCCAGAAAATACGCTTTTTGGTGAAGATAAAAACAATAGCTTTTTAGAAACATGTATTTTTGAAGGCATGCTACTCGAAAACAAAGGAACCTATCATGTTTCTGACAACTGGGGAAGGTTCTGGTGATCTTCATGATTAATTAGAGGGATCATTTAATTTTTTTGTAAAAATAAATTTTTTCCAGAAAATACGCTTTTTGGTGAAGCTAAAAAAAATTGCTTTTTATAAACATGTATCTTTGATGGCATGCTACTTGAAAACAAAGGAACCTATCATGTTTCTGAAAAATGTGGAAGGTTCTGGTGATCTTGATGATTAATTAAAGGGATCATTAATTTTTTTTGTAAAAATTAATTTTTTCCAGAAAATACGCTTTTTGGTGAAGTTAAAAACAATAGCTTTTTAGAAACATGTATTTTTGAAGGCATGCTACTCGAAAACAAAGGAACCTACCATGTTTCTGACAACTGGGGAAGGTTCTGGTGATCTTGATGATTAATTAGAGGGATCATTTAAGTTTTTTGTAAAAAATTCATTATTTCCAGAAAATACGCTGTTTGGTGAAGCTAAAAAAAATTGCTTTTTCTAAACATGTATCTTTGAAGGCATTCTACTCGAAAACAAAGGAACCTATCATGTTTCTAACAACTGGTGAAGGTTCTGGTGATTTTGATGATTAATTAGAGTGATCATTTAAGTTTTTTGAAAAAAATCAAGTTTTCCAGAAAATACGCTGTTTGGTGAATCTAAAAACAATAGCTTTTTAGAAACATGTATTTTTGAAGGCATGCTACTCGAAAACAAAGGAACCTATCTTGTTTCTGACAATTGGGGAAGGTTCTGGTGATCTTGATGATTAATTAGAGGGATCATTTAAGTTTTTTGTAAAAATGTATTTTTTCCAGAAAATACGCCTTTTGGTGAAGCTAAAAAAAATTGCTTTTTATAAACATGTATCTTTGAAGGCATGATACTCGAAAACAAAGGAACCTATCATGTTTCTGACAAATGGGGAAGGTTCTGGTGATCTTGATGATTAATTAGAGGGATCTTTTAAATTTTTTGTAAAAAAAAATTTTTCAAAAAAATACGCTTTTTGGTGAAGTTAAAAACAATAGCTTTTTAGAAACATGTATTTTTGAAGGCATGCTACTCGAAAACAAAGGAACCTACCATGTTTCTGACAACTGGGGAAGGTTCTGGTGATCTTCATGATTAATTAGAGGGATCATTTAATTTTTTTGTAAAAATAATTTTTTTCCAGAAAATACGCTCTTTGTTTAAGCTAAAAAAAATTGCTTTTTATAAACATGTATCTTTGATGGCATGCTACTTGAAAACAAAGGAACCTATCATGTTTCTGAAAAATGTGGAAGGTTCTGGTGATCTTGATGATTAATTAGAGGGATCATTTAAGTTTTTTGTAAAAAATTCATTATTTCCAGAAAATACGCTGTTTGGTGAAGCTAAAAAAAATTGCTTTTTAGAAACATGTATTTTTGAAGGCATGCTACTCGAAAACAAAGGAACCTACCATGTTTCTGACAACTGGGGAAGGTTCTGGTGATCTTGATGATTAATTAGAGGGATCATTTAAGTTTTTTGTAAAAAATTCATTATTTCCAGAAAATACGCTGTTTGGTGAAGCTAAAAAAAATTGCTTTTTCTAAACATGTATCTTTGAAGGCATTCTACTCGAAAACAAAGGAACCTATCATGTTTCTAACAACTGGTGAAGGTTCTGGTGATTTTGATGATTAATTAGAGTGATCATTTAAGTTTTTTGAAAAAAATCAAGTTTTCCAGAAAATACGCTGTTTGGTGAATCTAAAAACAATAGCTTTTTAGAAACATGTATTTTTGAAGGCATGCTACTCGAAAACAAAGGAACCTATCTTGTTTCTGACAATTGGGGAAGGTTCTGGTGATCTTGATGATTAATTAGAGGGATCATTTAAGTTTTTTGTAAAAATGTATTTTTTCCAGAAAATACGCCTTTTGGTGAAGCTAAAAAAAATTGCTTTTTATAAACATGTATCTTTGAAGGCATGATACTCGAAAACAAAGGAACCTATCATGTTTCTGACAAATGGGGAAGGTTCTGGTGATCTTGATGATTAATTAGAGGGATCTTTTAAATTTTTTGTAAAAAAAATTTTTTCAAAAAAATACGCTTTTTGGTGAAGTTAAAAACAATAGCTTTTTAGAAACATGTATTTTTGAAGGCATGCTACTCGAAAACAAAGGAACCTACCATGTTTCTGACAACTGGGGAAGGTTCTGGTGATCTTCATGATTAATTAGAGGGATCATTTAATTTTTTTGTAAAAATAAATTTTTTCCAGAAAATACGCTCTTTGTTTAAGCTAAAAAAAATTGCTTTTTATAAACATGTATCTTTGATGGCATGCTACTTGAAAACAAAGGAACCTATCATGTTTCTGAAAAATGTGGAAGGTTCTGGTGATCTTGATGATTAATTAAAGGGATCATTAATTTTTTTTGTAAAAATTAATTTTTTCCAGAAAATACGCTTTTTGGTGAAGTTAAAAACAATAGCTTTTTAGAAACATGTATTTTTGAAGGCATGCTACTCGAAAACAAAGGAAACTACCATGTTTCTGACAACTGGGGAAGGTTCTGGTGATCTTGATGATTAATTAGAGGGATCATTTAAGTTTTTTGTAAAAAATTCATTATTTCCAGAAAATACGCTGTTTGGTGAAGCTAAAAAAAATTGCTTTTTCTAAACATGTATCTTTGAAGGCATTCTACTCGAAAACAAAGGAAACAACCATGTTTCTAACAACTGGGGAAGGTTCTGGTGATCTTGATGATTAATTAGAGGGATAATTTAAGTTTTTTGTAAAAAATTCATTATTTCCAGAAAATACGCTGTTTGGTGAAGCTAAAAACAATAGATTTTTAGAAACATGTAATTTTGAAGGCATGCTACTCGAAAACAAAGGAACCTATCATGTTTCTGAAAAATGTGGAAGGTTCTGGTGATCTTGATGATTAATTAGAGGGATCTTTTAAGTTTTTTGAAAAAAATCATTTTTTCCAGAAAATACGCTTTTTGGTGAAGCTAAAAAAAAATAGCTTTTTATAAACATGTATCTTTGAAGGCATGCTACTCGAAAACAAAGGAACCTATCATGTTTCTGACAACTGGGGAAGGTTCTGGTGATCTTGATGATTAATTAGAGGGATCATTTAATTGTTTTGTAAAAATAATTTTTTTCCAGAAAATACGCTGTTTGGTGAAGCTAAAAAAAATTGCTTTTTCTAAACATGTATCTTTGAAGGCATGCTACTCGAAAATAAAGGAACCTATCATGTTTCTGACAACTGGGGAAGGTTCTGGTGATCTTGATGATTAATTAGAGGGATCTTTTAAATTTTTTGTAAAAATTAATTTTTTCCAGAAAATACACTTTTTGGTGAAGTTAAAAACAAGAGCTTTTTAGAAACATGTATTTTGGAAGGCATGCTACTCGAAAACAAAGGAACCTATCATGTTTCTGAAAAATGTGGAAGGTTCTGGTGATCTTGATGATTAATTAGAGTGATCATTTAAGTTTTTGGAAAAATAAATTTTTTCCAGAAAATACGCTTTTTGGTGAAGCTAAAAAAAATTGCTTTTTATAAAAATGTATCTTTGAGGGCATGCTACTCGAAAACAAGGGTACCTATCATGTTTCTGAAAAATGTGGAAGGTTCTGGTGATCTTGATGATTAATTAGAGGGATCATTTAAGTTTTTTGAAAAAAATAATTTTTTCCAGAAAATACGCTTTTTGGTGAAGCTAAAAAAAATTGCTTTTTATAAAAATGTATCTTTGAGGGCATGCTACTTGAAAACAAAGGAACCTATCATGTTTCTGAGAACTGGGGAAGGTTCTGGTGATCTTGATGATTAATTAGAGGGATCATTTAAGTTTTTTGTAAAAATTATTTTTTTCCAGAAAATACGCTCTTTGGTGAAGCTAAAAAATATTGCTTGTTATAAACATGTATCTTTGAAGGCATTCAACTCGAAAACAAAGGAACTTATCATATTTCTAACATCTGGTGAAGGTTCTGGTGATCTTGATGATTAATTAGAGTGATCATTTAAGTTTTTTGAAAAAAATCAAGTTTTCCAGAAAATACGCTGTTTGGTGAAGCTAAAAACAATAGCTTTTTCTAAACATGTATCTTTGAACGCTTGCTACTCGAAAACAAAGGAACCTATCATGTTTCTGAAAAATGTGGAAGGTTCTGGTGATCTTGATGAATAATTAGAGGGATCATTTAAGTTTTTTGTAAAAATAATTTTTTCCCAGAAAATACGCTTTTTGGTGAAGCAAAAAAAAATTGCTTCTTATAAACATGTATCTTTGAAGGCATGCTACTCGAAAACAAAGGAACCTATCATGTTTCTGAAAAATGTGGAAGGTTCTGGTGATCTTGATGATTAATTAGAGGGTTCTTTTAAGTTTTTTTTAAAAAAATCATTTTTTCCAGAAAACACGCTTTTTGGTGAAGCTAAAAAAAAAATAGCTTTTTATAAACATGTATTTTTGAAGGCATGCAACTCGAAAACAAGGGAACCTATCATGTTTCTAACAACTGGTGAAGTTTCTGGTGATCTTAATGATTAATTAGAGGGATCATCTAAGGTTTTTTTTAAAAAAATCATTTTTTCCAGAAAATACGCTTTTTGGTGAAGCTAAAAAAAATTGCTTTTTAGAAACATGTATTTTTGAAGGCATGCTACTCGAAAACAAGGGAACCTATCATGTTTCTGAAAAATGTGGAAGGTTCTGGTGATCTTGATGATTAATTAGAGGGATCATTTAAGTTTTTTGTAAAAATTCATTATTTCCAGAAAATACACTGTTTGGTGAAGCTAAAAAAAATTGCTTTTTCTAAACATGTATCTTTGAAGGCATGCTACTCGAGAACAAAGGAACCTATCATGTTTCTGACAACTGGGGAAGGTTCTGGTGATCTAGATGATTAATTAGAGGAATCATTTAAGTTTTTTTTAAAAAATAATTTTTTCCAGAAAATACGCTTTTTGGTGAAGCTAAAAAAAATTGCTTTTTATAAACATGTATCTTTGAGGGCATGCTACTTGAAAACAAAGGAACCTATCATGTTTCTGAAAAATGTGGAAGGTTCTGGTGATCTTGATGAATAATTAGAGGGATCATTTAAGTTTTTTGTAAAAATTAATTTTTCCCAGAATATACGCTTTTTGGTGAAGCTAAAAAAAATTGCTTTTTCTAAACATGTATCTTTGAAGGCATGCTACTCAAAAACAAAGGAACCTATCATGTTTCTGAAAAATGTGGAAGGTTCTGGTGATCTTGATGATTAATTAGAGGGATCATTTAAGTTTTTTGAAAAAAATCAAGTTTTCCAGAAAATACGCTTTTTGGTGAAGCTAAAAAAAATTGCTTTTTATAAACATGTATCTTTGAAGGCATGCTACTCGAAAACAAACAAAACTATCATGTTTCTGACAACTGGGGAAGGTTCTGGTGATCTACATGATTAATTAGAGTGATCATTTAATTTTTTGTAAAAATTAATTTTTTTCAGAAAATACACTTTTTGGTGAAGCTAAAAAAAAATAGCTATTTATAAACATGTATCTTTGAAGGCATGCTACTCGAAAACAAAGGAACCTATCATGTTTCTGACAACTGGGGAAGGTTCTGGTGATCTTGATGATTAATTAGAGGGATCATTTAAGTTTTTTGTAAAAATTAATTATTTCCAGAAAATACTCTTTTTGGTGAAGCAAAAAAAAATTGCTTCTTATAAACATGTATCTTTGAAGGCATGCTACTCGAAAACAAAGGAACCTATCATGTTTCTGAAAAATGTGGAAGGTTCTGGTGATCTTGATGATTAATTAGAGGGTTCTTTTAAGTTTTTTTTAAAAAAATCATTTTTTCCAGAAAACACGCTTTTTGGTGAAGCTAAAAAAAAAATAGCTTTTTATAAACATGTATTTTTGAAGGCATGCAACTCGAAAACAAGGGAACCTATCATGTTTCTAACAACTGGTGAAGTTTCTGGTGATCTTAATGATTAATTAGAGGGATCATCTAAGGTTTTTTTTTAAAAAATCATTTTTTCCAGAAAATACGCTTTTTGGTGAAGCTAAAAAAAATTGCTTTTTAGAAACATGTATTTTTGAAGGCATGCTACTCGAAAACAAGGGAACCTATCATGTTTCTGAAAAATGTGGAAGGTTCTGGTGATCTTGATGATTAATTAGAGGGATCATTTAAGTTTTTTGTAAAAATTCATTATTTCCAGAAAATACACTGTTTGGTGAAGCTAAAAAAAATTGCTTTTTCTAAACATGTATCTTTGAAGGCATGCTACTCGAGAACAAAGGAACCTATCATGTTTCTGACAACTGGGGAAGGTTCTGGTGATCTAGATGATTAATTAGAGGAATCATTTAAGTTTTTTTTAAAAAATAATTTTTTCCAGAAAATACGCTTTTTGGTGAAGCTAAAAAAAATTGCTTTTTATAAACATGTATCTTTGAGGGCATGCTACTTGAAAACAAAGGAACCTATCATGTTTCTGAAAAATGTGGAAGGTTCTGGTGATCTTGATGAATAATTAGAGGGATCATTTAAGTTTTTTGTAAAAATTAATTTTTCCCAGAATATACGCTTTTTGGTGAAGCTAAAAAAAATTGCTTTTTCTAAACATGTATCTTTGAAGGCATGCTACTCAAAAACAAAGGAACCTATCATGTTTCTGAAAAATGTGGAAGGTTCTGGTGATCTTGATGATTAATTAGAGGGATCATTTAAGTTTTTTGAAAAAAATCAAGTTTTCCAGAAAATACGCTTTTTGGTGAAGCTAAAAAAAATTGCTTTTTATAAACATGTATCTTTGAAGGCATGCTACTCGAAAACAAACAAAACTATCATGTTTCTGACAACTGGGGAAGGTTCTGGTGATCTACATGATTAATTAGAGTGATCATTTAATTTTTTGTAAAAATTAATTTTTTTCAGAAAATACACTTTTTGGTGAAGCTAAAAAAAAATAGCTATTTATAAACATGTATCTTTGAAGGCATGCTACTCGAAAACAAAGGAACCTATCATGTTTCTGACAACTGGGGAAGGTTCTGGTGATCTTGATGATTAATTAGAGGGATCATTTAAGTTTTTTGTAAAAATTAATTATTTCCAGAAAATACTCTTTTTGGTGAAGCAAAAAAAAATTTTTTTTTTTAAACATGTATCTTTGAAGTCATGCTACTCGAAAACAAGGAACCTATCATGTTTCTGACAACTGGGGAAGGTTCTGGTGATCTTGATGATTAATTAGAGGGATCATTTACGTTTTTTGAAAAAATTATTTTTTTTCCAGAAAATACGCTTTTTGGTGAAGCTAAAAAAAAATGCTTTTTATAAACATGTATCTTTAAAGGCATGCTACTCGAAAACAAAGGAACCTATCATGTTTCTGAAAACTAGGGAAGGTTCTGGTGATCTTGATGATTAATTAGAGGGATCATTTAATTTTTTTGTAAAAATTAATATTTTTCAGAAAATACACTTTTTGGTGAAGCTAAAAAAAAATAGCTATTTATAAACATGTATCTTTGAAGGCATGCTACTCGAAAACAAAGGAACCTATCATGTTTCTGACAACTGGGGAAGGTTCTGGTGATCTTGATGATTAATTAGAGGGATCATTTAAGTTTTTTTTAAAAATTAATTTTTTCAAGAAAATATGTTTTTTGGTCAAGCTAAAAAAAAATTCTTTTTATAAACATGTATCTTTGAAGGCATGCTACTCGAAAACATAGGAACCTATCATGTTTCTGACAACTGGGGAAGGTTCTGGTGATCTTGATGATTAATTAGAGGGATCATTTAAGTTTTTTGAAAAAAATCATTTTTTCCAGAAAATACGCTTTTTGGTGAAGTTAAAAAAAATTGCTTTTTAGAAACATGTATTTTTGAGGACATGCTACTCGAAAACAAAGGAACCTGTCATGTTTCTGACAACTGAGGAAGGTTCTGGTGATCTAGATGATTAATTAGAGGGATCATTTCAGTTTTTTGAAAAAAATAAATTTTTCAAGAACATACGCTTTTTGGTGAAGTAAAAAAAAATTGCTTTTTCTAAACATGTATCTTTGAAGGCATGCTTCTCGAAAACAAAGGAACCTATCATGTTTCTGAAAACTGGGGAAGGTTCTGGTGATCTACATGATTAATTAGAGGGATCATTTAATTTTTTTGACAAAAATCAATTTCTCAAGAAAATACGCTTTTTGGTCAAGTTAAAAAAAAATTGTTTTTATTAACATGTATCTTTGAAGGCATGCTAACCGAAAAATAAGAAACCTATCACGTTTCTGAAACTGGGGAAGGTTCTCGTGATCTTGATGATTAATTAGAGGGATCATTTAAGTATTTTGTAAAAATTCATTTTTTCCAGAAAATACGCTATTTGGTGAAACTAAAAATTTTGCTTTTTATAAACATGTATCTTTGAAGGGATGCTACTCGAAAACAAAGGAACCTATCATGTTTCTGAAAACTTGGGAAGGTTCTGGTGATCTTGATGATTAATTAGAGGGATCATTTAAGTTTTTTGTAAAAAATTAATTATTTCCAGAAAATACTCTTTTTGGTGAAGCAAAAAAAAAATGTTTTTTTTAAACATGTATTTTTGATTGTATGCTACTCGAAAACAAGGAACCTATCATGTTTCAGACAACTGGGGAATGTTCTAGTGATCTACATGATTAATTAGAGGGATCATTTAATTTTTTTGTAAAAATTCATTTTTTCCAGAAAATACGCTGTTTGGTGAAGCAAAAAAAATTGCTTTTTCTAAACATGTATCTTTAAAGGCATGCTACTCGAAAACAAAGGAACTTATCATGTTTCTGAAAACTGGGGAAGGTTCTGGAGATCTTGATGATTAATTAGAAGGATCTTTGAAGTTTTTTGTAAAAATTAATTATTTCCAGAAAATACTCTTTTTGGTGAAGCAAAAAAAAATTGTTTTTTTTAAACATGTATCTTTGAAGTCATGCTACTCGAAAACAAGGAACCTATCATGTTTCTGACAACTGGGGAAGGTTCTGGTGATCTTGATGATTAATTAGAGGGATCATTTAAGTTTTTTTTAAAAATTAATTTTTTCAAGAAAATATGTTTTTTGGTCAAGCTAAAAAAAAATTCTTTCTATAAACATGTATCTTTGAAGGCATGCTACTCGAAAACATAGGAACCTATCATGTTTCTGACAACTGGGGAAGGTTCTGGTGATCTTGATGATTAATTAGAGGGATCATTTAAGTTTTTTGAAAAAAATCATTTTTTCCAGAAAATACGCTTTTTGGTGAAGTTAAAAAAAATTGCTTTTTAGAAACATGTATTTTTGAGGACATGCTACTCGAAAACAAAGGAACCTGTCATGTTTCTGACAACTGAGGAAGGTTCTGGTGATCTAGATGATTAATTAGAGGGATCATTTCAGTTTATTGAAAAAAATAAATTTTTCAAGAACATACGCTTTTTGGTGAAGTAAAAAAAAATTGCTTTTTCTAAACATGTATCTTTGAAGGCATGCTTCTCGAAAACAAAGGAACCTATCATGTTTCTGAAAACTGGGGAAGGTTCTGGTGATCTACATGATTAATTAGAGGGATCATTTAATTTTTTTGACAAAAATCAATTTCTCAAGAAAATGCGCTTTTTGGTCAAGTTAAAAAAAAATTGTTTTTATTAACATGTATCTTTGAAGGCATGCTACTCGAAAACAAAGAAACCTATCACGTTTCTGAAACTGGGGAAGGTTCTCGTGATCTTGATGATTAATTAGAGGGATCATTTAAGTATTTTGTAAAAATTCATTTTTTCCAGAAAATACGCTATTTGGTGAAACTAAAAATTTTGCTTTTTATAAACATGTATCTTTGAAGGGATGCTACTCGAAAACAAAGGAACCTATCATGTTTCTGAAAACTTGGGAAGGTTCTGGTGATCTTGATGATTAATTAGAGGGATCATTTATGTTTTTTGTAAAAAATTAATTATTTCCAGAAAATACTCTTTTTGGTGAAGCAAAAAAAAAATGTTTTTTTTAAACATGTATTTTTGTTTGTATGCTACTCGAAAACAAGGAACCTATCATGTTTCAGACAACTGGGGAAGGTTCTGGTGATCTACATGATTAATTAGAGGGATCTTTTAAGTTTTTTGTAAAAATTCATTTTTTCCAGAAAATACGCTGTTTGGTGAAGCTAAAAAAATTGCTTTTTCTAAACATGTATCTTTAAAGGCATGCTACTCGAAAACAAAGGAACTTATCATGTTTCTGAAAACTGGGGAAGGTTCTGGAGATCTTGATGATTAATTAGAGGGATCTTTGAAGTTTTTTGTAAAAATTAATTATTTCCAGAAAATACTCTTTTTGGTGAAGCTAAAAAAAATTGCTTTTTATAAACATGTATCTTTCAGGGCATGCTACTTGAAAACAAAGGAACCTATCATGTTTCTGAAAAATGTGGAAGGTTCTGGTGATCTTGATGATTAATTAGAGTGATCTTTTAAGTTTTTTGAAAAAAAAATTTTTTTCCAGAAAATACGCTTTTTGGTGAAGCTAAAAAAAATAGCTTTTTATGAACATGTATCTTTGAAGGCATAATACTCAAAAACAAAGGACCCTATCATGTTTCTGACAACTGGGGAAGGTTCTGGTGATCTACATGATTAATTAGAGGGATCATTTAATTTTTTTCTAAAAAAATCATTATTTCCAGAAAATACGCTGTTTGGTGAAGCTAAAAAAAAATGCTTTTTCTAAACATGTATATTTGAAGGCATGCTACTCGAAAACAAAGGAACCTATCATGTTTCTGACAACTGGTTAAGGTTCTGGTGATCTACATGATTAATTAGAGGGATCATTTAATTTTTTTGTAAAATTTCATTTTTTTCCAGAAAATACGCTTTTTGGTGAAGCCAAAAAAAATTGCTTTTTATAAACATGTATCTTTGAAGGCATGCTACTCGAAAACAAAGGAACCTATCATGTTTCTGACAATTGGGGAAGGTTCTGGTGATCTTGATGATTAATTAGAGGGATCATTTAAGTTTTTAGTAAAAATAATTTTTTCCCAGAAAATACGCTTTTTGGTGAAGCTAAAAAAAATTGCTTTTTATAAACATGTATCTTTGAAGGCATGCTACTCGAAAACAAAGGAACCTATCATGTTTCTGAAAAATGTGGAAGGTTCTGGTGATCTTGATGATTAATTAGAGGGATCATTGATCATTTAAGTTTTTTGTAAAAAATTCATTATTTCCAGAAAATACGCTGTTTGGTGAAGCTAAAAAAAATTGCTTTTTCTAAACATGTATCTTTGAAGGCATGCTACTCGAGAACAAAGGAACCTATCATGTTTCTGACAACTGGGGAAGGTTCTGGTGATCTTGATGATTAATTAGAGGGATCATTTAAGTTTTTTGTAAAAATTCATTATTTCCAGAAAATACGCTGTTTGGTGAAGCTAAAAAAAATTGCTTTTTCTAAACATGTATCTTTGAAGGCATGCTACTCGAGAACAAAGGAACCTATCATGTTTCTGACAACTGGGGAAGGTTCTGGTGATCTAGATGATTAATTAGAGGAATCATTTAAGTTTTTTTTAAAAATTAATTTTTTCCAGAAAATACGCTTTTGGTGAAGCTAAAAAAAATTGCTTTTTATAAACATGTATCTTTGAGGGCATGCTACTTGAAAACAAAGGAACCTATCATGTTTCTGAAAAATGTGGAAGGTTCTGGTGATCTTGATGAATAATTAGAGGGATCATTTAAGTTTTTTGTAAAAATTAATTTTTCCCAGAAAATACGCTTTTTGGTGAAGCTAAAAAAAATTGCTTTTTCTAAACATGTATCTTTGAAGGCATGCTACTCAAAAACAAAGGAACCTATCATGTTTCTGAAAAATGTGGAAGGTTCTGGTGATCTTGATGATTAATTAGAGGGATCATTTAAGTTTTTTGAAAAAAATCAAGTTTTCCAGAAAATACGCTTTTTGGTGAAGCTAAAAAAAATAGCTTTTTTATAAACATGTATCTTTGAAGGCATGCTACTCGAAAACAAAGGAACCTATCATGTTTCTGACAACTGGGGAAGGTTCTGGTGATCTTGATGATTAATTAGAGGGATCATTTAAGTTTTTTGAAAAAAATCAAGTTTTCCAGAAAATACGCTTTTTGGTGAAGCTAAAAAAAATAGCTTTTTTATAAACATGTATCTTTGAAGGCATGCTACTCGAAAACAAAGGAACCTATCATGTTTCTGACAACTGGGGAAGGTTCTGGTGATCTTGATGATTAATTAGAGGGATCATTTAAGTTTTTTGTAAAAATTCATTATTTCCAGAAAATACGCTGTTTGGTGAAGCTAAAAAAAATTGCTTTTTCTAAACATGTATCTTTGAAGGCATGCTACTCGAGAACAAAGGAACCTATCATGTTTCTGACAACTGGGGAAGGTTCTGGTGATCTAGATGATTAATTAGAGGAATCATTTAAGTTTTTTTTAAAAATTAATTTTTTCCAGAAAATACGCTTTTGGTGAAGCTAAAAAAAATTGCTTTTTATAAACATGTATCTTTGAGGGCATGCTACTTGAAAACAAAGGAACCTATCATGTTTCTGAAAAATGTGGAAGGTTCTGGTGATCTTGATGAATAATTAGAGGGATCATTTAAGTTTTTTGTAAAAATTAATTTTTCCCAGAAAATACGCTTTTTGGTGAAGCTAAAAAAAATTGCTTTTTCTAAACATGTATCTTTGAAGGCATGCTACTCAAAAACAAAGGAACCTATCATGTTTCTGAAAAATGTGGAAGGTTCTGGTGATCTTGATGATTAATTAGAGGGATCATTTAAGTTTTTTGAAAAAAATCAAGTTTTCCAGAAAATACGCTTTTTGGTGAAGCTAAAAAAAATAGCTTTTTTATAAACATGTATCTTTGAAGGCATGCTACTCGAAAACAAAGGAACCTATCATGTTTCTGACAACTGGGGAAGGTTCTGGTGATCTTGATGATTAATTAGAGGGATCATTTAAGTTTTTTGTAAAAATTAATTATTTCCAGAAAATACTCTTTTTGGTGAAGCAAAAAAAAATTTTTTTTTTTAAACATGTATCTTTGAAGTCATGCTACTCGAAAACAAGGAACCTATCATGTTTCTGACAACTGGGGAATGTTCTGGTGATCTTGATGATTAATTAGAGGGATCATTTACGTTTTTTGAAAAAATTATTTTTTTTCCAGAAAATACGCTTTTTGGTGAAGCTAAAAAAAAATGCTTTTTATAAACATGTATCTTTAAAGGCATGCTACTCGAAAACAAAGGAACCTATCATGTTTCTGAAAACTGGGGAAGGTTCTGGTGATCTTGATGATTAATTAGAGGGATCATTTAATTTTTTTGTAAAAATTAATTTTTTTCAGAAAATACACTTTTTGGTGAAGCTAAAAAAAAATAGCTATTTATAAACATGTATCTTTGAAGGCATGCTACTCGAAAACAAAGGAACCTATCATGTTTCTGACAACTGGGGAAGGTTCTGGTGATCTTGATGATTAATTAGAGGGATCATTTAAGTTTTTTTTAAAAATTAATTTTTTCAAGAAAATATGTTTTTTGGTCAAGCTAAAAAAAAATTCTTTTTATAAACATGTATCTTTGAAGGCATGCTACTCGAAAACATAGGAACCTATCATGTTTCTGACATCTGGGGAAGGTTCTGGTGATCTTGATGATTAATTAGAGGGATCATTTAAGTTTTTTGAAAAAAATCATTTTTTCCAGAAAATACGCTTTTTGGTGAAGTTAAAAAAAATTGCTTTTTAGAAACATGTATTTTTGAGGACATGCTACTCGAAAACAAAGGAACCTGTCATGTTTCTGACAACTGAGGAAGGTTCTGGTGATCTAGATGATTAATTAGAGGGATCATTTCAGTTTTTTGAAAAAAATAAATTTTTCAAGAACATACGCTTTTTGGTGAAGTAAAAAAAAATAGCTTTTTCTAAACATGTATCTTTGAAGGCATGCTTCTCGAAAACAAGGAACCTATCATGTTTCTGACAACTGGGGAAGGTTCTGGTGATCTACATGATTAATTAGAGGGATCATTTAATTTTTTTGAAAAAAATCAATTTCTCAAGAAAATACGCTTTTTGGTCAAGTTAAAAAAAAAATGTTTTTATTAACATGTATCTTTGAAGGCATGCTACTCGAAAACAAAGAAACCTATCACGTTTCTGAAACTGGGGAAGGTTCTCGTGATCTTGATGATTAATTAGAGGGATCATTTAAGTATTTTGTAAAAATTCATTTTTTCCAGAAAATACGCTATTTGGTGAAACTAAAAATTTTGCTTTTTATAAACATGTATCTTTGAAGGGATGCTACTCGAAAACAAAGGAACCTATCATGTTTCTGAAAACTTGGGAAGGTTCTGGTGATCTTGATGATTAATTAGAGGGATCATTTAAGTTTTTTGTAAAAAATTAATTATTTCCAGAAAATACTCTTTTTGGTGAAGCAAAAAAAAAATGTTTTTTTTAAACATGTATTTTTGATTGTATGCTACTCGAAAACAAGGAACCTATCATGTTTCAGACAACTGGGGAATGTTCTAGTGATCTACATGATTAATTAGAGGGATCATTTAATTTTTTTGTAAAAATTCATTTTTTCCAGAAAATACGCTGTTTGGTGAAGCTAAAAAAATTGCTTTTTCTAAACATGTATCTTTAAAGGCATGCTACTCGAAAACAAAGGAACTTATCATGTTTCTGAAAACTGGGGAAGGTTCTGGAGATCTTGATGATTAATTAGAGGGATCTTTGAAGTTTTTTGTAAAAATTAATTATTTCCAGAAAATACTCTTTTTGGTGAAGCAAAAAAAAATTGTTTTTTTTAAACATGTATCTTTGAAGTCATGCTACTCGAAAACAAGGAACCTATCATGTTTCTGACAACTGGGGAAGGTTCTGGTGATCTTGATGATTAATTAGAGGGATCATTTACGTTTTTTGAAAAAAAAATTTTTTTTCCAGAAAATACGCTTTTTGGTGAAGCTAAAAAAAATTGCTTTTTATAAACATGTATCTTTCAGGGCATGCTACTTGAAAACAAAGGAACCTATCATGTTTCTGAAAAATGTGGAAGGTTCTGGTGATCTTGATGATTAATTAGAGGGATCTTTTAAGTTTTTTGAAAAAAAATTTTTTTTCCAGAAAATACGCTTTTTGGTGAAGCTAAAAAAAATAGCCTTTTATGAACATGTATCTTTGAAGGCATAATACTCAAAAACAAAGGACCCTATCATGTTTCTGACAACTGGGGAAGGTTCTGGTGATCTACATGATTAATTAGAGGGATCATTTAATTTTTTTCTAAAAAATTCATTATTTCCAGAAAATACGCTGTTTGGTGAAGCTAAAAAAAAATGCTTTTTCTAAACATGTATATTTGAAGGCATGCTACTCGAAAACAAAGGAACCTATCATATTTCTGACAACTGGTTAAGGTTCTGGTGATCTACATGATTAATTAGAGGGATCATTTAAGTTTTTAGTAAAAATAATTTTTTCCCAGAAAATACGCTTTTTGGTGAAGCTAAAAAAAATTGCTTTTTATAAACATGTATCTTTGAAGGCATGCTACTCGAAAACAAAGGAACCTATCATGTTTCTGAAAAATGTGGAAGGTTCTGGTGATCTTGATGATTAATTAGAGGGATCATTGATCATTTAAGTTTTTTGTAAAAAATTCATTATTTCCAGAAAATACGCTGTTTGGTGAAGCTAAAAAAAATAGCTTTTTCTAAACATGTATCTTTGAAGGCATGCTACTCGAGAACAAAGGAACCTATCATGTTTCTGACAACTGGGGAAGGTTCTGGTGATCTTGATGATTAATTAGAGGGATCATTTAAGTTTTCTGTAAAAATTCATTATTTCCAGAAAATACGCTGTTTGTTGAAGCTAAAAAAAATTGCTTTTTCTAAACATGTATCTTTGAAGGCATGCTACTCGAGAACAAAGGAACCTATCATGTTTCTGACAACTGGGGAAGGTTCTGGAGATCTTGATGATTAATTAGAGGGATCTTTGAAGTTTTTTGTAAAAATTAATTATTTCCAGAAAATACTCTTTTTGGTGAAGCAAAAAAAAATTGTTTTTTTTAAACATGTATCTTTGAAGTCATGCTACTCGAAAACAAGGAACCTATCATGTTTCTGACAACTGGGGAAGGTTCTGGTGATCTTGATGATTAATTAGAGGGATCATTTACGTTTTTTGAAAAAATTATTTTTTTTCCAGAAAATACGCTTTTTGGTGAAGCTAAAAAAAATTGCTTTTTATAAACATGTATCTTTCAGGGCATGCTACTTGAAAACAAAGGAACCTATCATGTTTCTGAAAAATGTGGAAGGTTCTGGTGATCTTGATGATTAATTAGAGAGATCTTTTAAGTTTTTTGAAAAAAATTTTTTTTTCCAGAAAATACGCTTTTTGGTGAAGCTAAAAAAAATAGCTTTTTATGAACATGTATCTTTGAAGGCATAATACTCAAAAACAAAGGACCCTATCATGTTTCTGACAACTGGGGAAGGTTCTGGTGATCTACATGATTAATTAGAGGGATCATTTAATTTTTTTGTAAAAAATTCATTATTTCCAGAAAATACGCTGTTTGGTGAAGCTAAAAAAAAATGCTTTTTCTAAACATGTATATTTGAAGGCATGCTACTCGAAAACAAAGGAACCTATCATGTTTCTGACAACTGGTTAAGGTTCTGGTGATCTACATGATTAATTAGAGGGATCATTTAATTTTTTTGTAAAATTTCATTTTTTTCCAGAAAATACGCTTTTTGGTGAAGCCAAAAAAAATTGCTTTTTATAAACATGTATCTTTGAAGGCATGCTACTCGAAAACAAAGGAACCTATCATGTTTCTGACAATTGGGGAAGGTTCTGGTGATCTTGATGATTAATTAGAGGGATCATTTAAGTTTTTAGTAAAAATAATTTTTTCCCAGAAAATACGCTTTTTGGTGAAGCTAAAAAAAATTGCTTTTTATAAACATGTATCTTTGAAGGCATGCTACTCGAAAACAAAGGAACCTATCATGTTTCTGAAAAATGTGGAAGGTTCTGGTGATCTTGATGATTAATTAGAGGGATCATTGATCATTTAAGTTTTTTGTAAAAAATTCATTATTTCCAGAAAATACGCTGTTTGGTGAAGCTAAAAAAAATTGCTTTTTCTAAACATGTATCTTTGAAGGCATGCTACTCGAGAACAAAGGAACCTATCATGTTTCTGACAACTGGGGAAGGTTCTGGTGATCTTGATGATTAATTAGAGGGATCATTTAAGTTTTTTGTAAAAATTCATTATTTCCAGAAAATACGCTGTTTGGTGAAGCTAAAAAAAATTGCTTTTTCTAAACATGTATCTTTGAAGGCATGCTACTCGAGAACAAAGGAACCTATCATGTTTCTGACAACTGGGGAAGGTTCTGGTGATCTAGATGATTAATTAGAGGAATCATTTAAGTTTTTTTTAAAAATTAATTTTTTCCAGAAAATACGCTTTTGGTGAAGCTAAAAAAATTGCTTTTTATAAACATGTATCTTTGAGGGCATGCTACTTGAAAACAAAGGAACCTATCATGTTTCTGAAAAATGTGGAAGGTTCTGGTGATCTTGATGAATAATTAGAGGGATCATTTAAGTTTTTTGTAAAAATTAATTTTTCCCAGAAAATACGCTTTTTGGTGAAGCTAAAAAAAATAGCTTTTTATAAACATGTATCTTTGAAGGCATGCTACTCGAAAACAAAGGAACCTATCATGTTTCTGAAAAATGTGGAAGGTTCTGGTGATCTTGATGATTAATTAGAGGGATCATTTAAGTTTTTTGAAAAAAATCAAGTTTTCCAGAAAATACGCTTTTTGGTGAAGCTAAAAAAAATAGCTTTTTATAAACATGTATCTTTGAAGGCATGCTACTCGAAAACAAACAAAACTATCATGTTTCTGACAACTGGGGAAGGTTCTGGTGATCTACATGATTAATTAGAGTGATCATTTAATTTTTTGTAAAAATTAATTTTTTTCAGAAAATACACTTTTTGGTGAAGCTAAAAAAAAATAGCTATTTATAAACATGTATCTTTGAAGGCATGCTACTCGAAAACAAAGGAACCTATCATGTTTCTGACAACTGGGGAAGGTTCTGGTGATCTTGATGATTAATTAGAGGGATCATTTAAGTTTTTTGTAAAAATTAATTTTTTCAAGAAAATATGTTTTTTGGTCAAGCTAAAAAAAAATGCTTTTTATAAACATGTATCTTTGAAGGCATGCTCCTCTAAAACAAAGGAAACTATCATGTTTCTGACAACTGTGGGAGGTTCTGGAGATCTTGATGATTAATTAGAGGGATCTTTTAAGTTTTTTGTAAAAATTAATTATTTCCAGAAAATACTCTTTTTGGTGAAGCAAAAAAAAATTGTTTTTTTTAAACATGTATCTTTGAAGTCATGCTACTCGAAAACAAGGAACCTATCATGTTTCTGACAACTGGGGAAGGTTCTGGTGATCTTGATTATTAATTAGAGGGATCATTTACGTTTTTTGAAAAAATTATTTTTTTTCCAGAAAATACGCTTTTTGGTGAAGCTAAAAAAAAAATGCTTTTTATAAACATGTATCTTTAAAGGCATGCTACTCGAAAACAAAGGAACCTATCATGTTTCTGAAAACTGGGGAAGGTTCTGGTGATCTTGATGATTAATTAGAGGGATCATTTAATTTTTTTGTAAAAATTTATTTTTTTCAGAAAATACACTTTTTGGTGAAGCTAAAAAAAAATAGCTATTTATAAACATGTATCTTTGAAGGCATGCTACTCGAAAACAAAGGAACCTATCATGTTTCTGACAACTGGGGAAGGTTCTGGTGATCTTGATGATTAATTAGAGGGATCATTTAAGTTTTTTTTAAAAATTAATTTTTTCAAGAAAATATGTTTTTTGGTCAAGCTAAAAAAAAATTCTTTTTATAAACATGTATCTTTGAAGGCATGCTACTCGAAAACATAGGAACCTATCATGTTTCTGACAACTGGGGAAGGTTCTGGTGATCTTGATTAATTAGAGGGATCATTTAAGTTTTTTGAAAAAAATCATTTTTTCCAGAAAATACGCTTTTTGGTGAAGTTAAAAAAAATTGCTTTTTAGAAACATGTATTTTTGAGGACATGCTACTCGAAAACAAAGGAACTTGTCATGTTTCTGACAACTGAGGAAGGTTCTGGTGATCTAGATGATTAATTAGAGGGATCATTTCAGTTTTTTGAAAAAAATCAATTTCTCAAGAAAATACGCTTTTTGGTCAAGTTAAAAAAAAATTGTTTTTATTAACATGTATCTTTGAAGGCATGCTACTCGAAAACAAAGGAACCTATCATGTTTCTGAAAACTGGGGAAGGTTCTGGTGATCTACATGATTAATTAGAGGGATCATTTAATTTTTTTGAAAAAAATCAATTTCTCAAGAAAATACGCTTTTTGGTCAAGTTAAAAAAAAATTGCTTTTTCTAAACATGTATCTTTGAAGGCATGCTTCTCGAAAACAAAGGAACCTATCATGTTTCTGAAAACTGGGGAAGGTTCTGGTGATCTACATGATTAATTAGAGGGATCATTTAATTTTTTTGAAAAAAATCAATTTCTCAAGAAAATACGCTTTTTGGTCAAGTTAAAAAAAAATTGTTTTTATTAACATGTATCTTTGAAGGCATGCTACTCGAAAACAAAGAAACCTATCATGTTTCTGATACTGGGGAAGGTTCTGGTGATCTTGATGATTAATTAGAGGGATCATTTAAGTATTTTGTAAAAATTCATTTTTTCCAGAAAATACGCTATTTGGTGAAACTAAAAATTTAGCTTTTTATAAACATGTATCTTTGAAGGGATGCTACTCGAAAACAAAGGAACCTATCATGTTTCTGAAAACTTGGGAAGGTTCTGGTGATCTTGATGATTAATTAGAGCGATCATTTACGTTTTTTGAAAAAATTAATTATTTCCAGAAAATACTCTTTTTGGTGAAGCAAAAAAAAAATTGTTTTTTTTAAACATGTATTTTTGATTGTATGCTACTCGAAAACAAGGAACCTATCATGTTTCAGACAACTGGGGAATGTTCTAGTGATCTACATGATTAATTAGAGGGATCATTTAATTTTTTTGTAAAAATTCATTTTTTCCAGAAAATACGCTGTTTGGTGAAGCTAAAAAAATTTCTTTTTCTAAACATGTATCTTTAAAGGCATGCTACTCGAAAACAAAGGAACCTATCATGTTTCTGAAAACTGGGGAAGGTTCTGGAGATCTTGATGATTAATTAGAGGGATCTTTTAAGTTTTTTGTAAAAATTTATTTTTTCCAGAAAATACGCTGTTTGGTGAAGCTAAAAAAATTGCTTTTTCTAAACATGTATCTTTAAAGGCATGCTACTCGAAAACAAAGGAACTTATCATGTTTCTGAAAACTGGGGAAGGTTCTGGAGATCTTGATGATTAATTAGAGGGATCTTTGAAGTTTTTTGTAAAAATTAATTATTTCCAGAAAATACTCTTTTTGGTGAAGCAAAAAAAAATTGTTTTTTTTAAACATGTATCTTTGAAGTCATGCTACTCAAAAACAAGGAACCTATCATGTTTCTGACAACTGGGGAAGGTTCTGGTGATCTACATGATTAATTAGAGGGATCTTTTAAGTTTTTTGAAAAAATTTTTTTTTTCCAGAAAATACGCTTTTTGGTGAAGCTAAAAAAAAAATGCTTTTTATAAACATGTATCTTTGAAGGCATGCTACTCGAAAACAAAGGACCCTATCATGTTTCTGACAACTGGGGAAGGTTCTGGTGATCTACATGATTAATTAGAGGGATCATTTAATTTTTTTGTAAAAAATTCATTATTTCCAGAAAATACGCTGTTTGGTGAAGCTAAAAAAAAATGCTTTTTCTAAACATGTATCTTTGAAGGCATGCTACTCGAAAACAAAGGAACCTATCATGTTTCTGACAATTGGGGAAGGTTCTGGTGATCTTGATGATTAATTAGAGGGATCATTTAAGTTTTTAGTAAAAATAATTTTTTCCCAGAAAATACGCTTTTTGGTGAAGCTAAAAAAAATTGCTTTTTATAAACATGTATCTTTGAAGGCATGCTACTCGAAAACAAAGGAACCTATCATGTTTCTGAAAAATGTGGAAGGTTCTGGTGATCTTGATGATTAATTAGAGGGATCATTGATCATTTAAGTTTTTTGTAAAAAATTCATTATTTCCAGAAAATACGCTGTTTGGTGAAGCTAAAAAAAATTGCTTTTTCTAAACATGTATCTTTGAAGGCATGCTACTCGAGAACAAAGGAACCTATCATGTTTCTGACAACTGGGGAAGGTTCTGGTGATCTTGATGATTAATTAGAGGGATCATTTAAGTTTTTTGTAAAAATTCATTATTTCCAGAAAATACGCTGTTTGGTGAAGCTAAAAAAAATTGCTTTTTCTAAACATGTATCTTTGAAGGCATGCTACTCGAGAACAAAGGAACCTATCATGTTTCTGACAACTGTGGGAGGTTCTGGAGATCTTGATGATTAATTAGAGGGATCTTTTAAGTTTTTTGTAAAAATTAATTATTTCCAGAAAATACTCTTTTTGGTGAAGCAAAAAAAAATTGTTTTTTTTAAACATGTATCTTTGAAGTCATGCTACTCGAAAACAAGGAACCTATCATGTTTCTGACAACTGGGGAAGGTTCTGGTGATCTTGATGATTAATTAGAGGGATCATTTAAGTTTTTTGAAAAAAATCAAGTTTTCCAGAAAATACGCTTTTTGGTGAAGCTAAAAAAAATAGCTTTTTATAAACATGTATCTTTGAAGGCATGCTACTCGAAAACAAACAAAACTATCATGTTTCTGACAACTGGGGAAGGTTCTGGTGATCTACATGATTAATTAGAGTGATCATTTAATTTTTTGTAAAAATTAATTTTTTTCAGAAAATACACTTTTTGGTGAAGCTAAAAAAAAATAGCTATTTATAAACATGTATCTTTGAAGGCATGCTACTCGAAAACAAAGGAACCTATCATGTTTCTGACAACTGGGGAAGGTTCTGGTGATCTTGATGATTAATTAGAGGGATCATTTAAGTTTTTTGTAAAAATTAATTTTTTCAAGAAAATATGTTTTTTGGTCAAGCTAAAAAATAATGCTTTTTATAAACATGTATCTTTGAAGGCATGCTCCTCTAAAACAAAGGAACCTATCATGTTTCTGACAACTGTGGGACGTTCTGGAGATCTTGATGATTAATTAGAGGGATCTTTTAAGTTTTTTGTAAAAATTAATTATTTCCAGAAAATACTCTTTTTGGTGAAGCAAAAAAAAATTGTTTTTTTTAAACATGTATCTTTGAAGTCATGCTACTCGAAAACAAGGAACCTATCATGTTTCTGACAACTGGGGAAGGTTCTGGTGATCTTGATGATTAATTAGAGGGATCATTTACGTTTTTTGAAAAAATTATTTTTTTTCCAGAAAATACGCTTTTTGGTGAAGCTAAAAAAAAAAAGCTTTTTATAAACATGTATCTTTAAAGGCATGCTACTCGAAAACAAAGGAACCTATCATGTTTCTGAAAACTGGGGAAGGTTCTGGTGATCTTGATGATTAATTAGAGGGATCATTTAATTTTTTTGTAAAAATTAATTTTTTTCAGAAAATACACTTTTTGGTGAAGCTAAAAAAAAATAGCTATTTATAAACATGTATCTTTGAAGGCATGCTACTCGAAAACAAAGGAACCTATCATGTTTCTGACAAATGGGGAAGGTTCTGGTGATCTTGATGATTAATTAGAGGGATCATTTAAGTTTTTTTTAAAAATTAATTTTTTCAAGAAAATATGTTTTTTGGTCAAGCTAAAAAAAAATTCTTTTTATAAACATGTATCTTTGAAGGCATGCTACTCGAAAACATAGGAACCTATCATGTTTCTGACAACTGGGGAAGGTTCTGGTGATCTTGATTAATTAGAGGGATCATTTAAGTTTTTTGAAAAAAATCATTTTTTCCAGAAAATACGCTTTTTGGTGAAGTTAAAAAAAATTGCTTTTTAGAAACATGTATTTTTGAGGACATGCTACTCGAAAACAAAGGAACCTGTCATGTTTCTGACAACTGAGGAAGGTTCTGGTGATCTAGATGATTAAATAGAGGGATCATTTCAGTTTTTTGAAAAAAATAAATTTTTCAAGAACATACGCTTTTTGGTGAAGTAAAAAAAAATTGCTTTTTCTAAACATGTATCTTTGAAGGCATGCTACTCGAAAACAAACAAAACTATCATGTTTCTGACAACTGGGGAAGGTTCTGGTGATCTTGATGATTAATTAGAGGGATCATTTAATTTTTTTGTAAAAATTAATTTTTTTCAGAAAATACACTTTTTGGTGAAGCTAAAAAAAAATAGCTATTTATAAACATGTATCTTTGAAGGCATGCTACTCGAAAACAAAGGAACCTATCATGTTTCTGACAAATGGGGAAGGTTCTGGTGATCTTGATTAATTAGAGGGATCATTTAAGTTTTTTTTAAAAATTAATTTTTTCAAGAAAATATGTTTTTTGGTCAAGCTAAAAAAAAATTCTTTTTATAAACATGTATCTTTGAAGGCATGCTACTCGAAAACATAGGAACCTGTCATGTTTCTGACAACTGGGGAAGGTTCTGGTGATCTTGATTAATTAGAGGGATCATTTAAGTTTTTTGAAAAAAATCATTTTTTCCAGAAAATACGCTTTTTGGTGAAGTTAAAAAAAATTGCTTATTAGAAACATGTATTTTTGAGGACATGCTACTCGAAAACAAAGGAACCTGTCATGTTTCTGACAACTGAGGAAGGTTCTGGTGATCTAGATGATTAAATAGAGGGATCATTTCAGTTTTTTGAAAAAAATAAATTTTTCAAGAACATACGCTTTTTGGTGAAGTAAAAAAAAATTGCTTTTTCTAAACATGTATCTTTGAAGGCATGCTACTCGAAAACAAACAAAACTATCATGTTTCTGACAACTGGGGAAGGTTCTGGTGATCTACATGATTAATTAGAGTGATCATTTAATTTTTTGTAAAAATTAATTTTTTTCAGAAAATACACTTTTTGGTGAAGCTAAAAAAAAATAGCTATTTATAAACATGTATCTTTGAAGGCATGCTACTCGAAAACAAACAAAACTATCATGTTTCTGACAACTGGGGAAGGTTCTGGTGATCTACATGATTAATTAGAGTGATCATTTAATTTTTTGTAAAAATTAATTTTTTCAAGAAAATATGTTTTTTGGTGAAGCTAAAAAAAAATAGCTATTTATAAACATGTATCTTTGAAGGCATGCTACTCGAAAACAAAGGAACCTATCATGTTTCTGACAACTGGGGAAGGTTCTGGTGATCTTGATGATTAATTAGAGGGATCATTTAAGTTTTTTGTAAAAATTAATTTTTTCAAGAAAATATGTTTTTTGGTCAAGCTAAAAAAAAATGCTTTTTATAAACATGTATCTTTGAAGGCATGCTCCTCTAAAACAAAGGAACCTATCATGTTTCTGACAACTGTGGGACGTTCTGGAGATCTTGATGATTAATTAGAGGGATCTTTTAAGTTTTTTGTAAAAATTAATTATTTCCAGAAAATACTCTTTTTGGTGAAGCAAAAAAAAATTGTTTTTTTTAAACATGTATCTTTGAAGTCATGCTACTCGAAAACAAGGAACCTATCATGTTTCTGACAACTGGGGAAGGTTCTGGTGATCTTGATGATTAATTAGAGGGATCATTTACGTTTTTTGAAAAAATTATTTTTTTTCCAGAAAATACGCTTTTTGGTGAAGCTAAAAAAAAAAAGCTTTTTATAAACATGTATCTTTAAAGGCATGATACTCGAAAACAAAGGAACCTATCATGTTTCTGAAAACTGGGGAAGGTTCTGGTGATCTTGATGATTAATTAGAGGGATCATTTAATTTTTTTGTAAAAATTAATTTTTTTCAGAAAATACACTTTTTGGTGAAGCTAAAAAAATATAGCTATTTATAAACATGTATCTTTGAAGGCATGCTACTCGAAAACAAAGGAACCTATCATGTTTCTGACAAATGGGGAAGGTTCTGGTGATCTTGATTAATTAGAGGGATCATTTAAGTTTTTTGAAAAAAATCATTTTTTCCAGAAAATACGCTTTTTGGTGAAGTTAAAAAAAATTGCTTTTTAGAAACATGTATTTTTGAGGACATGCTACTCGAAAACAAAGGAACCTGTCATGTTTCTGACAACTGAGGAAGGTTCTGGTGATCTAGATGATTAAATAGAGGGATCATTTCAGTTTTTTGAAAAAAATAAATTTTTCAAGAACATACGCTTTTTGGTGAAGTAAAAAAAAATTGCTTTTTCTAAACATGTATCTTTGAAGGCATGCTTCTCGAAAACAAAGGAACCTATCATGTTTCTGAAAACTGGGGAAGGTTCTGGTGATCTACATGATTAATTAGAGGGATCATTTAATTTTTTTGAAAAAAATCAATTTCTCAAGAAAATACGCTTTTTGGTCAAGTTAAAAAAAAATTGTTTTTATTAACATGTATCTTTGAAGGCATGCTACTCGAAAACAAAGAAACCTATCATGTTTCTGATACTGGGGAAGGTTCTGGTGATCTTGATGATTAATTAGAGGGATCTTTTAAGTTTTTTGTAAAAATTAATTATTTCCAGAAAATACTCTTTTTGGTGAAGCAAAAAAAAATTGTTTTTTTTAAACATGTATCTTTGAAGTCATGCTACTCGAAAACAAGGAACCTATCATGTTTCTGACAACTGGGGAAGGTTCTGGTGATCTTGATGATTAATTAGAGGGATCATTTACGTTTTTTGAAAAAATTATTTTTTTTCCATAAAATACGCTTTTTGGTGAAGCTAAAAAAAATTGCTTTTTATAAACATGTATCTTTCAGGGCATGCTACTTGAAAACAAAGGAACCTATCATGTTTCTGAAAAATGTGGAAGGTTCTGGTGATCTTGATGATTAATTAGAGGGATCTTTTAAGTTTTTTGAAAAAAATTCATTATTTCCAGAAAATACGCTGTTTGGTGAAGCTAAAAAAAAATGCTTTTTCTAAACATATATATTTGAAGGCATGCTACTCGAAAACAAAGGAACCTATCATGTTTCTGACAACTGGTTAAGGTTCTGGTGATCTACAGTATTAATTAGAGGGATCATTTAATTTTTTTGTAAAATTTCATTTTTTTCCAGAAAATACGCTTTTTGGTGAAGCCAAAAAAAATTGCTTTTTATAAACATGTATCTTTGAAGGCATGCTACTCGAAAACAAAGGAACCTATCATGTTTCTGACAATTGGGGAAGGTTCTGGTGATCTTGATGATTAATTAGAGGGATCATTTAAGTTTTTAATAAAAATAATTTTTTCCCAGAAAATACGCTTTTTGGTGAAGCTAAAAAAATTGCTTTTTATAAACATGTATCTTTGAAGGCATGCTACTCGAAAACAAAGGAACCTATCATGTTTCTGAAAAATGTGGAAGGTTCTGGTGATCTTGATGATTAATTAGAGGGATCATTGATCATTTAAGTTTTTTGTAAAAAATTCATTATTTCCAGAAAATACGCTGTTTGGTGAAGCTAAAAAAAAATGCTTTTTCTAAACATGTATATTTGAAGGCATGCTACTCGAAAACAAAGGAACCTATCATGTTTCTGACAACTGGTTAAGGTTCTGGTGATCTACATGATTAATTAGAGGGATCATTTAATTTTTTTGTAAAATTTCATTTTTTTCCAGAAAATACGCTTTTTGGTGAAGCCAAAAAAAATTGCTTTTTATAAACATGTATCTTTGAAGGCATGCTACTCGAAAACAAAGGAACCTATCATGTTTCTGACAATTGGGGAAGGTTCTGGTGATCTTGATGATTAATTAGAGGGATCATTTAAGTTTTTTGTAAAAATAATTTTTTCCCAGAAAATACGCTTTTTGGTGAAGCTAAAAAAAAATGCTTTTTATAAACATGTATCTTTGAAGGCATGCTACTCGAAAACAAAGGAACCTATCATGTTTCTGAAAAATGTGGAAGGTTCTGGTGATCTTGATGATTAATTAGAGGGATCATTGATCATTTAAGTTTTTTGTAAAAAATTCATTATTTCCAGAAAATACGCTGTTTGGTGAAGCTAAAAAAAATTGCTTTTTCTAAACATGTATCTTTGAAGGCATGCTACTCGAGAACAAAGGAACCTATCATGTTTCTGACAACTGGGGAAGGTTCTGGTGATCTTGATGATTAATTAGAGGGATCATTTAAGTTTTTTGTAAAAATTCATTATTTCCAGAAAATACGCTGTTTGGTGAAGCTAAAAAAAATTGCTTTTTCTAAACATGTATCTTTGAAGGCATGCTACTCGAGAACAAAGGAACCTATCATGTTTCTGACAACTGGGGAAGGTTCTGGAGATCTTGATGATTAATTAGAGGGATCTTTTAAGTTTTTTGTAAAAATTAATTATTTCCAGAAAATACTCTTTTTGGTGAAGCAAAAAAAAATTGTTTTTTTTAAACATGTATTTTTGATTGTATGCTACTCGAAAACAAGGAACCTATCATGTTTCAGACAACTGGGGAATGTTCTAGTGATCTACATGATTAATTAGAGGGATCATTTAATTTTTTTGTAAAAATTATTTTTTTTCCAGAAAATACGCTTTTTGGTGAAGCTAAAAAAAATTGCTTTTTATAAACATGAATCTTTCAGGGCATGCTACTTGAAAACAAAGGAACCTATCATGTTTCTGAAAAATGTGGAAGGTTCTGGTGATCTTGATGATTAATTAGAGGGATCTTTTAAGTTTTTTGAAAAAAAATTTTTTTTCCAGAAAATACGCTTTTTGGTGAAGCTAAAAAAATAGCTTTTTATGAACATGTATCTTTGAAGGCATAATACTCAAAAACAAAGGACCCTATCATGTTTCTGACAACTGGGGAAGGTTCTGGTGATCTACATGATTAATTAGAGGGATCATTTAATTTTTTTGTAAAAAATTCATTATTTCCAGAAAATACGCTGTTTGGTGAAGCTAAAAAAAAATGCTTTTTCTAAACATGTATATTTGAAGGCATGCTACTCGAAAACAAAGGAACCCATCATGTTTCTGACAACTGGTTAAGGTTCTGGTGATCTACATGATTAATTAGAGGGATCATTTAATTTTTTTGTAAAATTTCATTTTTTTCCAGAAAATACGCTTTTTGGTGAAGCCAAAAAAAATTGCTTTTTATAAACATGTATCTTTGAAGGCATGCTACTCGAAAACAAAGGAACCTATCATGTTTCTGACAATTGGGGAAGGTTCTGGTGATCTTGATGATTAATTAGAGGGATCATTTAAGTTTTTAGTAAAAATAATTTTTTCCCAGAAAATACGCTTTTTGGTGAAGCTAAAAAAAATTGCTTTTTATAAACATGTATCTTTGAAGGCATGCTACTCGAGAACAAAGGAACCTATCATGTTTCTGACAACTGGGGAAGGTTCTGGTGATCTTGATGATTAATTAGAGGGATCATTTAAGTTTTTTGTAAAAATTCATTATTTCCAGAAAATACGCTGTTTGGTGAAGCTAAAAAAAATTGCTTTTTCTAAACATGTATCTTTGAAGGCATGCTACTCGAGAACAAAGGAACCTATCATGTTTCTGACAACTGGGGAAGGTTCTGGAGATCTTGATGATTAATTAGAGGGATCTTTTAAGTTTTTTGTAAAAATTAATTATTTCCAGAAAATACTCTTTTTGGTGAAGCAAAAAAAAATTGTTTTTTTTAAACATGTATTTTTGATTGTATGCTACTCGAAAACAAGGAACCTATCATGTTTCAGACAACTGGGGAATGTTCTAGTGATCTACATGATTAATTAGAGGGATCATTTAATTTTTTTGTAAAAATTCATTTTTTCCAGAAAATACGCTGTTTGGTGAAGCTAAAAAAATTGCTTTTTCTAAACATGTATCTTTAAAGGCATGCTACTCGAAAACAAAGGAACCTATCATGTTTCTGAAAACTAGGGAAGGTTCTGGAGATCTTGATGATTAATTAGAGGGATCTTTTAAGTTTTTTGTAAAAATTAATTATTTCCAGAAAATACTCTTTTTGGTGAAGCAAAAAAAAATTGTTTTTTTTAAACATGTATCTTTGAAGTCATGCTACTCGAAAACAAGGAACCTATCATGTTTCTGACAACTGGGGAAGGTTCTGGTGATCTTGATGATTAATTAGAGGGATCATTTACGTTTTTTGAAAAAATTATTTTTTTTCCAGAAAATACGCTTTTTGGTGAAGCTAAAAAAATAGCTTTTTATGAACATGTATCTTTGAAGGCATAATACTCAAAAACAAAGGACCCTATCATGTTTCTGACAACTGGGGAAGGTTCTGGTGATCTACATGATTAATTAGAGGGATCATTTAATTTTTTTGTAAAAAATTCATTATTTCCAGAAAATACGCTGTTTGGTGAAGCTAAAAAAAAATGCTTTTTCTAAACATGTTTATTTGAAGGCATGCTACTCGAAAACAAAGGAACCTATCATGTTTCTGACAATTGGGGAAGGTTCTGGTGATCTTGATGATTAATTAGAGGGATCATTTAAGTTTTTAGTAAAAATAATTTTTTCCCAGAAAATACGCTTTTTGGTGAAGCTAAAAAAAATTGCTTTTTATAAACATGTATCTTTGAAGGCATGCTACTCGAAAACAAAGGAACCTATCATGTTTCTGAAAAATGTGGAAGGTTCTGGTGATCTTGATGATTAATTAGAGGGATCATTGATCATTTAAGTTTTTTGTAAAAAATTCATTATTTCCAGAAAATACGCTGTTTGGTGAAGCTAAAAAAAATTGCTTTTTCTAAACATGTATCTTTGAAGGCATGCTACTCGAGAACAAAGGAACCTATCATGTTTCTGACAACTGGGGAAGGTTCTGGTGATCTAGATGATTAATTAGAGGAATCATTTAAGTTTTTTTTAAAAATTAATTTTTTCCAGAAAATACGCTTTTTGGTGAAGCTAAAAAAAATTGCTTTTTATAAACATGTATCTTTGAGGGCATGCTACTTGAAAACAAAGGAACCTATCATGTTTCTGAAAAATGTGGAAGGTTCTGGTGATCTTGATGAATAATTAGAGGGATCATTTAAGTTTTTTGTAAAAATTAATTTTTCCCAGAAAATACGCTTTTTGGTGAAGCTAAAAAAAATTGCTTTTTCTAAACATGTATCTTTGAAGGCATGCTACTCAAAAACAAAGGAACCTATCATGTTTCTGAAAAATGTGGAAGGTTCTGGTGATCTTGATGATTAATTAGAGGGATCATTTAAGTTTTTTGAAAAAAATCAAGTTTTCCAGAAAATACGCTTTTTGGTGAAGTTAAAAAAAATTGCTTTTTATAAACATGTATCTTTGAAGGCATGCTACTCGAAAACAAACAAAACTATCATGTTTCTGACAACTGGGGAAGGTTCTGGTGATCTACATGATTAATTAGTGTGATCATTTAATTATTTGTAAAAATTAATTTTTTTCAGAAAATACACTTTTTGGTGAAGCTAAAAAAAATAGCTATTTATAAACATGTATCTTTGAAGGCATGCTACTCGAAAACAAAGGAACCTATCATGTTTCTGACAACTGGGGAAGGTTCTGGTGATCTTGATGATTAATTAGAGGGATCATTTAAGTTTTTTGTAAAAATTAATTTTTTCAAGAAAATATTTTTTTTGGTCAAGCTAAAAAAAAATGCTTTTTATAAACATGTATCTTTGAAGGCATGCTCCTCTAAAACAAAGGAACCTATCATGTTTCTGACAACTGTGGGAGGTTCTGGAGATCTTGATGATTAATTAGAGGGATCTTTTAAGTTTTTTGTAAAAATTCATTATTTCCAGAAAATACGCTGTTTGGTGAAGCTAAAAAAAATTGCTTTTTCTAAACATGTATCTTTGAAGGCATGCTACTCGAGAACAAAGGAACCTATCATGTTTCTGACAACTGGGGAAGGTTCTGGAGATCTTGATGATTAATTAGAGGGATCTTTTAAGTTTTTTGTAAAAATTAATTATTTCCAGAAAATACTCTTTTTGGTGAAGCAAAAAAAAATTGTTTTTTTTAAACATGTATTTTTGATTGTATGCTACTCGAAAACAAGGAACCTATCATGTTTCAGACAACTGGGGAATGTTCTAGTGATCTACATGATTAATTAGAGGGATCATTTAATTTTTTTGTAAAAATTCATTTTTTCCAGAAAATACGCTGTTTGGTGAAGCTAAAAAAATTGCTTTTTCTAAACATGTATCTTTAAAGGCATGCTACTCGAAAACAAAGGAACCTATCATGTTTCTGAAAACTAGGGAAGGTTCTGGAGATCTTGATGATTAATTAGAGGGATCTTTTAAGTTTTTTGTAAAAATTAATTATTTCCAGAAAATACTCTTTTTGGTGAAGCAAAAAAAAATTGTTTTTTTTAAACATGTATCTTTGAAGTCATGCTACTCGAAAACAAGGAACCTATCATGTTTCTGACAACTGGGGAAGGTTCTGGTGATCTTGATGATTAATTAGAGGGATCATTTACGTTTTTTGAAAAAATTATTTTTTTTCCAGAAAATACGCTTTTTGGTGAAGCTAAAAAAATAGCTTTTTATGAACATGTATCTTTGAAGGCATAATACTCAAAAACAAAGGACCCTATCATGTTTCTGACAACTGGGGAAGGTTCTGGTGATCTACATGATTAATTAGAGGGATCATTTAATTTTTTTGTAAAAAATTCATTATTTCCAGAAAATACGCTGTTTGGTGAAGCTAAAAAAAAATGCTTTTTCTAAACATGTTTATTTGAAGGCATGCTACTCGAAAACAAAGGAACCTATCATGTTTCTGACAACTGGTTAAGGTTCTGGTGATCTACATGATTAATTAGAGGGATCATTTAATTTTTTTGTAAAATTTCATTTTTTTCCAGAAAATACGCTTTTTGGTGAAGCCAAAAAAAATTGCTTTTTATAAACATGTATCTTTGAAGGCATGCTACTCGAAAACAAAGGAACCTATCATGTTTCTGACAATTGGGGAAGGTTCTGGTGATCTTGATGATTAATTAGAGGGATCATTTAAGTTTTTAGTAAAAATAATTTTTTCCCAGAAAATACGCTTTTTGGTGAAGCTAAAAAAAATTGCTTTTTATAAACATGTATCTTTGAAGGCATGCTACTCGAAAACAAAGGAACCTATCATGTTTCTGAAAAATGTGGAAGGTTCTGGTGATCTTGATGATTAATTAGAGGGATCATTGATCATTTAAGTTTTTTGTAAAAAATTCATTATTTCCAGAAAATACGCTGTTTGGTGAAGCTAAAAAAAATTGCTTTTTCTAAACATGTATCTTTGAAGGCATGCTACTCGAGAACAAAGGAACCTATCATGTTTCTGACAACTGGGGAAGGTTCTGGTGATCTTGATGATTAATTAGAGGGATCATTTAAGTTTTTTGTAAAAATTCATTATTTCCAGAAAATACGCTGTTTGGTGAAGCTAAAAAAAATTGCTTTTTCTAAACATGTATCTTTGAAGGCATGCTACTCGAGAACAAAGGAACCTATCATGTTTCTGACAACTGGGGAAGGTTCTGGTGATCTAGATGATTAATTAGAGGAATCATTTAAGTTTTTTTTAAAAATTAATTTTTTCCAGAAAATACGCTTTTTGGTGAAGCTAAAAAAAATTGCTTTTTATAAACATGTATCTTTGAGGGCATGCTACTTGAAAACAAAGGAACCTATCATGTTTCTGAAAAATGTGGAAGGTTCTGGTGATCTTGATGAATAATTAGAGGGATCATTTAAGTTTTTTGTAAAAATTAATTTTTCCCAGAAAATACGCTTTTTGGTGAAGCTAAAAAAAATTGCTTTTTCTAAACATGTATCTTTGAAGGCATGCTACTCAAAAACAAAGGAACCTATCATGTTTCTGAAAAATGTGGAAGGTTCTGGTGATCTTGATGATTAATTAGAGGGATCATTTAAGTTTTTTGAAAAAAATCAAGTTTTCCAGAAAATACGCTTTTTGGTGAAGCTAAAAAAAATTGCTTTTTATAAACATGTATCTTTGAAGGCATGCTACTCGAAAACAAGGAACCTATCATGTTTCTGACAACTGGGGAAGGTTCTGGTGATCTTGATGATTAATTAGAGGGATCATTTACGTTTTTTGAAAAAATTATTTTTTTCCCAGAAAATACGCTTTTTGGTGAAGCTAAAAAAAAATGCTTTTTATAAACATGTATCTTTAAAGGCATGCTACTCGAAAACAAAGGAACCTATCATGTTTCTGAAAACTGGGGAAGGTTCTGGTGATCTTGATGATTAATTAGAGGGATCATTTAATTTTTTTGTAAAAATTCATTTTTTCCAGAAAATACGCTGTTGGGTGAAGCTAAAAAAAATTGCTTTTTATAAACATGTATCTTTGAAGGCATGCTCCTCTAAAACAAAGGAACCTATCATGTTTCTGACAACTGTGGGAGGTTCTGGAGATCTTGATGATTAATTAGAGGGATCTTTTAAGTTTTTTGTAAAAATTAATTATTTCCAGAAAATACTCTTTTTGGTGAAGCAAAAAAAAATTGTTTTTTTAAACATGTATCTTTGAAGTCATGCTACTCGAAAACAAGGAACCTATCATGTTTCTGACAACTGGGGAAGGTTCTGGTGATCTTGATGATTAATTAGAGGGATCATTTACGTTTTTTGAAAAAATTAATTTTTTTCCAGAAAATACGCTTTTTGGTGAAGCTAAAAAAAATTGCTTTTTATAAGCATGTATCTTTCAGGGCATGCTACTTGAAAACAAAGGAACCTATCATGTTTCTGAAAAATGTGGAAGGTTCTGGTGATCTTGATGATTAATTAGAGGGATCTTTTAAGTTTTTTGAAAAATTTTTTTTTTCCAGAAAATACGCTTTTTGGTGAAGCTAAAAAAAATGCTTTTTCTAAACATGTATATTTGAAGGCATGCTACTCGAAAACAAAGGAACCTATCATGTTTCTGACAACTGGTTAAGGTTCTGGTGATCTACATGATTAATTAGAGGGATCATTTAATTTTTTTGTAAAAAATTCATTATTTCCAGAAAATACGCTGTTTGGTGAAGCTAAAAAAAAATGCTTTTTCTAAACATGTATATTTGAAGGCATGCTACTCGAAAACAAAGGAACCTATCATGTTTCTGACAACTGGTTAAGGTTCTGGTGATCTACATGATTAATTAGAGGGATCATTTAATTTTTTTGTAAAATTTCATTTTTTTCCAGAAAATACGCTTTTTGGTGAAGCTAAAAAAAATTGCTTTTTATAAACATGTATCTTTGAAGGCATGCTACTCGAAAACAAAGGAACCTATCATGTTTCTGACAATTGGGGAAGGTTCTGGTGATCTTGATGATTAATTAGAGGGATCATTTAAGTTTTTTGTAAAAATAATTTTTTACCAGAAAATACGCTTTTTGGTGAAGCTAAAAAAAATTGCTTTTTATAAACATGTATCTTTGAAGGCATGCTACTCGAAAACAAAGGAACCTATCATGTTTCTGAAAAATGTGGAAGGTTCTGGTGATCTTGATGATTAATTAGAGGGATCATTTAAGTTTTTTGAAAAAAATCATTTTTTCCAGAAAATACGCTTTTTGGTGAAGCTAAAAAAAATTGCTTTTTATAAACATGTACGTTTGAAGGCATGCTACTTGAAAACAAAGGAACCTATCATATTTCTGAAAAATGTGGAAGGTTCTGGTGATCTTGATGATTAATTAGAGGGATCTTTTAAGTTTTTTGAAAAAAATCATTTTTTCCAGAAAATACGCTTTTTGGTGAAGCTAAAAAAAATTGCTTTTTATAAACATGTATCTTTGAAGGCATGCTACTTGAAAACAAAGGAACCTATCATATTTCTGAAAAATGTGGAAGGTTCTGGTGATCTTGATGATTAATTAGAGGGATCTTTTAAGTTTTTTGAAAAAAATCAAGTTTTCCAGAAAATACGCTCTTTGGTGAAGCTAAAAACAATAGCTTTTTATAAACATATATCTTTAAGGGCATGCTACTTGAAAACAAAGGAACCTGTCATGTTTCTGACAACTGGGGAAGGTTCTGGTGATCTACATGATTAATTAGAGGGATCATTTAATTTTTTTGAAAAAAATCAATTTTTCAAGAAAATACGCTTTTTGGTGAAGTTACTAAAAATTGCTTTTTCTAAACATGTATCTTTGAAGGCATGCTACTCGAAAACACAGGAACCTATCATATTTCTGAAAAATGTGGAAGGTTCTGGTGATCTTGATGATTAATTAGAGGGATCTTTTAAGTTTTTTGTAAAAAATTCATTATTTCCAGAAAATACGCTGTTTGGTGAAGCTTAAAAAAAAATTGCTATTTATAAACATGTATCTTTGAAGGCATGCTACTCGAAAACAAAGGAACCTATCATGTTTCTGACAACTGGGGAAGGTTCTGGTGATCTTGATGATTAATTAGAGGGGTCATTTAATTTTTGGAAAAAAAATCACTTTTTACGGAAAATGGGCTTTTTAGTGAAGCAAAAAAATTGCTATTTCTAAACATGTATCTTTGGAGGCATGCTACTCGAAAACTAAGGAACCTATCATGTTTCTGACAACTGGGGAAGGTTCTGGTGATCTTGCTGATTAAATAGAGGGATCATTTACATTTTTTGTAAAAATTAATTTTTTCCATAAAATACGTTTTTTGGTGAAGCTAAAAAAAATTGCTTTTTGGAAACATGTATTTTTGAGGGCATGCTACTCGAAAACAAACAAACCTATCATGTTTCTCACAACCGGGGAAGGTTCTGGTGATCTACATGATTAATTAGAGTGATCATTTAATTTTTTTATAAAAATTGATTATTTCCAGAAAATACGCTTTTTGGTGAAGCTAAAAAAAAAGACATGTTTTCGGACGAATGCATTTTCGGACGAAAATAGCATTTTCGTCCATTCGTCCGAAAAACGAATAACGAAAATTTTAACTAACAAAATCCGAATGAACGAATGGTTAATAAACGAAAATCATTCGTTCATTCGTCCATTCGTGCTATTGGCATTCTAAACCGAAATAGAGTCGGTTTACAATACCAATAGCATTGTTCTACATTCCATAAACCGACATGAATGACTTTCGGTTTATGGAATGCATGTAATGCTATTAGCTTCCTATAAACCGAAATTGAGTTCCCATTCATACGAATAGGTCAATTGACCTATTCGTATGAATGGGGACTCTTTCGGTTTATAGTAAGCCAATAGCAGCATGTATTCTATAAGCCGAAAGTCTTTAAAACAAACGACGTTCGGTTTATAGAATACATGTAATGCTATTGCTGTTCTATAAGCCGAAAGACATTCGGCTTATAGAACAGCAATAGCATTACATGCATTCTATAAACCGAACGTCGTTCGTTTTAAAGACTTTCGGCTTATAGAATACTATTGGCATTCTATAAACCTAACTAGAGTCCCTCCTCATTCATAAGAATTTCTTATGAATGGGGACTCGACTCTAGTTCGGTTTATAGAAAGCCAATAGTATTCTATAAGCCGAAAGTCTTTAAAACGAACGACGTTCGGTTTATAGAATACATGTAATGCTATTGCTAATCTATAAACCGAACGACTTTCGGTTTATAGAATAGCCATAGGATTACATGTAGTACATAAGCCGAAAGTCTATAAACCGAAAGTCGTTCGGTTTATAGGCTGTCGGCATTTAACTATACAGAGACAGAGTCTCCATGCATAAAATTATGAATGGAGACTTTGTCTCCGTGTAGTAAAATGCCGAAAGCCTATAAACCGAACGATCGGTTTATAGACTTTCGGCTTATGTAATACATGTAATCCTATGGCTATTCTATAAACCGAAAGTTATTTTCATAGAATAGCAATAGGAATACATGTATTCCATAAGCCGACAGCCTATAAACCGAACGTTCGGTTTATAGGCTGTGGGCATTTTACTACACGGAGACAAAGTCTCCATTCATAATTTTATGAATGGAGACTCTGTCTCCGTATAGTTAAATGCTATTGTATTCTATAAACCGACTCTATTTCGGCTTATAGAATGCAATAGTACTACGAATGGACGAATGAACGAATGATTTTCCTTTATTAACCATTCGTTCATTCGGCTTTAGTTAGCTTAGCATTTTCGTTCTTCGTTTTTCGGGCGAATGGACGAAAATGCAATTTTCGGACGAAAATGCATTAGTCCGAAAACGAATGCACATGTCTAGTATATATTCACATGTAAATTGCTTTTTTAATAAAAAATTATGATATAAAAAAAATCTTGTTTTTATTTCCTTTTATGTGACAATGCTGCCTCTCTCTTTCCCTTGCCCCCAGATTTGTCGCTCTCCCCCCCTTAGTGTTGTCTCTCTCTCACCCTCCCTTTGGCTCCCCCCTCGCTCCCCTTGTGTCTGTCTCTTCCCCCCTTCCCTCCCCTTGTTTCTCTCTGCCCCCCCCCCTTGTTATTCTGTCCCCCCCTCACCTGTTTCTTGCTCCCTGGTGGCTAGTGGGGGCAGCCGGGGGATGTATGCACTATACATAATAGACGGAAGTGTCGGGCAGCATGGAGGTTGTCTGCACGATTCGTGCAGACATCCCCAAACTGCCTGATTCTCCCTGGTGGCTAGCGAGGCAGCGGAGGATGTCTGCGCGATGAGCGAGACCTCTCCTGCTGCCGCCCTTCATGACCGCGGGGACTTCTATGATGAAGCTGTGTACTTCCGGCTTCCTCATAAAAGTCCTGGCTGTCGTTCCGGGCGGCAGCAGGGGAGGTCTCGCTCATCGCGCAGACATCCTCCGCTGCCTCGCTAGCCACCAGGGAGAATCGGGCAGCTGGGGGATGTCTGCACGAATCGTGCAGACAACCTCCATGCTGCCCGACACTTCCGTCTATTATGTATAGTGAATACATCCCCCGGCTGCCCCCACTAGCCACCAGGGAGCAAGAAACAGGTGAGGGGGGGACAGAATAACAAGGGGGGGGGGGCAGAGAGAAACAAGGGGAGGGAAGGGGGAAGAGACAGAAACAAGGGGAGGGGGACAGAGAGAAACAGGGGGAGGGAAGGGGGGAAGAGACAGACACAAGGGGAGCGAGGGGGGAGCCAAAGGGAGGGTGAGAGAGAGACAACACTAAGGGGGGGAGAGCGACAAATCTGGGAGCAAGGGAAAGAGAGAGGCAGCATTGTCACATAAAAGGAAATAAAAACAAGATTTTTTTTATATCATAATTTTTTATTAAAAAAGCAATTTACATGTGAATATATACTAGACATGTGCATTCGTTTTCGGACGAATGCATTTTCGTCCGAAAATTGCATTTTCGTCCATTCGCCCGAAAAACGAAGAACGAAAATGCTAAGCTAACTAAAGCCGAATGAACGAATGGTTAATAAAGGAAAATCATTCGTTCATTCGTCCATTCGTAGTACTATTGCATTCTATAAGCCGAAATAGAGTCGGTTTATAGAATACAATAGCATTTAACTATACGGAGACAGAGTCTCCATTCATAAATTTATGAATGGAGACAAACGTATAGTTAAAAGCCGACAGCCTATAAACCGAACGTTCGGTTTATAGGCTGTGGGCATTTAACTATACGGAGACAGAGTCTCCATTCATAAAATTATAAATGGAGACTTTGTCTCCGTATAGTTAAAAGCCGGTGTTCTGACAAATTTCTGGAGCAAATTCTCCTGCGCAATCGCAGGAGAATTTGCTCACTGCGCATGCGCATAAAGTTACAGTTGATAACTCAGCTGTAACTTTGTGACCACCGCGCATGAGCCAGCTGCGCAACCCACCTCCCGCCCCCTCACACCCGCCGCACACCCCTTCTTACCAGATCATCGACCACAGCGATACACAGCGCATGCGCACGCCTATCCAGCCGTTTGGGAATGCGCGCGTCCGTTGTTGTGTTCTTAAGGTGGTAAGTAACACGGGGCGTCGGGACATAAGGGGGCAAGCATCCTGGTGAGGGCTGCCTCATCTTGATGGGATTTGTGATCCTCCTGCTGTATTATTGATGCAGCAGGAGGATCACAAATCCCATCAAGATGAGGCAGCCCTCACCAGGATGCTTGCCCCCTTATGTCCCGACGCCCCATGTTACTTACCACCTTAAGAACACAACAACGGACGCGCGCATCCCCAAACGGCTGGATAGGCGTGCGCATGCGCTGTGTATCGCTGTGGTCGATGATCTGGTAAGAAGGGGTGTGCAGGGGGTGTGAGGGGGGCGGGAGGTGGGTTGCGCAGCTGGCGCATGCGCGGTGGTCACAAAGTTACAGCTGAGTTATCAGCTGTAACTTTATGCGCATGCGCAGTGAGCAAATTCTCCTGCGATTGCGCAGGAGAATTTGCTCCAGAAATTTGTCAGAACACCGGCATTTAACTATACGGAGACAGAGTCTCCATTCATAAAATTATAAATGGAAACTTTGTCTCCGTATAGTTAAAAGCCGGCATTTAACTATACGGAGACAGAGTCTCCATTCATAAAATTATGAATGGAGACTTTGTCTCCGTGTAGTAAAATGCCCACAGCCTATAAACCGAACGTTCGGTTTATAGGCTGTCGGCTTATGGAATACATGTATTCCTATTGCTATTCTATAAACCGAACGTTCGGTTTATAGAATAGCCATAGGATTACATGTATTATATAAGCCGAAAGTCTATAAACCGATCGTTCGGTTTATAGGCTTTCGGCATTTTACTACACGGAGACAAAGTCTCCATTCATAATTTTATGAATGGAGACTCTGTCTCTGTATAGTTAAATGCCGACAGCCTATAAACCGAACGACTTTCGGTTTATAGACTTTCGGCTTATGTAATACATGTAATCCTATGGCTATTCTATAAACCGAAAGTCGTTCGGTTTATAGAATAGCAATAGGAATACATGTATTCCATAAGCCGACAGCCTATAAACCGAACGTTCGTTTTATAGGCTGTCGGCATTTTACTACACGGAGACAGAGTCTCCATTCATAAAATTATGAATGGAGACTTTGTCTCCGTGTAGTAAAATGCCCACAGCCTATAAACCGAACGTTCGGTTTATAGGCTGTCGGCATTTTACTACACGGAGACAAAGTCTCCATTCATAATTTTATGAATGGAGACTCTGTCTCTTATTAGTTAAATGCCGACAGCCTATAAACCGAACGACTTTCGGTTTATAGACTTTCGGCTTATGTAATACATGTAAACCTATGGCTATTCTATAAACCGAAAGTCGTTCGGTTTATAGAATAGCAATAGGATTACATGTATTCCATAAGCCGAAAGTCTATAAACCGAAAGTCGTTCGGTTTATAGACTTTCGGCTTATAGAATACAATTAATACTATTGCCTTTCTATGAACCGAACGAGAGCCCCATTCATAAGAATTTCTTATGAATGGGGCTCTCGTTCGGTTTATAGAAAGCCAATAGTATTACATTGTATTCTATAAAACGAACGAAAAAAAATTAACGAAACGAAAATAATGAACGAATTTCGTCTGAAACGAATGCACTAATGAACGAAATTCGTTTTAGACGAAATAAATAACATTTTCGTCCGAACGGACGAAAATGAAACGAAAATTTTAGTTTTGCACATGTCTAGAACCTATCATGTATCTGACAACTGGGGTAGGTTCTGGTGATCTTGATTATTAATTAGAGGGATCATTTAAGTTTTTTGTAAAATATTCATTATTTCCAGAAAATACGCTGTTTGGTGAAGCTAAAAAAAAATTGCTTTTTATAAACATGTATCTTTGAAGGCATGCTACTCGAAAACAAAGAAACCTATCATGATTCTGACAATTAGGGAAGGTTCTGGTGATCTTGATTATTAATTAGAGGGATCATTTAAGTTTTTTGTAAAATATTCATTATTTCCAGAAAATACGCTGTTTGGTGAAGCTAAAAAAAATTGCTTTTTCTAATCATGTATCTTTGAAGGCATGCTACTCGAAAACAAAGGAACCTATCATGTTTCTGACAACTGGGGAAGGTTCTGGTGATCTACATGATTAATTAGAGTGATCATTTAATTTTTTTGTAAAAATGCATTTTTTCCAGAAAATAAGCTTTTTGGTGAAGCTAAAAAATTGCTTTTTATAAACATGTATCTTGGAAGGCATGTTACTCGAAAACAAAGGAACCTATCATGTTTCTGACAACTGGGGAAGGTTCTGGTGATCTACATGATTAATTAGAGTGATCATTTAAGTTTTTTGTAAAAATACATTTTTTCCAGAAAATACGCTTTTTGGTGTAGCTAAAAAAAATTGCTTTTTATAAACATGTATCTTTCAAGGCATGCTACTCAAAAACAAAGGAACCTATCATGTTTCTGACAAATGGGGAAGGTTCTGGTGATCTACATGATTAATTAGAGGGATCATTTAATTTTTTTGTAAAAATTGATTATTTCCAGAAAATACGCTGTTTGGTGAAGCTATAAAAAATAGCTTTTTCTAAACATGTATCTTTGAAGGCATGCTACTCGAAAACAAAGGAACCTATCATGTTTCTGACAACTGGGGAAGGTTCTGGTGATCTTGTTGATTAATTAGAGGGATCATTTAAGTTTTTTGTAAAAATTTATTTTTTCGAGAAAATACGCTTTTTGGTGAAGCTAAAAAAAAAATTATTTTTATAAACATGTATCTTTGAAGGCATGCTACTCGAAAACAAAGAAACCTATCATGATTCTGACAATTAGGGAAGGTTCTGGTGATCTTGATTATTAATTATCATTTAAGTTTTTTGTAAAATATTCATTATTTCCAGAAAATACGCTGTTTGGTGAAGCTAAAAAAAATAGCTTTTTCTAATCATGTATCTTTGAAGGCATGCTACTCGAAAACAAAGGAACCTATCATGTTTCTGACAACTGGGGAAGGTTCTGGTGATCTACATGATTAATTAGAGTGATCATTTAATTTTTTTGTAAAAATGCATTTTTTCCAGAAAATAAGCTTTTTGGTGAAGCTAAAAAATTGCTTTTTATAAACATGTATCTTGGAAGGCATGCTACTAGAAAACAAAGGAACCTATCATGTTTCTGACAACTGGGGAAGGTTCTGGTGATCTACATGATTAATTAGAGTGATCATTTAAGTTTTTTGTAAAAATACATTTTTTCCAGAAAATACGCTTTTTGGTGTAGCTAAAAAAAATTGCTTTTTATAAACATGTATCTTTCAAGGCATGCTACTCAAAAACAAAGGAACCTATCATGTTTCTGACAAATGGGGAAGGTTCTGGTGATCTACATGATTAATTAGAGGGATCATTTAATTTTTTTGTAAAAATTGATTATTTCCAGAAAATACGCTGTTTGGTGAAGCTATAAAAAATAGCTTTTTCTAAACATGTATCTTTGAAGGCATGCTACTCGAAAACAAAGGAACCTATCATGTTTCTGACAACTGGGGAAGGTTCTGGTGATCTTGTTGATTAATTAGAGGGATCATTTAAGTTTTTTGTAAAAATTTATTTTTTCGAGAAAATACGCTTTTTGGTGAAGCTAAAAAAAAAATTATTTTTATAAACATGTATCTTTGAAGGCATGCTTCTCGAAAACAAAGGAACCTATCATGTTTCTTTTTTTTTTCTCCCTTTTTTTATTATGAAAATATCAAAAATACAATAAGTAATAAATGTAAAAAACACATAAAACATACAGGTGTGTGTATACAGATATATCAAATGGTAGCTCTTAGGCATCTATATACCGAGCATAATTTACTTGCTTTAAACTAGCCCTACTGGTTCTCAAAACTTTCTTATCCGTATACATATTACAAACTTCACTATAACAATTGACAAACAGTAGACAGACACAATATAGTGAGCCGTGATTATTCTTGCAAACTATCTTGAATTAGCATATATATGAGCTATCTTGCTTTTTTTCCCCCTTTTTTCTTCCCTTTTTTTTTTTCCTCCCCCTCCCTTCTCTTTCCATTCCCCTCCACTCCTCCTTCGCCCCTCATCTTCATCATATAAAAACTATACAAACATCACATAGAGTTTAAGTATCGTGCATATATATATTGGATAATACATTAGTAAAAAGACTGAGAAGGAAAGGAGGGGAACAAGCGAGGAGACATAACCTCCTAAAAAGAGACCTTGATATATGGGCATGCACTATTCACACACAAAACAAAAACAAAAAACGACCTTGACTCCAGAAGCACTGAGAAACCTTCTCCTCCCTTATCGTCTATCCATTATTGTATTGCCCTTATTCCTTCATTTTTGATCCTGAGTACCCAGCTTTCCCACGCCTTTATTCTTGAGCTAGAGAAGTTCTCCTGTCTTAAAATTCCTGCCTCCATTTTCCATTGTATTATTACCTAGTTTTTTATCGTCGGCCACAATTGGGACGTGACCATTTTCCAATGTTTAGCTATTGCTAATTTAGTTGCTACCAATATGTGTATTATGATGTCCCTTTTGTCCTTGGACATATTAGGCCATCCCATGTGTAGTATAAATGCATTGCAGGTGTAGTTTAATTTGATTCCTGTTTCTTCCTGGCAAAATTTCTCTACTTTTCTCCATAACTCTGTTAGAATTGGGCACGTCCACCAAATGTGTACATAATCAGCTCTATTTGCTCCGCATCTCCAACACACCGGGGAGACTGTGGGATACATTGCTGCTAGTCTGTTTGGAACATAGTGCCATCTGTTGACAACCTTATATTGGCTTTCTACTAGGCTTAGGCAATGGATTGCTTTTGCAACGGTGTTGATGGAATTTATCCATTCTTGTCTTGTAATTTTGGTTTGTAAGTCCTTTTCCCAGGATTTTATTGCTGGGATAGGGGCAATTGGTTTATATACTTCATATAGTTTAGTGCATTGAGAGACCATGTTCTTATTATTTATATTTTTTATTATTTTATTGAAAACTTTCAACCCTTCTGATTGTACGATTTCTATTTTTTTTGTCAGGAAGCTTTTTAACCTCAGATATGAGAACATTTCTCTAGGGGCTAAGTCATATTCTTGTTTAATCTCCTCGAATGGTTTTATCCTATTATCGTGCAATAGTTGGCTTATTTTCTCTATTCCGCTATTAGTCCATCCGCTCAAGTTAAGATCAATTACATTTTCCTCTATTATTGTTAAAGGAAGATACCCTAACAATTTATCTTCTATCCCTAGATTTTTCTTCCATTTATTCCAGACGGGTAATAGATTTTTGAGGACCATGCCTGGATCTAATCCTTTTTTGGCCTGTGGGGACCACAGGTAGGCCAGGAGACCTGCAGACTTTGCCATGTATGACTCGATAGACGCCCATGCTTTACTAGATGTGTTTGTTTTTAAACTTCCGCATAAGTGAGCCAGTCTACATATCTCGTGGACCTCCTTGATGTTAGGCATTCCCAGCCCTCCTTTTTTTGATGGTAGACTTATAGTTTTTTTATTTATTCTAATTTTTTTTTTCCGCCATACAAATTTATCAAAGGTACTTTGAATTAAGGATAGCCATGGTGTTGGTATATTTAAATCGAGCATTCGTAGTATATAACTAATTTTTGGTATCATATATGACCTTATCACGTTTAGCCTACCTAACCACGATATTTCTGAATTCCTCAGATCTAACATCTGTTTATTCATTTATTTTATAATAGGAAGAATATTCATTTCAATAGTCTTTTGAGGGTTCCTCGCGATCTGGATGCCTAAATGTGTAAGTTGTTTTTTTGCCCAGATAAAACTATATTTCTTAACAATCCTTTCTATCTCTTCTTTACGTATATTCTTAGTTAGTATCAAAGTTTTGTCTATATTAAGTTTAAGATTTGAGAAGCGGCCAAAATTTTCTATTACCTTGATAAGTTCATCCAACGCTTCTTTGGTGTCACCCAATGTTACTAAGATATCATCGGCATAAAGAGAGGCTTTATACTCTTTTTGATTAATAGTTATTCCTGTTATCTTTTTGTTGATTCTAATTTCGTTGGCCAGTGGTTCTATAAACAGCAAGTACAACAAGGGGGACAGCGGACATCCCTGCCTCGTTCCATTCCCTATTCTAAACCAATCTGAAAGTATGCCCCTGCCCATGGTTCTAGCCCTCGGTCCATCATATAGCAACATTATAGCATTAATTATTCGCCCCTTAAATCCAAAAGCCCCCAAAGTTGCGTATAAAAATTCCCACCTGACCCTCTCGAAGGCTTTCTCCGCATCCAGGATGTCTATAATTTTTCTTATGTTGTCTTCAGAGGACCTGTTTTTTAAGAAGCCCACCTGGTCTCCATTTATTAGATCCGGTAATATGATCTGTAGTCTCTTTGCGATTATACTTGCATAAATTTTAATATCCGAATTCAATAAAGATATGGGTCGATAGCTTTTTAGTTCTTCAGGGGGTTTCTGTGGTTTTAACATTGGTATGATGTTTGCGTATAGTAATTCCTCTGGTATTTTTTTCCCTTCTATCATGCCATTAAAAAGCTTTGTAAGGTGGGCCGTTAGGTCTTCTTTAAATGTAATATAAAATAGGTTGGGGAACCCATCTGGCCCTGGACTTTTGTTTTTTTTTAGCCTGTCTATTGCTTCTCTTATTTCTTTTTCTATGAATGGTCTGTTAAGAAATTCCAGCTTTTCTTCTGTTAATTGTTTCATCTTCCTCTCTTTAAAATAGGTTTCTGGGTTTTCTACGTTCTTGGGGAGGTTATAGAGTTTCTGATAGAAGGAATTGAAGGCATTCCCTATCTTCTCTGGCGTTAAATGGGTGCCTTCTTCATTTATTATTTTTTTAACCGCTTTAGTGCTTTTCTTACCTTTTACTTTATTCGTCAACCTTTCGTTAGCCCTGTTGCCCTGATGATACCACTTAGTTTTAATATATTCCATCTTTTTAATTGTTTGTGCCAGGAGAATATCATTTATTTTTTTGTTCAGTTCATTAATTTGAATTGTATTGTAGGGCTAATTTTATTGATCTTAGTTGCGTCATACAAAAGTATATATAGGTCAGGTAGTGAGGCATCTCTATTTTTGTTCTTAATAGATCCCATTTTTCTCAGGTGGCCCCTTACCACTGCCTTATAGGCGCGCCATACTGTTGTATCAGGGACTTCTTTATTCTCGTTCTCATTAAAGAAGTTTTTTGTGATTTCCCTTACTTCCTCGATATCTCTGGAGTTTTTTAACAGTGTATCGTTTAGCCGCCAATTATTCCTGATTTTGTATGTTGGCCGCATATTTAAATCCATTATGACTGGATTATGATCCGACCATGGCACCTCGTTTATCCATATCCTTTTAGTATGATTTGCTGCTTCTACATTACCCAGAATAAAGTCTATTCTTGAATACGTAAGATGGGCCCCTGAAAAGCACGTGTAGTCCTTCTCTTGAGGATGATATATTCTCCAAAGGTCCAATAAGTCAGACCTGTGTAGTATTGTTCTAATCTGAGAAGACATCCTCTTACTTTTTTTATCCTGAGGGGTGCCTCCCATTGCGTTTCTATCCAGAGTACCGTCTATCAGACAATTGAAATCGCCCCCAATTAGGAGCTTGCCCTTTTTTATCACCTCCATCCTGGAGAAAACCTTTCTTATAAACTGTATTGTTGCATTATTTGGTGCATAGATGTTGACTATTGTGAAGACTTCGTTACCTATTTTGCACACTGCAAGAATGTATCTACCCTCTTTGTCAGTTTCTTGATACGTTACTTGTAGGTCTATATCCCTTGAGTAAAGTACTCCACATTTCTTCTTCTCATCTAGCGATGAGAAGATTTTTATATCACACCACTCGGGGATAAATCTGTTTTGGTCCTTTTTTAACCAGTGTGTTTCCTGGAGTAGAATAATGTCTACTCTTTCTTTTTTAACATATTCATAGACCATTAATCTTTTACAAGGGTTATTTAATCCCTGGGTGTTGAGCGTCATAATCCTAACCATTGTCTGCCTGAGGATAGGGCGTTATGGAGGAGGGTTCCAGTGCTTCTGGCATTTCATCTATACAAACAAACAAACATACAACATTTAATTTCGTGGGTATTACCCCACTTTGAAGATATCTCCGGCAGATTGTACCGGGGGTACCTTTCCACTCTTCTAGGAGTGGGTGTGACTCCGTTTTAAGAGTCATCTCATGGAGTTGGTTCGAGGGCCCCTTCTCCCCATTGCATTATCTCCAACTTAGTTTTGGTACAAAGAGCTATAATTACTTGTTTATATCTTCCCTTTCTTCTTCCCCACCTTTCTTGATGTGCGCCGAATAGGGGGATTAAGCAGGTATCAGCTATGAAATATCCACCTCCACTCTTAAGAACGACTTACCTATCTGCCTTGGGTGCTTCCACCCTATTCAGTTCCCCCGCTCCCACCAGCTTAAGAGTTCCATTCCCTCATTAATGAGGAACTAATCAAATTATAAGACCCATTCTCTCTTCCTTTATTCCTTTTGTTGAGCTCTCTGTCTTAAATAAAAGGCAATGTCGATTTATACACTATTTTACCCCAAATGTTTTACTAAATGTGCCTAACAGTGATTTTTATTATGTATTGGGATCAGTCAGAGAGGAAAAAAAAATGATATATCTATAAGAATGAGAGAGAAGGGGGAAAAAAAGGGAAGAAGGAGAAAAAAAAAAAAAAAAAGGAGAGATGTATAGTGAATAGTGAGGGTCCTGTGTAATTGGAGTGTATCTAATAGTGACGTATTGCCCCAGACTGAGGTGTGTGAGACAGTGAAAAGGAGGTGGCAAAGTAGGAACCGCAATAATGAGATCATGTGTATGCAAACTAAAAAGTGTCCAAGTGAAAAAATTATGTGTTGTGAGGGTGACTAGTGTTAGAATTAACCTATCATGTTTCTGACAACTGGGGAAGGTTTTGGTGATCTAGGTGATTAATTAGAGGGATCATTTGAGTTTTTTGTAAAAAATAATTATTTCCAGAAAATACGCTGTTTGGTGAAGCTAAAAAAAATTGCTTTTTCTAAACATGTATCTTTGAAGGCATGCTACTCGAAAACAAAGGAACCTATCATGATTCTGTCAACTGGGGAAGGATCTGTTGATCTAGACGATTAATTAGAGGGGTCATTTAATTTTTTTGAAAAAAATCACTTTTTACGGAAAATGGGCTTTTTAGTGAATCAAAAAAAAATTGCCATTTCTAAACATGTTTCTTTGGAGGCATGTTACTCGAAAACTAAGGAACATATCATGGTTCTGACAACCGTGGAAGGTTCTGGTGATCTAGACGATTAATTAGAGGGGTCATTTCATTTTTTTGAAAATAATTACTTTTTATGGAAAATGGGCTTTTTAGTGAAGCAAAAAAAAATTGCAGTTTCTAAACATGTATGTTTGGAGGCATGTTACTTGAAAACTAAGGAACATATCATGGTTCTGACAACTGGGGAAGGTTCTGGTGATCTATACGATTAATTAGAGGGGTCATTTAATTTTTTGGAAAAAAATCACTTTTTACGTAAAATGGGCTTTTTAGTGAAGCAAAAAAAAAATTGCTGTTTCTAAACATGTATCTTTGGAGGCATGCTACTCGAAAACTAAGGAACCTATTATGGTTCTGACAACTGGGAAGGTTCTGGTGATCTGTACGAATAATTAGAGGGGTCATTTCATTTTTTTTTTAAAAATCACTTTTTACGGAAAATGGGCTTTTTAGTGAATCAAACAAATTGCCGTTTCTAAACATGTATCTTTGGAGGCATGTTACTCGAAAACTAAGGAACATATCATGGTTCTGACAACTGGCGAAGGTTCTGGTGATTTAGACGATTAATTAGAGGTGTCATTTAATTTTTTTGAAAAAAATCACTTTTTACGGAAAATGGGCTTTTTAGTGAAGCAAAAATAAATTGCCGTTTCTAAACATGTATCTTTGGAGGAATGTTACTCGAAAACTAAGGAACCTATCATGTTTCTGACAACTGGGGAAGGTTCTGGTGATCTTGCTGATTAATTAGAGGGATCATTTAAGTTTTTTGTAAAAATAAATTTTTTCCATAAAATATGTTTTTTGGTGAAGCTAAAAAAAAATTGTTTTTTGGAAACATGTATTTTTGAGGGCATGCTACTCGAAAACAAACAAACCTATCATGTTTCTCACAACTGGGGAAGGTTCTCGTGATCAACATGATTAATTAGAGTGATCATTTAATTTTTTTGTAAAAATTCAATAATGAGATCATGTGTATGCAAACTAAAAAGTGTCCAAGTGAAAAAATTATGTGTTGTGAGGGTGACTAGTGTTAGAATTAACCTATCATGTTTCTGACAACTGGGAAAGGTTCTGGTGATCTAGGTGATTAATTAGAGGGATCATTTGAGTTTCTTGTAAGAATTCATTATTTCCAGAAAATACGCTGTTTGGTGAAGCTAAACAAATTGCTTTTTATAAACATGTATCTTTGAAGGCATGCTTCTCGAAAACAAAGGAACCTATCATGTTTCTGACAACTGGGGAAGGTTCTGGTTATCTACATGATTAATTAGAGGGATCATTGAAGTTTTTTGTAAAAAATTCATTATTTCCAGAAAATACGCTGTTTGGTGAAGCTAAAAAAAATTGCTTTTTCTAAACATGTATCTTTGAAGGCATGCTACTCGAAAACAAAGGAACCTATCATGATTCTGTCAACTGGGGAAGGTTCTGTTGATCTAGACGATTAATTAGAGGGGTCATTTCATTTTTTTGAAAATAATTACTTTTTATGGAAAATGGGCTTTTTAGTGAAGCAAAAAAAATTGCAGTTTCTAAACATGTACCTTTGGAGGCATGTTTCTTGAAAACTCATCAACCTATCATGGTTCTGACAAGAGTGGAAGGTTCTGGTGATCTAGACGATTAATTAGAGTTGTCATTTAATTTTTTTGAAAAAAATCACTTTTTACGGAAAATGGGCTTTTTAGTGAAGCAAAAAAAGAATTGCCGTTTCTAAACATGTATCTTTGGAGGCATGTTTCTTGAAAACTAAGGAACCTATCATGGTTCTGACAACTAGGGAAGGTTCTGGTGATCTATACGATTAATTAGAGGGGTCATTTAATTTTTTTGAAAAAAATCACTTTTTACGGAAAATGGGCTTTTTAGTGAAGCAAAAAAAAATTGCTGTTTCTAAACATGTATCTTTGGAGGCATGCTACTCGAAAACTAAGGAACCTATTATGGTTCTGACAACTGGGGAAGGTTCTGGTGATCTGTACGAATAATTAGAGGGGTCATTTCATTTTTTTTTTAAAAATCACTTTTTACGGAAAATGGGCTTTTTAGTGAATCAAACAAATTGCCGTTTCTAAATATGTATCTTTGGAGGCATGTTACTCGAAAACTAAGGAACATATCATGGTTCTGACAACTGGCGAAGGTTCTGGTGATCTAGACGATTAATTAGAGTTGTCATTTAATTTTTTTGAAAAAAATCACTTTTTACGGAAAATGGGCTTTTTAGTGAAGCAAAAAAAGAATTGCCGTTTCTAAACATGTATCTTTGGAGGCATGTTTCTTGAAAACTAAGGAACCTATCATGGTTCTGACAACTAGGGAAGGTTCTGGTGATCTATACGATTAATTAGAGGGGTCATTTAATTTTTTTGAAAAAAATCACTTTTTACGGAAAATGGGCTTTTTAGTGAAGCAAAAAAAAATTGCTGTTTCTAAACATGTATCTTTGGAGGCATGCTACTCGAAAACTAAGGAACCTATTATGGTTCTGACAACTGGGGAAGGTTCTGGTGATCTGTACGAATAATTAGAGGGGTCATTTCATTTTTTTTTTAAAAATCACTTTTTACGGAAAATGGGCTTTTTAGTGAATCAAACAAATTGCCGTTTCTAAACATGTATCTTTGGAGGCATGTTACTCGAAAACTAAGGAACATATCATGGTTCTGACAACTGGCGAAGGTTCTGGTGATTTAGACGATTAATTAGAGGTGTCATTTAATTTTTTTGAAAAAAATCACTTTTTACGGGAAATGGGCTTTTAAGTGAAGCAAAAAAAATTGCCGTTTCTAAACATGTATCTTTGGAGGCATGCTACTCGAAAACTCAGCAACCTATCATGGTTCTGACAACTGGCGAAGTTTCTGGTGATGTAGACGATTAATTCGAGTTGTCATTTAATTTTTTTGAAAAAAATCACTTTTTACGGAAAATGGGCTTTTTAGTGAAGCAAAAAAAAACTGCCGTTTCTAAACATATATCTTTGGAGGCATGTTACTCGAAAAGGAAGGAACCGATCATGGTTCTGACAACCGTGGAAGGTTCTTGTGATCTAGACGATTAATTAGAGGGGTCATTAAATTTTTTTGAAAAAAAAACACTTTTTACGGAAAATGGGCTTTTTAGTGAAGCAAAAAAAAAATTGCCGTTTCTAAACATGTATCTTTGGAAGCATGCTACTCGAAAACTAAGGAAAAAATCATGGTTCTGACAACCGTGGAAGGTTCTGGTGATCTAGACGATTAATTAGAGGGGTCATTTAATTTTTTTGAAAAAAATCACTTTTTACGGAAAATGGGCTTTTTAGTGAAGCAAAAAAAATTGCTGTTTCTAAACATGTACCTTTGGAGGCATGCTACTCGAAAACTCATCAACCTATCATGGTTCTGACAAGAGTGGAAGGTTCTGGTGATCTAGACGATTAATTAGAGTTGTCATTTAATTTTTTTGAAAAAAATCACTTTTTACGGAAAATGGGCTTTTTAGTGAAGCAAAAAAAGAATTGCCGTTTCTAAACATGTATCTTTGGAGGCATGTTTCTTGAAAACTAAGGAACCTATCATGGTTCTGACAACTAGGGAAGGTTCTGGTGATCTGTACGATTAATTAGAGGGGTCATTTAATTTTTTGGAAAAAAATCACTTTTACGGAAAATGGGCTTTTTAGTGAAGCAAAAATAAATTGCAGTTTCTAAACATGTATCTTTGGAGGAATGTTACTCGAAAACTAAGGAACAAATCATGGTTCTGACAACCGTGGCAGGTTCTGGTGATCGAGAAGATTAATGAGGGGGGTCATTTAATTTTTTTTAAAAAAATCACTTTTTACGGAAAATGGGCTTTTTAGTGAAGCAAAAATAAAATGGCCGTTTCTAAACATGTATCTTTGGAGGAATGTTACTCGAAAACTAAGGAACAAATCTTGGTTCTGACAACCGTGGAAGGTTCTGGTGATCTAGAAGATTAATGAGAGGGGTCATTTAATTTTTTTGAAAAAAATCACTTTTTACGGAAAATGGGCTTTTTAGTGATGCAAAAATAAATTGCCGTTTCTAAACATGTATGTTTGGAGGCATGTTACTTGGAAACTAAGGAACAAATCATGGTTCTGACAACAGTGGAAGGTTCTGGTGATCTAGATGGTTAATTAGAGGGGTCATTTAATTTTTTTGAAAAAAATCACTTTTTACGGAAAATGGGCTTTTTAGTGAAGCAAAAAAAAAATTCTGTTTCTAAACATGTATCTTTGGAGGCATGCTACTCGAAAACTAAGGAATCTATCATGGTTCTGACAACAGTGGAAGATCCTGGTGATCTAGACGATAAATTAGGGTGGTCATTTAATTTTTTGGAAAAAAATTACTTTTTACGGAAAATGGGCTTTTTAATGAGGCAAAAAAAAATTACTGTTTCTAAACATATGTCTTTGGAGGCATGTTACTCGAAAACTAAGGAATAAATCCTAGTTCTGACAATTGGGGAAAGTTCTGGTGATCTATACGATTAATTAGAGGGGTCATTTCATTTTTTTGAAAAAAATCACTTTTTACGGAAAATGGGCTTTTTAGTGAAGCAAAAAAAAATTGCCGTTTCTAAACATATGTCTTTGGAGGCATGTTACTCAAAAACGAAGGAACCGATCATGATTCAGACAACCGTGGAAGGTTCCGGTGATCTAGACGATTAAATAGAGGGGTCATTTCATTTTTTTGAAAAAAATCACTTTTTACGGGAAATGGGCTTTTAAGTGAAGCAAAAAAAATTGCCGTTTCTAAACATGTATCTTTGGAGGCATGCTACTCGAAAACTAAGGAACATATCATGGTTCTGACAACTGGGGAAGGTTCTGGTGATCTGTACGAATAATTAGAGGGGTCATTTCATTTTTTTGAAAAAAATCACTTTTTACGGAAAATGGGCTTTTTAGTGTAGCAAAAAAAAATTGCTGTTTCTAAACATGTATCTTTGGATGCATGTTTCTTGAAAAGTAAGGAACCTATCATGGTTCTGACAACTGGGGAAGGTTCTGGTGATCCATACGATTAATTAGAGGCGTAATTTAATTTTTTTGGAAAATAAATCACTTTTTACGGAAAATGGGCTTTTTAGTGAAGCAAAAAAAAATTGCCATTTCTAAACATGTATCTTTGGAGGCATGTTACTCGAAAACTAAGGAACATATCATTGTTCTGACAACCGTGGAAGGTTCTGGTGATCTTGATGATTAATTAGAGGGATCATTTAAGTTTTTTGAAAAAAATCACTTTTTATGGAAAATGGGCTTTTTAGTGAAGCAAAAAAAAAATTGCCGTTTCTAAACATGTATCTTTGGAGGCATGCTACTTTAAAACTAAGGAACCTATCATGATTCTGTCAACTTGGGAAGGTTCTAGTGATCTAGACGATTAATTAGAGGGGTCATTTCATTTTTTTGAAAAAAAACCACTTTTTACGGAAAATGGGCTTTTTAGTGAAGCAAAAAAAAAATTGCCGTTTCTAAACATGTATCTTTGGAAGCATGCTACTCGAAAACTCATCAACCTATCATGGTTCTGACAAGAGTGGAAGTTTCTCGTGATCTAGACGATTAATTAGAGTTGTCATTTAATTTATTTGAAAAAAATCACTTTTTACGGAAAATGGGCTTTTTAGTGAAGCAAAAAAAGAATTGCCGTTTCTAAACATGTATCTTTGGAGGCATGTTTCTTGAAAACTAAGGAACCTATCATGATTCTGACAACTGGGGAAGGTTCTGGTGATCTATACGATTAATTAGAGGGGTCATTTAATTTTTTTGAAAAAAATCACTTTTTACGGAAGATGGGCTTTTTAGGGAATCAAAAAAAATTGCTGTTTCTAAACATGTACCTTTGGAGGCATGCTACTCGAAAACTCATCAACCTATCATGGTTCTGACAAGAGTGGAAGGTTCTGGTGATCTAGACGATTAATTAGAGTTGTCATTTAATTTTTTTGAAAAAAATCACTTTTTACGGAAAATGGGCTTTTTAGTGAAGCAAAAAAAAAATGCCGTTTATAAACATGTTTCTTTGGAGGCATGTTACTCGAAAACTAAGGAACATATCATGGTTCTGACAACCGTGGAAGGTTCTAGTGATCTAGACGATTAATTAAAAGGGTCATTTAATTTTTTTGAAAAAAATCACTTTTTACAGAAAATGGGCTTTTTAGTGAAGAAAAAAAAAATTGCTGTTTCTAAACAAGTATCTTTGGAGGCATGCTACTCGAAAACTATGGAACCTATCATGGTTCTGACAACTGGGGAAGGTTCTGGTGATCTGTACGATTAATTAGAGGGGTCATTTAATTTTTTGGAAAAAAATCACTTTTATGGAAAATGGGCTTTTTAGTGAAGCAAAAATAAATTGCCGTTTCTAAACATGTATCTTTGGAGGAATGTTACTCGAAAACTAAGGAATAAATCATGGTTCTGACAACCGTGGAAGGTTCTGGTGATCTAGAAGATTAATGAGGGGGGTCATTTAATTTTTTTAAAAAAAATCACTTTTTACGGAAAATGGGCTTTTTAGTGAAGCAAAAATAAAATGGCCGTTTCTAAACATGTATCTTTGGAGGAATGTTACTCAAAAACTAAGGAACAAATCTTGGTTCTGACAACCGTGGAAGGTTCTGGTGATCTAGAAGATTAATGAGAGGGGTCATTTAATTTTTTTGAAAAAAATCACTTTTTACGGAAAATGGGCTTTTTAGTGATGCAAAAATAAATTGCCGTTTCTAAACATGTATGTTTGGAGGCATGTTACTCGAAAACTAAGGAATCTATCATGGTTCTGACAACAGTGGAAGATCCTGGTGATCTAGACGATTAATTAGAGGGGTCATTTAATTTTTTGGAAAAAAATCACTTTTTACGGAAAATGGGCTTTTTAATGAGGCAAAAAAAAATTACTGTTTCTAAACATATGTCTTTGGAGGCATGTTACTCGAAAACTAAGGAATAAATCCTGGTTCTGGCAACTGGGGAAAGTTCTGGTGATCTATACGATTAATTAGAGGGGTCATTTCATTTTTTTGAAAAAAATCACTTTTTACGGAAAATGGGCTTTTTAGTGAAGCAAAAAAAAATTGCCGTTTCTAAACATATGTCTTTGGAGGCATGTTACTCAAAAACGAAGGAACCGATCATGATTCAGACAACCGTGGAAGGTTCCGGTGATCTAGACGATTAAATAGAGGGGTCATTTCATTTTTTTGAAAAAAATCACTTTTTACGGAAAATGGGCTTTTTAGTGAAGCAAAAAAAAATTGCCGTTTCTAAACATGTATCTTTGGATGCATGTTTCTTGAAAAGTAAGGAACCTATCATGGTTCTGACAACTGGGGAAGGTTCTGGTGATCTATACGATTAATTAGAGGCGTAATTTAATTTTGTTGGAAAATAAATCACTTTTTACGGAAAATGGGCTTTTTAGTGAAGCAAAAAAAAATTGCCATTTCTAAACATGTATCTTTGGAGGCATGTTACTCGAAAACTAAGGAACCTATCATGATTCTGTCAACTGGGGAAGGTTCTGGTGATCTTGATGATTAATTAGAGGGGTCATTTCATTTTTTTGAAAAAAACCCACTTTTTACGGAAAATGGGCTTTTTAGTGAAGCAAAAAAAAATTGCCGTTTCTAAACATGTATCTTTGGAAGCATGCTACTCGAAAACTAAGGAAAAAATCATGGTTCTGACAACCGTGGAAGGTTCTGGTGATCTAGACAATTAATTAGAGGGGTCATTTAATTTTTTTGAAAAAAATCACTTTTTACGGAAAATGGGCTTTTTAGTGAAGCAAAAAAAATTGCTGTTTCTAAACATGTACCTTTGGAGGCATGCTACTCGAAAACTCATCAACCTATCATGGTTCTGACAAGAGTGGAAGTTTCTCGTGATCTAGACGATTAATTAGAGTTGTCATTTAATTTATTTGAAAAAAATCACTTTTTAGGAAAATGGGCTTTTTAGTGAAGCAAAAAAAGAATTGCCGTTTCTAAACATGTATCTTTGGAGGCATGTTTCTTGAAAACTAAGGAACCTATCATGGTTCTGACAACTGGGGAAGGTTCTGGTGATCTTTACGATTAATTAGAGGGGTCATTTAATTTTTTTGAAAAAAATCACTTTTTACGGAAAATGGGCTTTTTAGGGAATCAAAAAAAATTGCCGTTTATAAACATGTTTCTTTGGAGGCATGTTACTCGAAAACTAAGGAACATATCATGGTTCTGACAACCGTGGAAGGTTCTAGTGATCTAGACAATTAATTAGAGGGGTCATTTAATTTTTTTGAAAAAAATCACTTTTTACAGAAAATGGGCTTTTTAGTGAAGAAAAAAAAAATTGCTGTTTCTAAACATGTATCTTTGGAGGCATGCTACTCGAAAACTATGGAACCTATCATGGTTCTGACAACTGGGGAAGGTTCTGGTGATCTGTACGATTAATTAGAGGGGTCATTTAATTTTTTTGAAAAAAATCACTTTTTACGGAAAATGGGCTTTTTAGTGAAGCAAAAATAAATTGCCGTTTCTAAACATGTATCTTTGGAGGAATCTTACTCGAAAACTAAGGAACAAATCATGGTTCTGACAACCGTGGAAGGTTCTGGTGATCTAGAAGATTAATGAGAGGGGTCATTTAATTTTTTTGAAAAAAATCACTTTTTACGGAAAATGGTCTTTTTAGTGATGCAAAAATAAATTGCCGTTTCTAAACATGTATCTTTGGAGGCATGCTACTCGAAAACTAAGGAATCTATCATGGTTCTGACAACAGTGGAAGATCCTGGTGATCTAGACGATTAATTAGAGGGGTCATTTCATTTTTTTGAAAAAAATCACTTTTTACGGAAAAAATGGGCTTTTTAGTGAAGCAAAAAAAAATTGCCGTTTCTAAACATATGTTTTTGGAGGCATGTTACTCAATAACGAAGGAACCGATCATGATTCAGACAACCGTGGAAGGTTCCGGTGATCTAGACGATTAAATAGAGGGGTCATTTCATTTTTTTGAAAAAAATCACTTTTTACGGAAAATGGGCTTTTTAGTGAAGCAAAAATAAATTGCCGTTTCTAAACATGTATCTTTGGAGGAATGTTACTCGAAAACTAAGGAACAAATCATGGTTCTGACAACCGTGGAAGGTTCTGGTGATCTATACGATTAATTAGAGGCGTAATTTAATTTTTTTGAAAAAGAAATCACTTTTTACGGAAAATGGGCTTTTTAGTGAAGCAAAAAAAAATTGCCATTTCTAAACATGTATCTTTGGAGGCATGTTACTCGAAAACTAAGGAACATATCATTGTTCTGACAACCGTGGAAGGTTCTGGTGATCTTGATGATTAATTAGAGGGATCATTTAAGTTTTTTGAAAAAAATCACTTTTTATGGAAAATGGGCTTTTTAGTGAAGCAAAAAAAAAATTGCCGTTTCTAAACATGTATCTTTGGAGGCATGCTACTTTAAAACTAAGGAACCTATCATGATTATGTCAACTGGGGAAGGTTCTAGTGATCTAGACGATTAATTAGAGGGGTCATTTCATTTTTTTGAAAAAAAACCACTTTTTACGGAAAATGGGCTTTTTAGTGAAGCAAAAAAAAATTGCCGTTTCTAAACATGTATCTTTGGAGGCATGTTACTCGAAAACTAAGGAACATATCATTGTTCTGACAACCGTGGAAGGTTCTGGTGATCTTGATGATTAATTAGAGGGATCATTTAAGTTTTTTGAAAAAAATCACTTTTTATGGAAAATGGGCTTTTTAGTGAAGCAAAAAAAAAATTGCCGTTTCTAAACATGTATCTTTGGAGGCATGCTACTTTAAAACTAAGGAACCTATCATGATTATGTCAACTGGGGAAGGTTCTAGTGATCTAGACGATTAATTAGAGGGGTCATTTCATTTTTTAAAAAAAAATCACTTTTTACGGAAAATGGGCGTTTTAGTGAAGCAAAAAAAAATTGCCGTTTCTAAACATGTATCTTTGGAGGCATGTTTCTCGAAAACAAAGGAACCTATCATGTTTCGAGTCACATGCCTGCAAAGATACATGTTTAGAAACGGCAATTTTTTTTTTCTTCAACCAGAAAGCCCATTTTCCGTAAAAAGTGATTTTTTTCAACAAAATTAAATGACCCCTCTAATTAATCGTCTAGATCACCAGAACCTTCCACGGTTGTCAGAACCATGATCAATTCCTTTGTTTTCGAGTAACATGCCTCCAAAGATATATGTTTAGAAACAGCAATTTTTTTTCGCTTCACTAAAAAGCCCATTTTCCTTAAAAAGTGATTTTTTTCAAATAAATTAAATGACCCCTCTAATTAATCGTCTAGATCACCAGAACCTTCCCCAGTTGTCAGAACTATGATATGTTCCTTAGTTTTCGAGTAACATGCCTCCAAAGATACATGTTTAGAAACGACACATTTTTTTTGATTCACTAAAAAGCCCATTTTCCTTAAAAAGTGATTTTTTTTCAAAAAAATTTAATTACCCCTCTAATTAATCGTACAGATCACCAGAACCTTCCCCAGTTGTCAGAACCATGATAGGTTCCTTAGTTTTCGAATAGCATGCCTCCAAACATACATGTTTAGAAACTGCAATTTTTTTTTTGCCTTACTAAAAAGCCCATTTTTTGTAAAAAGTGATTTTTTTCCAAAAAATTAAATGACCCCTCTATTTAATCGTATAGATCACCAGATCCTTCCCCAGTTGTCAGAACCATGATAGGTTTCTTATTATTCGAGAAACATGCCTCCAAAGATACATATTTAGAAACGGCAATTTTTCTTTGCTTCACTAAAAAGCATATTTTCCATAAAAATTGATTTTTTTTCCAAAAAATAAAATGACCCCTCTAATTAATCGTCTAGATCACCAGAACCTTCCCCAGTTGACAGAATCATGATAGGTTCCTTAGTTTTCGAGTAACATGCCTCCAAAGATACATGTTTAGAAACGGGAATTTTTTTGTTTTTGCTTCACTAAAAAGCCCATTTTCCGTAAAAAGTGATTTTTTTCAAAAAATTTTAATGACCCCTCTAATTAATCTTCTAGATCACCAGAACCTTCCACTGTTGTCAGAACCATGATCGGTTCCTGCGTTTTCGAGTAGCATGCCTCCAAAGATATGTTTAGAAACGGCAATTTTTTTTTGCTTCACTAAAAAGCCCATTTTCCGTAAAAAGTGATTTTTTTATAAAAAATTAAATGACCCCATTAATTAATCGTCAAGATCACCAGAACCTTCCACGGTTGTCAGAACCATGATAGGTTCCTTAGTTTCCGAGTAGCATGCCTCCAAAGATACATGTTTAGGAACTGCAATTTTTTTTGCTTCACTAAAAATTCCATTTTCTATAAAAAGTGATTTAAAAAAAATAAAAAGAAATGACCCCTCTAATTAATCGTCTAGATCACCAGAACCTTCCTCAGTTGTCAGAATCATGATAGATTCTTTGCCTCCAAAGATACATGTTTAGAAACGGCAAATTTTTTTTTCTTCACTAAAAAGCCCATTTTCCGGAAAAAGTGATTTTTAAATAAAAAATGAAATGACCCCTCTAATTAATCGTATAGATAACCAGAACCTTCCCCAGTTGTCAGAACCATGATAGTTATAATATGAGGGGCTGAGGAATTAGCCGGCCCACTGTCACTGGTGGCCACTTTTTTATTTAATAGGGTCAACACATGGGCATCCGCAGAATTTTTTTAGGGGGGGGCAGAATTTTACCGTCATCCTTTCTGCGCCGCGCCTCTTTTTGACAAGTTATCATGAAGTGGAGGAGCTGTGTCATTATCAGTGAAGGCATGCAAAGGGTTGATAAACCCTGCACCAGATACAGATCCACAGCACCAGATATAAACCAACCTTACTAGATATAGCCTCACTGCACCAAATATAGATCCAAATATAGATCCACTGTGCCAGATATAGACCCACAACAACCAGATATTAACCCACGGTACCAGCTAAAAACCCATGACACAAGATATAAACCACAGCACCAGATAAATAGCCAGAGCTCTAGCTGAAACTCCACAGCAACAGATAGAACAACATAGCAAAGATATAACCCCATAGCACCAGATACAACACTATAGCACACAATATAACCCAACAGCACCAGATACAACACTATAGCACACAATATAACCCAACAGCACCAGATACAACACTATAGCACACAATATAATCCAACATCACCAGATACAACACTATAGCACACAATATAACCCAACAGCACCAGACACAACCCTATAGCACACAATATAACCCAACCAGGGCCGGCCTTAGGGATGTGCGACCTCTGCGAGCTGGTAGAGGCACTGGATTGGGGAGATCAAAAGATCCCCCCTCACCAGCCCTCTGCTGGATCCGACGAGGGAGCGGAGATAACCGGCTGAGCGGTGTAGCTCCACCCCCACCATGTGAAGCAGAGCAACGTCTGCTTCACGGGGAGCAACGGGCAGCAAGAGAAAGTGCTGCTCGCCTCCCCATGCTTGCATTAAGCATGGGGAGCCGAGCAGCACTTTCTCTTGCTGCCCGTGAAGCAGATGCTGCTCTGCTTCACAGGGTGGGGGCAGAGCTACACTGCTCAGCCGGTTAGCTCCGCCCCCTCCTTGGATCAACATTTGCAGGCAAAGGGAGGGGGGAGAGAGACACAGAACAGGGAGAGGGGGGAGAAAGAGAAAGAACAGAGGGAGAGAGACAGGACAGGGGGAGGGGGGAGAGAGAGACAGAACAGGGGGAGGGGGAGAGAGAGACAGGGGGAGGGGAAGAGAGAGACAGAACAGGGGGAGGGGGAGAGAGAGAGAGACAGAACAGGGGGGGAGAGAGACAGAACAGAGGGGGAGAGAGAAAACAGGTATGGGTTAGAGTTAGAGAGAGACAGACATGGCAAGGAAGAGGAAAGGGACACATACATAGGGGGGGTGAAAGAGACGGGGGTGAAAGATTGGGGGGGCGCCACAGGGCATGCCCGCACAGGGCGCGGGTCATTTAAGGCCGGCCCTGAACCCAACAGCACCAGACACAACACTATAGCACACACAATATAACCCCTCAGCACCAGATACAATACTATAGCACACAATATAACCTCTCAGCACCAGATACAACACTATAGCACACAATATAAGCATACGGCAACAGATACAACACTATAGCCCACAATAAAACCCCACAGCACCAGACACAACACTATAGCACACAATATAACCCCTCAGCACCAGATACAACAATATAGCACACAATCTAACCTCTCAGCACCAGATACAGCACTATAGCACACACTATAACCCAACAGCACCAGACACAACACTATAGCACACAATATAACCTCTCAGCCCCAGATACAACACTATAGCACACAATACTGTATAACCCAACAGCACCAGACACAACACTATAGCACACAATATAACTCCACAGCACCAGATACAACACTATAGCACACAATATAAACACAAAGCAACAGATTCCCTAAACACCCAAATTCCTAAATCCATGACATTTCTTTATCCCATTCCCCCTTTTTTATATGTTTTATTCCTCCATGTTTGCCACCTCTTTCCCCATCATTTTATGTATTTTATTCCTCCATGTCAGTGACATCTTTTCACCTACATTTTATCTTTTCTGCCCCATGTCACAATTTTGTCTGTATTCTGCTCCAATCAATCACCTCTTTTCATCCTCCATTATCTTTTCTGCCCCATGTCATCCCATTTTGTTTGCAATCTGCTTCCATCTATCACATCATTTTTTTTTAGCTGCTCAGACTGGACAAATGGAGACCTCAGTGAAATGGGAGGGACCTTCTTGGATTTACCCCACTCTACCATGTACCTTGGCTGTTTTGTTTTTTAAAGCTATTATAAGCTCTTCCTATGTGTTACAGAGGCTCAGCTATGGTCTCTGAGTATCTTCCCCTGTTTCCTCCATGATGTTGCACTGCAGGCTCTCTTATGTCAGTCATGCTGCCACATGGAGGGCTGAGAGTCGGGCTATAACTTCATATCCCCGGGCACCCCTGTCATTGGCTCTCCATGCAGCATGACTGACAGCTGCAGAGACCTGCACCAACGTGGATGGGAGACCAGTATTACAGCAAGCAGAGTTGCAGAGAGCAACAGCTTTGGGTGCCACCTCCTACCCCAGCAACTGGTGTGCAGTCCCCTAGGGACAACTAGAGGCTGCACACTGAGTAAAAAATAATGGGGGAAAAAATATAATTTTTTTTTTTTTTTTTAAAGGGAAATTGCAAAAATCCAGGGGGGGTCAAGCGCCCCCCTTGCCCCCCCCCCCCCTGCGGACGCCCATGGGTCAACAGGAGACCAATCATTACTTTTTTTGGGGTGGAGAAGGCTAGCCTAGTATTCACAGGAAATAGAGAATAACAGTTGTGACAGAACCCTCTGGCACTGGGGATCTTGGAGAGAAATAATGGCCTACCTCCTCCCAATAGACTATGGACCCTGTCTATGTGTGTGATAGTTATGGGGGTACACAGTTTGGGGCCACCAGTAGCACCCTGTCTTCAGTACAGCTGGACTTCTAACACATGGTGCCCAGGACTAGGTCACTCAAGATGTCAGCTAAGCCATTGTGTTTCCCAGGTTGAGACTGTCTCCTGTCCTTCACACTCCAGTCTCTCATAAGGTGTTATGGAATGTTATGTTACTGTTGCAATATGTTAAATATCCAGTTCCTGGTGAATATGTGTTAAATGTATTCTTGTCATTATGTCAAATACCCCATTGTCATTATGTAAGTCATTCAGTTTCCTTTTGTATTTGAGTGTACCTTGGAGGTATCTAAACTTGACACCTTTGTATTCTGAAAAGTGTGAGGCAGGATTTCCCCATTGTATGCCCTACTGTTATGTTGTGTATAATTATGTAATATAGAAACATAGAAACATAGAAACATAGAATGTGTCGGCAGATAAGAACCATTCGGTCCATCTAGTCTGCCAAATTTTTTTTTTTTGAGTACTTTTATTAGTCCCCCGTTCCCGGTCTTATAGCTAGGATAGCCTTGTGTCTATCCCACGCATGCTTAAAATCCTTGACTGTGTTTACCTCTACCACTTCTGCTGGCAGGCTATTCCATACATCCACTACCCTCTCAGTAAAGTAATACTTCCTGATATTACTTTTAAATCGTTGCCCCTCTAATTTAAGACTATGTCCTCTAGTTGTGGTAGTTTTTCTTCTTTTAAATATACTCTTTTCCTTTACTGTGTTGATTCCCTTTATGTATTTAAATGTTTCTATCATATCCCCCCTGTTACGTCTTTCCTCCAAGCTATACATGTTAAGATGCTTTAACCTTTCCTGGTAAGTTTTATCCTCCTACTGTATCTTATTATCATTTTTAAATGAGTCTCTCTACTGTTTGAGGCTTACCATGTTATAATTAGTTGATGTCATATTGTCTGTTTATAAATATCTGTGCTGTTTTCAAATAAATATTCATTCCTGTTCAACTCCTATACTGGTGTCCTTGTCTGGTACTTGGAGTAAATGGCGAGAGGGTCCTGACTGGTGATTTGGAAGCTCCATCTACAACACTGGTTGTGCCTGGTGGCTTGGGGTGGCTGATACAAGGAAGCATTGTTCTGATGGAGGTACCCAGTTGTGGTAACAGGGTGGTCCATCACAACAGTGTTTTTGACAAAGCTTGTGAGGAACAGGCAGATACATGAGTAGATGAAGCAGTGGGATTGAATTTGTAAATTTACAGATGAACCAGTCAGCAGAAAAAGTTAAAATTCAAACCAATATGAAATTTCAGGGAAGACTCCCAATTAAGCTACTTAGCCTATTTCATGGCTTGCTTGGTCATCAAACTTCTTCTCAGTTACTGTTGATACAGTCATTCCTTGTAACAAGTTTAGTGTCAGGGTTCTACCCTGACCTCCTAACTCATGCATTTAAAAGTAATGATTATTGTGCTTATATACCTCCTTCCTCCTCTAGAGGCCTCCCAGCCTTTGTTTGCATGTATTACTCATGGCTCATTAACTTTTGCAACACACCCAAGTTAAATAGCTGCAGTTTATTTCAATCAGTGCTTTTGCATTGATGTTGGATGCCTAACTTCTGAGAGTTGCTTCTTCTGTTCCTGATTGTAATGGACCCCTGGGTACCTCCATTAGCTCAGCCTATCCTGAGACCAGTGGTGTATCTTGGTTTTGTGCTGCCCTAGGCAGACACATTTTGGGCACCCCCCCCTACCCACGATGCACACCCACGACATGACCCATAACCCACGTTGCACACCAAGGACATTCCCATTCACCCCATTTGCATGCCTCTATCACCCCATTACATACACATTGCCAATATTATTTGCCCATAATATTCCCCAACTAATTTGCCCAATAATATGCCAGTATCATTTGCCATTAATATGCCCCAGCCAATTTGCCCAATAATAGGCAAGTATTATTTGCCATAAATAAGTCACAGCCAATTTCCCCAATAATATGCCAGTATTTGTCATTTAATCAGCCCCTGCCAATTTGCCCAATATTATGCCAGTATAATTTGCCATTAATATTCCCCAGCCAATTTGACCAATAATATGCCAGTGTTATTCTGCCATTTACCGGTAATATGCCCCAGCCATTTTTCCCAATATTAAGCCAGAATTATTTGCCATTTAATATGCCCCTGCCAATTTGCCCAATAATATGTTAGTGTTATTTGCCATTAATAAGCCCCAGCCAATTTGCCCAATAATATGCCAGTGTTATTTACCATTTAATATGCCCCTACTAATTTGCCCAATAATATGCCAGTGTTATTTGCCATGTTATATCCCGCAGCCAATTTGCCCAATAATATGCCAGTGTTATTTGCCATTTAATATGCCTCTGACAATTTGCCCAACAATATGCCAGTGTTATTTGACATTTAAGATGCCCCTGCTTATTTGCCCAATAATATGCCAGTGTTATTTGCCATTTTATATCCCGCAGCCAATTTGCCCAATAATTTGCCAGTGTTATTTGCCATTTAATATGCCCCTGCCAATTTGCCCAATAATATGCCAGTGTTATTTGCCATTTAATATGCCCCTGCCAATTTGCCCAATATGCCAGTGTTATTTGCCATTTAATATGCCCCTGCCAATTTGCCCAATAATATGCCAGTGTTATTTGCCATTTAATATGCCCCTGCCAATTTGCCCAATAATATCAGTGTTATTTGCCATTTAATATGCCCCTGCCAATTTGCCCAATAATATGCCAGTGTTATTTGACATTTAATATGCCCCTGCTAATTTGCCCAATAATATGCCAGTGTAATTTGCCATTTAATATGCCCCTGCCAATTTGCCCAATAATATGCCAGTGTGATTTGCCATTTAATGTGCCCAGCTAATTTGCCCAATAATATTCCAATGTTATTTGCCATTTAATGTGCCCAGCTAATTTGCCCAATAATATGCCAGTGTTATTTGCCATTTAATATGCCCCTGCTAATTTGCCCAATAATATGCCAGTGTGATTGGCCATTTAATGTGCCCAGCTAATTTGCCCAGTAATATGCCAGTGTTATTCGCCATTTAATATGCCCTGCTAATTTGCCCAATATGCCAGTGTTATTTGCCATTTAATAAGCCCCTGCTGATTTGGCCAAATCCCCCCATTTCCCCAGTACTTACTGTCCCGAAGTGAATTCTGATAGCCTGCCTGACTGGGGATATTGGAGGGGCCTGAGGGCCAAACACCTCCCTGTAGATTATGGACCCTGGCTTATGTACCATAACTCTATACGTTAAAATTGTTAGTTAGTTATATTCTGTTAGTGTATTGGTTTATGTGTAACGTTTAATTCTGTGAGTAGACTACTCTGAAGGTTTATAATGTGACAGTGACTCCAATAGTTTACTCCAACATCCATTGTTCTGTATTAACTGGATTAACTGGTAAACTGATTATGTTGTGTACATTACTGTGTGTATTGTAATTAGGTCTACTCACTCTATGTTAATTCCTATTTGGTTTGCAGTCTGAATGTCTAATGTTTTCCTAGCCCCAGTAATTTGGAGAACTATGTTTAGTTCCCCCCCCCCCCCCCCCCCCATTGTATACTAATGTCTGTGATGTCATGTGTATGTCTTTTTATAAGTCTGTGTTGTTACACAAATAAAGGAGTTGTTCAGTCTTGCTGTACCTAACTGCTAGATGTAGTGTCTATTTGGGTACAAAGAGCAAGGGTCCAGGAAAGACTTGCTGGGTGAATGCTGAGCTGTAAGTGGGGGCTAAGGAGGTGATTTCCCACAACGGACAGAGGGTCTACTTCGTCCGGTAGACGGTCCGTTACATTAGTGGCAACACCATTTCCTGGATTTATAATTTGAGGGCAACGCATGTCTCAGTACAGCGACCCTGACAGCAGCAGGATGGAACCAGGCTGGAACCAAACAACAGTTCCATATGAGGAGGAAGACCTGGATAGCTGGGATGCAATAAGGAGGGGCATCTGGTACCAGGCACTGGATAACGTACAGTATCAGCGGGTCGAGGGACTCCCCAGCGAGGAGCAGCGACAGCAGACACGAGTGGCACTGCGGATGCCCTTCCTGGGAGAGCAGCCCCTGGAGCAATGGGTAAAGGAGCTTGAGCACCGGGTTTGGCATGAGCTAAGGCTAGAGGTTGCCTACCAGGCACTCTGGTGGTATACAGTTCGGTATACACCCTGGACAGTGGAGCATGATAACCCGGAGGGAGAAGAGTTTAATGGCCCTGGCTTGCTGTGGGAGGCTTTCACAGAACCTGACTTTGGGAGCCCTGACGAGACCCGGTTCCAAGATATTTTTGACTGGAGGGAGGGTATGCAAGTCTGGGATGACCCCCACGAAGTGAGACCAGACTTGACGCACCTAGTATGCCTGGAATGGGAACTGGAGCAGGATTACAAACACCTGTTCCGCTCCATTGAGGATACCCAGCAGGAGAGCATCTTGGCAGACCCAGGTCAAGAGACCTTCAGCTGGGAGGATATCGTAGAGATGTACTGGGAGGACCTCCAGCCGGCAAGTGGAGATGGGACCGAGGTCTCTCCACTGGCCCCACAGGGAGAGGAGAGCATCGTCTCCATCCCCCAGCGGCAGTGTGATTTGCAGGGAACAGAGAGCCCATTCTCCTTTCCCCAGCGGCAGGCTGAGTTACAGGGGTCAGAGACAGTCGGTCCTGTCCCCCAGCAGCAGAGTGTTTTATTGGGAGAGGAGAGCCTTGTCCTCCCTCCCCAGCGGCAGATACAGCATGGAATAGAGAGCCCAGCCTATTTTCCCCAGCGGCAGAGTGTCCAGCAGGGAATAGAGAGCCCAGTCTCCTTTGCCCAGGAGCAGGACACTGTATTGGGAGCGGAGACAGTCGGTCTCCCTCCCCAGCGGATGGGAGTATGTATGGGAGAGGAGCTTGTTACCGCCTCTCCCCAGCGGCAGCTTAATGTACCAGGGGGAGACCGTAAGCCCCACAACCGTGCAGATGGGACTGTGGTCTCTGCACTTACAGCACAGGGGGTAGGGACAGTCGGTCCTGTCCCCCAGCAACAGGGCTGTTTAGCCAAAGGGGAGAAAGTCAGTCTCCCCCCACAGCAGCATGGTGGTTTGTCCAAAGGGGAGACAATCGGTCTCCCCCTCCAGAAGCAGAGCTGTGTATCCAAAGGGGAGTCTGTTGGTCTCCCCCTACAGCAACCAGGCTCCAACCAGGCTACTTCCGTGGAAGTGCTGGCATCAGTGTTCCCAGGGACTAAATGGGATATCCCCATAGTATCAAGCCCAGCTAACCCTGCCACCCTATCTGCTCCCCAGCGGCTGAAAGGATTTCTGGGAGAAGGAACATTTGGTCTTTCTCCCCAGCGGCAGATGTATGTTTCGGGAGAGGTGGAGGTTGGTCGGGTAAGTGCTATTTTTGAACAAACAAAGTGTGGGGACTGCAAACTAGTGAATGGCCATGGGGAGACCACTATACAGACTGACTTAGGAGTCACCCCGTCTGGGGGCTCCTCCGGTGTCAGTCTCCCCCTGAAAAAGGAGATATGTCACGAAGTGAATTCTGACAGCCTGCCTGACTGGGGATCTTGGAGGGGCCTGAGGGCCAAACACCTCCCTGTAGAATATGGACCCTGGCTTATGTACCATAACTCTATACGTTAAAATTGTTAGTTAGTTATATTCTGTTAGTGTATTGGTTTATGTGTAACGTTTAATTCTGTGAGTAGACCACTCTGAAGGTTTATAATGTGACAGTGACTCCAATAGTTTACTCCAACATCCATTGTTCTGTATTAACTGGATTAACTGGTAAACTGATTATGTTTTGTACATTACTGTGTGTATTGTAATTAGGTCTACTCACTCTATGTTAATTCCTATTTGGTTTGCAGTCTGAATGTCTAATGTTTTCCTAATGTCCCCCCCCCCCCCCCCCCCCCATTGTATACTAATGTCTGTGATGTCATGTGTATGTCTTTTTATAAGTCTGTGTTGTTACACAAATAAAGGAGTTGTTCAATCTTGCTGTACCTAACTGCTAGATGTCCTGTCTATTTGGGTACAAAGAGCAAGGGTCCAGGAAAGACTTGCTGGGTGAATGCTGAGCTGTAAGTGGGGGCTAAGGAGGTGATTTCTCACAACGGACAGAGGGTCTACTTCGTCCGGTAGACGGTCCGTTACACTTACCTTTCCCTGGTGGCTAGTGGCAGGCAGCATGGAGTCCTCCATGCTGTCTGTTCGGCTTCCCGGCGGTTGTGCCGACAGGTCACGTGACCCGGCACGCATATGACGTCAGCGCGCCCGTCACGTGACTGTCGGCACTTCCATGTCACACTGCACGGGGAGCCGAACAGGCAGCACGGAGGTTTCTCTGTGCTGCCTGTTCGGCTCCCCGTGCAGCCTGGCAGGCAGAGCGATGGTGAGGGGGGATCTTCCGATCCCCTCTCACCTCTGTCTCTGTCTGCAAGCGGGGTCTTTTTTTTTAAAGGGGCGGATTTTTTTGATTTTTTTTTCAGTGCTGAAAAAATTTGCCGCCCTAAGCATCCACCTAGGATGCCTGGCGGTAAATACAGCACTGCCTGAGACCCCTTGGCTATAGAAATATTTCTTCAGCTAAGTTGCTCCATTAAAGTCACTGTGTTTAGTCACCCTCTCCAGGATGTTCCTGCTTTAGTCACCCTCTTCAGGAGGTTCTGCTTTAGTCACCCTCTCTAGGGTTTTCCTGCTTTAGTCATCCTCTCTAGGTTTATCCCTGCTTTAGTTACCCTTCTCAGACCTCACCCTCTCTGGGGTGTTCCTGCTTAGTTACCCTTCTCACACCTCACCCTCTCTAGGGTGTTCCTGACTCACCCCTTGTTTAACTCTCTCTACCCCTACCTCTGCTTTTCTATACAGTCCCTGCTAATTCTTTTTGTTTATACTGCCTTCCTACTCAAACCCCTTTTCCATTCTGCAGTGCCTTGTTAAAGTCCCCTTTTGTCTCTGCTTCAGTCCTTTTTCCAATCCTTGTCTCTTTGCTTCTATATCTGTTCTCATCCTGCAGAATACATAACAACATGCACCCAGGCACCTCCTCTATTCATGCAGTGAAACTCCTACCTGACCTGGTAAAGGCCCTGACAGAATGCAAAAGCCATATTATGGAGTCCGCAGGGTTAACCTCAGTGCTAAAGTTGCTTATAGCACCCACATTGCATATAGAGGATTTTAGGGAATTGCTTTTTCCCTTGTTTTTTTTTTTCTATCTATTTGTGAACTGCTGATCATCTGTCTTCCAAATCTAAATACAGTTGCCACGGACAAATAATCTGAACACAGCAAAATCACTATTTTCAAAATCATATTGCATACGCCTGACTATTACATTGTATTATATCATACACAATCTGGATCAGTTAGTATGATCTTATTGAAATCCTCCCAGCATATTAATATTGAGTGACGAGTAGTGCTAGTGTGTCTTTGTTTGTACATCCAAGACTTACCCCAGCCAGCACCCAGATTGCATACCCAGGATATGCCCCAGCACCCAGAATGCACACCCAGAACTTCCCTTTGAAAGGAACATGTTCTAGATAAGTGTATATATACACACGTATTATGCAACACATTTGTTTAACTTGGTGTGTCGTTTTGTGTGTTTTCGGGGGGGGGGGGGGGGGAGGCGAACATGGGTGGATTTGCATCACTTCAAATAATTGTTTGCCTTATGAATGTAGCTTTTGCTTGGATTTAAAAAAAAGTGTGTTTACATGACGTGCATCCTTAAGTCTTATTATGTCCTTCAAATGTTGGTACATTTTTGGTTTGTGTTAATAAACCTGTTCTCACACAACACTTCACTTTTATATTTTATACTGTAGAATGGCAGTAGGAGCATTACGAAGGACGTTCTATTAGAGAATATATCAAAAACAGTCCCCGTGCACACACAAAAGAATCATTCAAACTATCACCTGTAAAAAATGAAAGTGGAGATTCAGATTTTTGCCCGTTTATTCAACAAGGCTGCTTGTTATATCATCCAAGGCCATAAGCTCATGTAGTTGAGCCAATAGGCTGCAGTTTGATTGATATGCAGAAAAAAATTAAAAAAAAAACTCCCACAACAATTTTGCAATGATGCAGAACAATTGCATTTTATTTCCATAATTTTTAATAAGTATAAAACAAAAATCACCTGAACATTGTGTGAACAAAGTGGATCACACACAAGGCATGTGCAAACAAATTAATCTTTGAAACGCTTCACAATGCACATGGTCGTTGAACCTTAGAACCTTAGAACATAAAATTACATCATTTAGGAAACAATTTTCTGGAAAAATATCTCTCATAATAAAATAGGATACCTTGTTTTATTTTTTTTTATTCAAAAATAACATTTGATTTAATGTTGCTAACTCATTATGAAGCACCTGTAACACATTCACAATATGTAACTACGCATTAAGCTTTTTAACCAGTTTCATTCCATTACAATTTGTATAATTACAAAAATTTAAAGGTAAACATGTGCCACATGCTATTTCAAGGGAATCCATTTTTTTTTTTAGAAGTGGGCATACGTTCATATTTGCATATGGAATTAGGCTGAATGAATTTTATTTTAACATTTATAGTAATGGTGAAGAATAGCTTATTAGCCTTAGAAAAATGTTTGGTTATTTAGCAATAATACAAAAACACTCCAATAACAGTTTAAATAAATGTTATTCAAAATAAAACTAACCGATGAAAACATGAGTTAGAACAGTTGGGCCACATCTTCCCATGAGATGGGCTGCATTTGGCCCACAGACCCTATGTTGGATGACCTTCTGTGCTAGATGATGTGGTTTCATGAATGTTCATGTGAAGAATAGAACAGTGGGTGTTGGAAAAATGTAAAATGAGTAGGTGCATCATAATGAGTCATTGAGAGTACCAAAGTGTTTCTTTTATATATGATATGATACAAAACACTTATTAAAAGGAATCATTGCTATTATATAATGACAAATATGGCCTTAAAACTACATGATAATTTAGAAGATGTAAGTTAGTAAATGGTAACAGAACGGACACCATGCTGCAAGTAGGAAACAGACCTTCATACAAAGCAAGCACAGGCCTTCTATTTAGTTAAAGCTTTGAGTGGCTTTTGAGAATGTCATAATAATATATATTTCATACATAAACATAAAAGAAATGCCAACCCTTACAAATCTCTCTAATGTATTCCAACATTCACCTTTGCACAATAGTCATTTCACAGACCAATGTACTGGTGTTGTCCAGTATTTCGTTAATTCATGCATTAGTTTCATTGCAGTTGAAATTAAACTTCGGGACATAATTAGCAAAAAAAGTTGCATCTAATAAGCAAAAAATGGCACCACAACATCACAATTGCACACGTTTTTGTGCAATCAGAACCAAAAAAAGAAAACGCCACCAGAGCTTAACAGGTTTATATTTCACAGATGCACAGTACATAAAATTCAAATGAAAGGAAGGCCCAAAATAAAGCCTGGAACAATTTCTATTTGGTGCTATATTAAAACATCACATAATGAACATGTACTAAACAGTAGCTTGAAAGAATTTCAGATTGAGTGGAAGATGACTACACAGGAAGGAAACACAAATTCATAACGTGAATAAAAACATGACTATTTTAAAAAAAAATTCAAATATATGTGGTTTATGTCTTTATAATAATATTTTAAGAGTACATTCTCACACTGTATATTTATGTAATAATATAGCTACCATGCAGTTTCCCATGCACGGATGTTTGATGCAAAAAACTGTAACAAAGAATCTACCATTATTCTCCTCATAATATTATTATCCCTAGTAAACTGTCCACCTCAGCAATTCATATTTGCCTTTGTGTTTCGTTTTGGAATTTCGTTATATTTCCTCACACCAAGTCATCGATAAGAGGAAAAACAAAACACATTCAATATACATTTTCGAAAAGGAATAAAATGAATCCCAATAGCCAAAAACACAAATGTGACAGTGAAGTTCAGTATCATTTAGGCCTTTGAAAGGACAGAAAAATGTGCTTTATCAGGTGTCTGGACCAGTCCGTAAACTACCAAACGATGGCACAGCCTTTTCCTTTAACCAACTATATCAGCTCCATTTTTATAACCATGTATGTCAGCTAACTACAAGCCCACACAACACCCCCTTAAATGGTTTAATAAACAGCACAGTGTGGAAAATTGGTAGCTTGTTTCATTTCAATTTGTTTGTAGTCTAAACTACTGTTAATATGCCTTTCCCACTCCCTCACAGAAGCTTTCTTATTCTTTTCTCATTTCAGATGGTTACCATTACATTGTCTTTTTAGTGTATCTGCTGAGAAGCCAATGTTGATTTTTTAAAGTATATATTATTTTACAAATGTGTTGGGTTGTGAAAATTCAGTAATAAATATAAGCAAAATTCATAAATGAAACACAATAATAAACGTTTTCTATACGCAGGAAATTTCAATTGTAGGCCTTGTTGACAGAACGTACTACTAAAGCAACACATAACACATCTAAAAGAAGGAATTGACTACACTATCTTTGGTGCACGTCTGCAATGTAAACTGTCAATTGCTTGAACAATATTGCGTAAATAACATAGGTGTCACAAACAGAATTTAATATAATAAGTATGAACACTACAGTAATGTCTGAACCTTATTCTACTTATCAACAGTGCATTAGTAAATGACATGCTGCTGTTTTCCTGTTAAGAATTCAATTGCAAAAATATGGGAAAGCCATGTACATGTTATTGAAGCTAACAGCTATGTTCACATAGCTTCATTACTTCCTACTAACCACATCCCAGTATTTTACACAAAACCCCTGGATCTTCAGAAACCACAAATGGCTTGAGTAAAAAGTTCTCAGATATAGTTCAGCCAGCAGGTTAAATAGACCTGTATTCTCAGGAAAAAAAACAAATCCTGTAATTCACATTCGCTTACTTCTCTGTACTGTAAGAATACTGAACATCATCATGATGATACAGTAGATAAACCTGCAGTGGGCCTCACTGGTCTAAGACTGCCCTGTCCCTCCCTGCCGCAAGTAGTCCTTCTTTTGCTCTCACTAAGAAGGAAGTAACGTTATTTTGTCCAAGAAAATGTGAAATATACAACTGAAGAATTTATGATTGATCCATGTGGTAATGTAATCTGTTTATGTTATGTGTGTCAAATTGCGGCACTCCAGCTACAGATGACATCTCCAATGTATTTTTTAATGTAGCAGAAGATTATGGGAGAGCTGGCGGGCCACAACTTGACATACCTGGTTTATTTCCTGGGGGAAAAATAAATTAAAAAGCGCACTTTTGAAGAAATGAGATGACAATAAAAATTAAAGAAAACTGGCCTGGTGTTTTCAGACTGGCAATATGTAAACTGCAGGTTTACAATGTTCTTTTGGCAAGACACTGGCTAGACTTCACATAAAATTACTTCAGGCTACTTTTTTAATTTTTTTTTCACTATAAATATGTCTACAGCCTTGGGGTGTGTAATTTGACTGAACTAGTTTTAATGATTGTCCACACAAAAGTGATACCCAGATGTTAGAAGTGTGAAACTTCTTTTTCTGACTTGCATCCTAGTAATAATTCATACATAAAATTACAGTATTTACATAAGTAAAATGTTCAAGAAAACACAATAAAGAACACACTGGATTTTCTACAGATGTGAGATTTTGGTGTACATTACAAAATAATAAAATGGGTCTTAATCTCATTACCACCAGTGTCAGGCGCATTGTGACAGTAATTCGGTTTTATTATTTCAGTAATCAAATTGCCCCCCCCCCCCCAATCCACAAATATCTATCTACCCAACAAAGTGATATCAATGCACGTGATCAGTGTAAATGTAATAACAATTTGGTTACCCTCATCAAAATAACGCATTTCCACTCTGCCCTATACAAATATAATAAACAAAATCATAATTTCACTCCAAATATAGAAATAGCAAAGAAACTGAATAATATTTCGGTCAAACCTTTCCTGCAACCATTTTACAAGGTGTTCTGCAGAATTAAAATCCTTAAATACAGCATATATTATTAATTACATAACAATAACTTCTCTTGAATCTTTTCTGTACAATGAATCTGTTCAGTAGTATATCAAGTGTATACATTCCTTTGGGTCTGGTGAAATTAGAAAATCAAATAGGTTGGCAAATGGCAAGCAGATAGAAGGTCCATTGTTTGGTTTTTTAAGCAAACAATGTGTAGACATTATTTAACATATGTCCCCTTTGTCAAGTATGGAATTCATTTTGGTACTAAAATTGGGAGTTGTACGTTTGGAGATGTCACAAGCATGGAACATCATTACTTCATGACAAAATGTGTTTTTAAAAGGTAAACAGGTAGTCACCTTTATGATCAATAATCATTGTAAGACTGCATTCCTCATGAAAATAACGTTTTTTTTCTGAAACAATTGTGTTTTGCTTTCCTATGT